>JAOTRN010000009.1:13601194-13611303 GCA_028566695.1 Bagroides melapterus
TTATTGCACACTTTGAAAAGAGTTAAGTTGTATTTTGTATTTTTGTGACTGGTTCACTGGGAGCAGCTCTGATTGTACCTCATCACCTCTGCATCACCTTCTTTAAAAAATTCCTAGCAGAAGTTACGAAGATATGAATGTAAATGACCTACTGCTTCACTGCAATGTTAGATGGCTGAGAAAACGAAGGGTGCTAGCATGGTACTGGGCAATTAGAAACAAAATAAAAATGTTCTTGGCACAGCTAAAGAATCACAAGGCCAGGTGGATGTTATGGCCATGCTTGTTGACATCACTTCACACCTAAATGACCTCAACTTAAAACTACAAGGAAAGAATCACTCTGTGTGTGATTTGGTAGCAGCTGTCCAGTCTTTCCAGAGGAAACCTTACATTTTCAAACAGGATCTCGAAGAGGACTGCAAACATTTTCCTGCACTAAAAAAAATTGGTTAGAGAGATCTTCCTCTCATGTGGAGTTCATACAGAAACTGATTGGAAACTTCAGAGATCGTTTTGAGAATTTCAGTCTTGGAGAGCAAAACAGTTATACCATTAGCCGATTGGACTGCAACAAATGGAGATTGATGATCTTCCGAGGCTTTTTCAACCTTTTAGGTGTGTCACTACACACCTTGAGCATGTTTGGTTCAATGTGTAGCTGTGAGTCAGCATTCCTCCCTAGATTCAAAGTGTTCGTTGGGAAAAAGCAAATATCTCCCACTGAAGTTCTCAATCAGAAAATATTTGCAAATGAGCATGACGTAATGCATTTTTTTATGCTTGCATCTTTAATTTCCACGTAACAGAGCCTTAACAGAGAATTTTATTTCGTTTTCATTTGCGGTTACTTACATTTTTTCTGGATTTAAAGGAACAGTACTAAATTAATTATTTTGTACCAAAGCAAATATCAGAACAGCATTGAAATGAGTATTTGATTTTGTGAAGGATTACTTACGTCTGTTATACATATGAAAATACATGTTTATCCATATAACAAATAGAGACGGCCATATTCACATTTTTCAATTCCATTCCTTTATTTTTTTTTCTTCCAAATTATTAATGTTGTTGGTATTGTGTTTAAGATTACGTAATGAGGCTGAAATAAACCACACGACACTTCTTATTAAAAGAGCTAAAAATATACATAAATATACTGAATTTAAAGACAATCAAAATGACATTATTCATCGCGGTTCTATAAAGCTTCAGAGTCTGCTGCCTGATTTGTGTCATCTTGTCTGTACTCTTTCACGTGAAACCTCTGCAGGTGCTTGATTAAACTGATTGTATTTTACGACACAACGGTATTTCCAACCCTCAGCACGCTGGCTTTACAAACATTAAAGTAACACTCTAACTTTTAAGCGTTTCCAGATTAAAATACATCCAAACAAACGACATTTTGTTCAAATAAATAGATAATGTTATTCACTCAATCGGTTACAGACTGAAGTTGCCGCGGGTTCATGTTAAGATGTGAGACGGAATTCGGATCTGTGACGTGTGTCGTTTTACGTTATGTTAGATTACGGTGGATTCGTGATCCAGTGCAAGATGCGGACTGGATTTCATCCGTAAGTGGATCTGACGTGTGAATGTGAAGGGAATGACGCCAATATCGGACCCGATTCCAATATAGGATCGGATCCTTCACATTTCTAATGAGAACCTATTATATTTTGATTAATTATTATTATTATTTTGTATATTTTGATCACGTTATCTACACTCATTTCTTTAGTCTGGGAAAAATATCAAATTATGTTTTTAGGTATATTATTATCCGGACCTCAGCACGGCAACAATTTTAGTTAAAGATCTCTGCCTTAGACCCACAGCTGAAACATGATACTTGTCTTTTCATAGAGTGAATTAGCTACTTGTGGCTATATTTATCAATAATTATTAATATTTTAATCGTTTCATGTATAAAGTCCTTGGCCAGTCAATTACACTGCTAAAATAATCACTACTGAAAAATTACGTTACCTTTTTTTAAACTATTTTTATTTGTTTCCTCTGTTTACCTCAATGTACCATACAACAGTCCTAAACTGTATAATTTTGTTTGTGCAGAATTTATATTTTCTAAAATTACATATTTCAGACCTGAATTTTGAACGTTAAGATTTTTTTACTTAGTTAAATTAAATTAATTGGGCAAAATCAAATTCCATATGGCATGCAATTTTAAACAAAAGTAAAAATCTTGCTAAATAATTTATGAATAACGGATTAAGGCCTGTCACTGCCATGGTCTCTTTACTAGTAAAAGAAAAAAAATACATAAAACAATAAAATGGAACACATTTAAAAGGAATATACTCCTTTGATTTTAAAAGTCATGTATAAGTAAGGCATTACTCCAATCACAGTTATACTGCAGCATCAAGAATCTGGAAAACCAGAAAAAAGTTATATATTGCAGCTTTGAGCATTAGCTCAATAACCTTTTTTGATATACCGGATGAAATTCAATTTTCTTTAATGTGATGAGAAGACGGTTAATGTCAATGGTTCTGAGATGATAACATTAGCACTCGAGCATGTAGCAGTAATAATGCAACATTCTCCCTGCTGGGGTGATAAACATTATAGAAAGTGTCCTGTGATAAAAATGATCGATAATACACACACAAGCCTGTCATATACTGGTCTTAAAGCTGGCAGTACTGTTGAAATTTCCTGTTGGAAATTTAAAGCATGGGCTCACTGTTACGATCGTCACAAAGACGATCTTTTAAAATAAAAATGGCAATAGTGACACTTTTAAGCCAGCAAGAAATGGAAAAGATGCAGCTGGTGGTGTGAATGGTGGTGTGGTGTGGTGTGAATGAAATGATCTTCACAGTCACAGTGGTGGAGCAGTGAACTTTAGAACAGAAGGGTCATGATAACTATTAGAGTCTGGATATGAGCAGTAAACAGGGACTCGCTTCTGGTTACATTTACTTATTACAGTAGCCTGACACTGATGTGTGACAGATATGACAATTCAGCTACGCAGTGTTACACCCAGGCCTGACAGCACAGTCAATGCAGTACGCACATGTGGAAATGCTAATGCAATGAGGGTCATATTTACAGAGGAGGTGCTGGTAGCTAGAGCTGTTATGGTCTGATGAAGGGTGTTTTCTCTCCCATATTAGTTGTTCTCAGTTTCAGAGAAAAAGCAGAGGCGTAGCATGAGTAATAGCGAGTGTTTTATTCTCTATTTTATATCATTGGACATTTATCAGGGCATGGATCATGATGCAACTTAGTTAACTACTAAAGGGCTAAGCTCTCTTAAGAAGACAGAGGCTACCAGTAGTGGTTTGACTAATTAATATTTGACACTGCAGTTTTACTCAGAGACACAATAACATAATAATTACAGTGTACAAATTACTGAGCACTAATCTAGTGTTAGTATATAGTACTTGTATATATTATATAGTTTTAGTATATAGTAATCTAAATACACTATTTTCTAGACACACACTAACAGCATTTCTGATTGATTAATTGATTGATTGATTGAATAACTAATGAACACGGACTGCTATTTTATCACAGTGCAAATTTCACTCCCATTAAACAACTTGACGTATATATGGAGGTCAAGACAGTTGTAAATCCTTTATGGAACAGGACAGAGGACTCTACAGGGAACTGAGCTACATATCAAACCTTAGACATATGCTTCAATGGACCAAAGTCTGACACTTATTAGATTAGATTTCTCATATAATGCCATGCTAGCAGTCTGTATTGATGTTAAACAATGTTTTCATTACATTGATACACACAGTACGAAGGACAAGGTATTATAAATGAGAAGCAGCTATGCCAATTCTGCAACACAAATCATTCACAGCATTATTTCAAGAAAATGTCCATCCAGAAATATAAAAATATGAGTGCTGTTTCTGATATATTTTTTGGATAGGAGAAAAACTTCTCAACCATATAACAGTAATAAGTGTCAGTCACACAAGGACAAGAGCTCAATCTACTTTTTCCAATGAAAATCTCATAAAATGAATGGGAAATCCAGTGGAGACAGCAAATGTTGGGTTTAAAATTGCACTGAATCATGACAGAGACTTGGCTCAAGTACCCACTGAAATACAAGATTTGAGTGTGATTGTACTGCCAGCAGTATTAAAATTAACCTTAGACTTTTGGTGGCCTTTGTGCATGAGGCCAGGTTTAGAGATGAGGATGTAGGAGACAGACAGACTAAAAGACTAAAGTGCTGCAGCATCTGTTTTGTTTAGGTACAGATGAATTCCCTCTGTGCTATCAGCTGGTTGTCAGATGGCACTGTGGGTAATATTGGAAACTGTTAACTAAAGTGAAAATAGACTGTCACTGAAGTTTAAGCTCAAATATTTAACACAGAATTTCATTTCAAACTAAATCTTGGATGGAGAAGAGGACGACGACTCTAATTTTAATAATGTCGGTCAGGGTGGATTTTTTTCATCTCCAACAAGCTAAACTGAAGTAATGTCCATGAATTCACAGGTTAAACGAGGTATTTAGAAGGGTTAATAACCTCCAATCACCATGAAATTGTTTTAGCATTTTAGCCAAGCACGCACGAAGAAATCCAGATCTCTAGTGCTATTATTTTCGCATATTATTATTATTATTATTTATTTATTTATTTATTTATTTATTTTTTCGCTTACATGTCATACTATATGTGGGACATTTGTTGTGCAGCGACGTCTGCGTGTGACGTGTCATGTCCATAAACAGAGCTGTCTCGGTATGTGTACATATGGACCAGGACTGAGACTCCTCCTTTAAAATATACCATTTTAACACAAAGTGACATGTTGTACATCTTAAAAGCATAGGTATTCAACTTTGTAATTTTAGTTTATAACGATACAATTATTATTATTATTATTATTATTATTATTATTATTATTATTATTATTTGTGTTGCGTCATTTCTAAATAAAAAAAAAATCAACAGGCTAAATGGTCAGTATTCCGTAATGTTTAATTGCATGCCAAAGCAAAGCAAGTGTGTTTAAAAAGCAAACAGCCTACACATGAAGTCGCTCATATCAGAACACGAGCGCGTCAACAGAGATGCCGACATGCAGCCTACATAATCCGCGTTATAACCTGCGCTAATGACACCCACGCTAGTGAAACACAAACAGTCAATAGAAACACGACTGACCTCTTACATAGCCCACAGAAGGAAAACACAGCTATAGATGAAAAACAAGCTCGCACTCGTTCTGCATTGCGGTACATCACCGGCTACATTCCCGCTCACACACACACACCGTACAGCTTCTTTGGTGCGCGCGTCCGTATTCTCCGTGTCCGTGTCGTGTCATTAAAATAGCCATGTGTAGAGCATCCTTACCTGAGAGAGCCGACAGCGCGTCCCCGTAACCTTCACGAGCCGCACCTGAAGCCGCGCAGCTCCGCAGCGCCAAACGGACGCGCGCGCACACACGCATCACGCAGCGCACGCGTGTGTTTCATGCGCGCTCTGATTGGAGGAGACTTCATGAGTCTTTAGGGGGCGCTAAAGCTTCCGGTTCGATCCACTTGAGAGCCGCTGGAGTGGAGCGGCTCAGTCAGTTGCTACATCATTAACACCCAGCATCTGTTATTTTGAACTAAACCTCGCGCGTGAATCAACTTCACAACGTATTCCGTTCGGCTGGTCTTTGAAGGAGGTTGCTTTGCTATGCATGAGAATGAGAATGATTAAAGCATTAATGCATTAAATAACAGAAACGTGTCAGGAGTGTTGTGTGACAGAAGAGTGTCAGCAAGAATCAAAGGAAAGGTGTACAAGAGTGTAGTGAGACCTGCTATACTGTATACTGTATACTGTGTTAGAGACTGTAGCTCTGAGGAAGACTCATGAGGCAGAGATGGAGGTAGCAGAGATGAGGATGTTGAGGTTCTCTTTAGGAGTGACGAGGATGGACAGGATGAACAAGCAAATCAGAGGGACAGCTCAGGTTGTCTGTTTTGAGGACAAGGTCAGAGAGACTAGATTAAGATGGTTTGGACATGTGCACAGGAGGAAGAGTGGTTACATTATATTTTATTATATCATATAGAAGGATGTTGGAGATGGAGCTGCCAGGTAAGAGGTCAAGAGGAAGGCCACAGAGCAGATATATGGATGTGTTAAAAGAGGACATGAAGTTAATTGGTGCGAGAGTAGAGGATGCCGAGGATAGAGTTAGGTGGAAACTGATGATTCGCTGTGGTGACCAAATGAGAAGAGCCATAAACACATTTCCATTTCTCAGGTTAATCTACTATATATGCCACATTTTGGGTACACTTACTGACATATGCTAGACCAATTTTCCAGCCCATCCCTTCCAGTTCCTTCAGTGGGATGGGACTACTATTTAAGTTTTGGTGTACAGTAGTGTTACAGAGATTTTTTTATACTACTATGTCATTGCTGAGAAAAAAATAATCCACCCAGCAATAAAACTGAAAACAGAGCAATTCCGCTTCAGTGAAACTCAGGCTGAGCCAAAACTTTGAGTAAATCTAGAATGGGATATTCAATATACATGGTGTCTAACTTTTGGCTGTACAATATAGTGTATGTCTTCAGCAATCTATAGTGGTATTCGATTTGGTTGATTAAATGTTGAAATACTGTAGACTAGAACTTTGGTTAATAATTTGTCTGTTGTCTGTCTGAATTCATTCTCACTGCATTGTATGAATACTCTCAGTGTGCCCTGATAGTGCAGGGGTCATATCGCTGCTTCATATCTCCAATTTTCGATCATGAGCTTGGATTACTCTCTGTGTAGGGTTTCACATATTCCCCCTGCATCCATGTAGGTTTCTGCCTCCACCATAAAAAAATACTGGTAGGTGAACTGGCTACAATAAATAGCCTCTACATGGAAATCACTTATCCAGGATGTAATTCCTGCCTTGAGCCCAGTGACAAGCTCCAGGACTATCCTGACTCTTGAGGATGAAAATTCATTAATAATCATTGTCACCTTATGTCCTTTATTTGTAAGAGTTATAGTATAAAATTACAATCTAATATTATAAAGTCAGCTGTAAACCCATAGCAAGAACTGAATAACTGAAGTTACTGTATTCTACATTTTCTTTTGATGTGATAAGGTTTTCAGATCATTAATCTGGGGGATTTTAAAGCACTTTAAAATATTGCAGTTTAACATTTGTTTATTTGTATAGATTTGTTGTTTTTTTTTGACAGACATGGGGGAAGGGAGACAGAAAGGGATCAAGACTATGATCCTTAGTTTGGTCTTCACATATCAGGGGGCCCTCCATCAAAAGGGAACCCCTCCCTACATTCACACATATACCACCTCCTTCTCAGCCCCCTCTTTGTCCCTAATTCCCATAGGGGACATGATTTGGGAGCAGTAATCCCATTCCTGTCATTGCAGGCTGAAGGGGGTGGCGGAGGAATGGGGGATGGAAAGATGGAGGGATGGAAAGAGCAAAGAAGCACGGCAGACATTAGCGTCAGATCAGAAGAACAAAGTGCTCACGCTGCGGATCACCCATCTACAGGTGCAGACCCACAGAGGAGGGGTTGAGGAATTAGAAGAGAGGATGAATACATCTCCTCTCTCCTGTCCTCATGTACGTGTCAGAAACACGTTTCCCAGTGGCAACAAAATGGCAATAAATATAAAGACTGTTCGTCTATCAGGCAAAATGATTAGTGACAGCGGGTCAGCTAGTATTTCAGCTCGGTGTATGGAACAGATCGGCTTTATTATTGGCCTTTATTGTTCAGGATTATTGCAGGAAAATTCTCGTTTTTGCGAATTACACAGAATTTATAAAACACCAAAATGGCGGGCGATTTCAGCAGATGTGGCCACTACCATTTGTCTTCCATATGGAAACAGCAGTGAGCATTCATAAACAATTATGAGCTTCATCTTTCACAACCACCCAAGTGAAAGGCCAGATTTGCATAAGGATACAAAAGGAAGGATTTCCACTTCTGACACCCAAGCATCTTTATTCAATATCCTGAAAATAGAGTAAAATAAAGTAACATCACTATAATGCATCCTTTTTTAAGACCAAATATCCTATTATATTACACTCACATCTTACATCTGAGTCATCATGCATAAATATAACGCATGGCTTCTATCATATTAAATAAACACCTGTATATAGGGGCATGTTGCATACACATTTTTAAGAGTGCACAACCCCAGGAGAGAAGACATGGGTAATTAAGCTTGTGTCTGGGGTCTGGAATTGAGGAGGGGTGGGGTTATGTTGGCATGGCGACAATAACCAGCAATCAACAGTGGTACGATGTGATTTCACAATCCTGTCTATGGTTTCTGAAAAAAACCTCACTGTTTTTGAGGGAAGTAAGTTCCTGCTTGAAAAGAGAACATACTGAGGCTTTGCAGTTAGTTTGCAGCGTGGAGTGATTGGCTGGCATACGAGCTGACCTCAGATTTGATGTTGCTAAGACACGGCGATGTGAGCAGAAACCCCGTGCTGGAAATACAGAGGAGAAAGCCGGGTTCTTCTATCGCAATAGCATTTCAAATACGAATAGCATGTGCATTTGGCTATGTTGATGAATGGAAATCGGATTGCTATAAGCTTAATTAAACACAACGAGACGATTATTTTAATGAAGTGGCAGCAATACGGCCTTTTGAGAATTTCCATACTTAACATATTAAGTGTATCATTCATTGAAACTCGATTGTTGCCAAATTCGTATTAACGCTATACATCTTAGTGGGCAATCGGTAGGATTCATTCGCTAGCTCATATTTTAACATTATTTAGTTAATATTTTGAAGGGGGGCNNNNGGGTGGGGGTGGTACAAAGGACTAATATGAGGATCATGAGTTAAGAATTAAAGCCTGTCCAAGCACACACATTAAATATCGCTGCTTATGTTCTCACCCCTACACTAGATGGCATTAGAGGAGAAATTTCATCGTATCAGGAATTTCAGACGTTTCATCGTATCCAATACTTTACTACTAAAGCTAATCTTAGTTATGATTAATTGCTTGACAATTATTTAATTATTGGGATGTACAGTATGTTGCTAGTCCGTGATGATAATATCGTCTTCCATTTCCGCTTTTCCACTCACCTTATTCACCACAGGCTTTGCTCACAGGAAATAAATCCAAACAAACTATATTTCTTATGTTCTGCAAAGCTTCTTTGAGACAATGTCCATTGTTAAAAACGCTATACAAATAAATTTGGTATCGAATTAAATTGAATTAATACATTTCTCTCCGAATTTCCTTTCTTAAACTCTGCTGAAAAAAACCCAAACCCATGTTGTTTGTATATTGCAAGTAAACACGGTAATCAATAAATAAACAGCTCTATATTCATAGACGTGTTTTACCTTCTGCTGTTTTCTTTGCCCATATTTTGTCGATATTGAAACTCAAATTGCAAGTTTAAATCTCGCATCGTTTTCATAGCTTTCTGCTTAAAAGCTTAGACTAGCTGTGTTCTGACTCCAAAAAAATGTATTTTGAAATCCGACATCCATATATTAATCTATGATCCATTTATTCAGGTTTAGGAACAGAAGGCGTAGAACTCGTGCCAAGCAGTTAAAGAGAGTCCAAGAGCCACCCACCAGACGTCTGTGCTTCCTGACACAGTCACTCTGTAAACACATGACAGATGGCCCAAGTCTTGCTCTCTCAGCTTCAATTACCGCAGAAAATGTAACAATAACAGAAATAACATATCTTCAAGGTTCACTAACCACGCACTTGGCCTTTGTCTCTCTTTTGTTGTTGACCAGATCTTATTTTAGCCATTAGCGTGAACCCTTGCCAGGAGTGAAGCTGTGGATTTTGTTTCTTCCAGAAATCACCCACTGCTTAAAATAGCTCAAATTTTAACAGCAGGGGAAAGTGGAAAGATCATCACAAACAGTCAATCTCTCCCACAGACTCGTTCGAAGGGAGTCAGATTCTCCCCAGACACAATTATTACAAAAAATAAATAAATAAAGCATTGTAGCGTGTCTCCCTTGGATGTCACGGATGTCCCAAATTACTCTAAATAATCTAAATTCACAAGACACAGT
>JAOTRN010000009.1:13650200-13665569 GCA_028566695.1 Bagroides melapterus
GAGCCAGAGGTACACACAGACACAAACTAACAGTCAGCAGGAGTAAGTGGATATAGGCATATTCCAGTGAAGCTCATCTGTATATGTAAATAAGTGGATAAGAATGATCAGTACTGTTGGTGTAGAGGTTAGGCTTTGCACAGAAATGTTATAAGCCACAAAAACACACCTGTGTTCAAATACAAACATGTTGAATCAAATCAAACTGCTGTCAGAGACTAATACACAGGGTACACGAAAGAACTTAAAGAGTTACCCTATCTATCTATCATCAGTCTTTCTGTATCTATCTGTCTGCCCATATACCTGTCCATGTCCCTCTTTCTGTCTGTCTGTCTATCTACCTATGTGTCCATGTCTGTCTTTCTATCTGTCCGTGTCTCTCTGTCTGTCTGTCTGTCTATCTATCTATCTATCTATCTATCTATCTATCTATCTATCTATCTGTCTATCTATCTGTCTGTCTGTCTGTATGTCTATCTGTGCATTTAGTTCAGGAGACTGATACAGCCATACCATTTTGTAAATATCTTTTGGAAGATCCAACAACACAATTTTTACCTTCTTGCCAAACACAACCATCATTTCATTACATCTCCTCATACGTTCTGGAGTCCATGATGTCGTAACAAGGTTGCCAGGTATCTTAGAAGAAAATCAGCACCAAAAATCACTGAACCCTCACTACTCTTGTTAGGCCAGACTTACTTATGGTTAGATGAAAGAAAAGGATTTCTAATGGAAATACATTCCAAATATTTTTTTGACATGTACAGTAGAAAGAGTACGGTACAGTAGTACAGTGGAAGTTTAATTGTACATTTGAAGAGTTAGCTGGAGATGTTTCCATCATAAATGTAGGTTTCTTTTGGCTAAATATACTGTACTCCTAGCTGTCCTCTAAAGTGGTGGGATAAAAATTACGGAGGAAAAATATACTTCTAGGTTACAGCAGTGCAATTTTCTTATATTATGAATATCACACCATGCAACTACATCATACTATCTAACTAACATGTCTGTATAGAGTAGAAAAAATGTTTGGAAAGAAAAATAATCAGAAATTACTAGAAGTTCTAGTTAAAACTGCACCTGAAATGTCAACCTGGAGAGCATCACAAATGTTAGTAGGAACAGAAAATGTTGTGTTAAGCAGAAAGTGAATCCATTCTAAAAATAGAAACAAGTAATTGAGACAAAAAAGAAAATCCTTTGAAATAAATGTAAATAAATATAGATCTTATTTTTTCTAATGAACAGTTTGGGTAATTGTGTTCCCCAACAATGGAGCATCAGCAGTCTGAAAGCACTGGCAATGCTGTTCGTCAGCAGATCCTAAAGCTCATTAGAAAAAAGGCCCATTGATGTAACAGATTTCAATGAAGATACGGGGAACACTCACACTCACACACACACACACACACACACACGACTACATGGGATGTGGTAGCCAAGGGTTTAAGGTGTTGGTCAAATTCCAGATCTGCCACAGCACCACTGCTGGGCCCCTTAGCAAGGCCCTTAACCCTGAATTGCTTGGTTGTATAAAATGAGATAAAATATAAGGCACTCTAGATAAAGGAGTCTGCCAAATGCTGTAAATGTAATGCATGTCCATTGTGTGTCTTTGTGTTCGGAGTCTTCTCTTCTCTCCTTCTCCTGTTACATTTATCTTTTACCTTTTAAAAGACTGTCAAACTGTCCTTCGGAATCAGTAGTGATGGAACTTAAACTATATTAACAATGGGACTGTTTTTTTAACCAATCAGATTTCAGATTCTCCTCACAGAGACAGCTAGCTGGCCCACAATAACGTCAGCATGTTTCCATCCTCTGATTGGTTGGTCAGAGCAAATCTGTTACGGTCAAGTTCGACTACCAAAACACGTCTGTAGAGATCTGCACACATTAATACATTTGAGTTAGAATTTTATACGCCCACAATGGCTGACAGAGGAGGAAAAATTGACTTTTGACATTTTCAAGGCGGACTTTTCCAGAAAAAAATAGACATGGTGAGGAGAGGTCGGACAACCCCGAAGCTCCAGATGATGTTCATGGTACAGTTGTGGTTGTAATGTAAAGGTATAGAGTTGTCTTAACTGGGCTTCATGCTTTAGTAAAAATGGTTTTCACCCTCAATACGTGAAACGTCTTTCTCTCTGTAATGCCACGCCTTGTTATATTGCGTTTTTATATAGTATTGATGGTTTCTTTAATTGTGACATGATAGTGGTGGTATTAAGAAGTGGATGAAGTCTGGTAAGTTACATTTGCATTCATAAGTCTGTTACATTTACTTTTTGCGTTTAAAAGACTGTTGAACTGTCGAAAATATAACAAACAGCACATACAGAATAACTGTGATGTTAAGGTTTTTAGTTAATGTGTGAGTGGGATGTGTGTGTGTGTGTGTGTGTGTGTGTGTGTGCGCGTGTGTGTCAGGGGGGTCATACAGTGAATCCCTGCTAAATTCAGTGACCTCAGTCCTTTTAGTGGAGCCTATTCACTGCATGTGTCATTCCAGCACAATCTGTAATCAATAGACCCTTTTTTCCTCAGGAGCTTTAGGATCTGCTGACTAACAGCATTGCCGGTGCTTTTCGGTCTGCTGCTGCTTCATTGTTACGAAATGCAATTACTCACTTCTCAACATATCACAAAGCAAAAGCGCTGGATAATTCAGTGATAACTCGCTCAAACAGAGAAATCGGGGGTTTTAAAACCATAAATGATGTAAAGCATTTACATCAACAAACCTCTTCGATGAAACATCTGCAGCTTAATGTTCCACCTGTTGATTTTTCCATACAAGTATATCATTTAGCTGGAGCTGCTGCACCTGCTCACTTAAACAGGTCCTCTTAGCTATCTCTATCCCGTAAGTACAGGTAACCATGGCAACAAAAAAAAAAAACCTGAAAGAATGTTAATGCGAAGTGGCCATCTGGTGCAATCATAGTCACTAAAATAAAAATTGCATGTACATTTTAGGAGATTGAGGATGTACTTTAACTGGCTTTTTCACCATGCAGTCATTCTTCTGAATCTCAAAAGACTCCCTTTTTTTCCAGGACTCATTCCCACCTGTTCTTTTGAAAGGTTGCGCTAGAGGTGGTCTACGTCCTTTGCTCCCACTTAACAGTCAAACAGTATATTCCCAGTGCCAGGAAATACAATCAAATGGAGTGCAGACCTCTGAAACCCCTCTATTGTGTGCAAGGGTTCTCTGCCACACAGGGTACAGCTATATGTAACAGTGGAAGGTTGCATTCACTCATTAGCTTCTCCCCATTTCATCCTTGTCTCTATTGTGCCTCGTTTGCACAAACCGGACTCACTGATGAAGAGAAGAAGAAGAAAGGACTGTGAGAACTGCATGAGTGAAAGTAAGAGTGACAGAGAAATTCATTATAGTAAGAGGGAGTACGAAAGGAGCACACCGCTTCGAGTTCTTCAAAATAAGGCAAATGCGTGTAACGATGCTTACGTGACATCATACATGTGATCAATCACACTGGGAGCATGAAGTGTCACTGTGTTTGGAAGGAAATAATCCGACATCCAGCAAGTGAATTAGTAAAGGTCGTGGCACAGGGCAAGTCCAGCCACTCCTTAATCTTATTCAGTTCCTGCAGGTGAATACTAACCCGTTTCCCTTCACTGCTTTCAAAAAAGGCCAGCCATTCAGTTTTAGACCTCAAGTCTACAATACCTCTTTCAAACTGTGAGAAAATTAAATCGGTGCTTTCTGCACCCACAAGTGCGAATAAGAATCAGTTCACCTCTCAGCGGCAACACCTAATCAAACGTACGGGATTAGCAACGCAATTAACAGCAAATCTTTTCCCAATCACACCGCTTCAATTACCGTGCGGAAACTTTTTCAAATTGTGAGCAGGCTGTTGAATCCTAGACATTTAAGCAGAGTAAGACCTCATTTCCCTCAAATCCTTAACTAATTAAAACCCATAATTACTATTTTGGAAATTGCCTGTGGCAACTTTGTGGAATACTTTAGTTCAGGAAAATTTCCTTGAATTAAAAAAAATAATAATATGCTCCATATTTGACATTCATGACTGAAAGCACAAGGTCTCATTCGTATACGAAACCACACAGCCTAAAGACAGCAGCAATCCTCATTCCTAAATATATTTTAGTTGCAAAAAAAATCCACAAACTTACAAGCTTCCCAATTTAAAGCTGAAGTCAACAGACTGCAGATCCCCAGGCTTTGTTGATGTGCACTGGTCAGTTGACTGACCTTGTCTAATGTGCATCTATTAGCCAATGAACCGTTCACCCAGCCGTGTCACTTAATGGACATTTCAATGGCTGCAGGTTCAGTCACTGCCCACTGGATATTGATTGACGCTCCACATTTCTATGTCCACCAGTAGCTTTTTTGAGGTCATGCCTGTGGAACCACTCACAGCAGCATTAGTTGATGTTCAATAAGCATAAAATAAATGGGTAATAGTGGTTAGAAATTTTAGGCAGGAGAAACCAGGCACCATGTGAGGAATAATACGTAAAGTGATGTCTAATGATAGGAAAATAGCCAACTGTGAATGTTTTTATTCTTCTTACACCAGGGGAATTTCTCAGTATATTTCACATTAAGTAAAGAATAACACAAAAATAGTTCCTGTTCAGGTAACAAGTTCCTGGTATCACTAAAATAACAGCAATTGTCCTCTCACCAGCATAATAATGAACAATTTTTTTTACTGAGAGACTAGAAAGCACAAAGTCTTCTGCTCTGAAGTCTCTCCCATGGCTGTAAATGTACTTACAGTTCGCTGACGGTGAAGACTCCGTCCATAAACTTCTTACAGAAGGCTGCACCCTATTACCGAAGATATATTTTCTTTGTTAAATAACAGAGCTGTTCTTATGTGTTTTCACAGCATGCTGAAAAAGCATAAAGCCTAAAGCATATGAAACGATTGTGACTTGGCGACTAATTATTTTAAAGCTAAACAGTATGTTGTGTCACTGCTGTATAGCTGTAATGATGATGTCTGCTGTTCTATTAAATTAGCTCACGATTTACAGCTTCTTAAGATACATTAGGAATAACTGTCTCAGTGGTAAAATTGGTCCAACTTCACTGTGTTAAATAGTCATACTGTGTAGTCTGATTATGAATAAAGAGTACGCTTGATAACACCCAAGAATTAAATATGTGTTGTAATCAGACATGAGCTTAGAATATCAATCAATAAGTCTGAACATATTGTATATTATACTATACTAACACCGGGTAGAACTTCCCTTGGCTCTGAATTTTTCACAGCACAGATTCCAAAAGTTGTTGAATACATTCGTTTCAGATTCTGCTCCGTGTTGACAGTGTTGCATCACACAATTCCTGCAGAATTTTCAGGTGGACTTTCATACTGAGAATTTTCTGATCGACCACGTCCCAAAGGTAGAAAGAAATCCAAAGTTCTACTGGATTCAAACATGCATGAGAAGAATGATGAAGAACACGTCGCCATGTTCACGGAACCGGTTTGAGACGACTTTTGCTTTGCGACACGGTGTCTCATCGTGCTGGACTTATCAAGCTTTTATGTACTGTACATGGTCATCGACAATACTCAAACAGGCTGTGGCGTTCAAGTGATGATTGATAAGTATTAACAAGTCCAAAACTCTAGAGACTGTTGTTTATGAAGAAACTATCTGAGATCACATATTACTCCATTCTGATGGTTGACGTGAACATTACCCAAGCCTGCTGAGCCGTATATATCTGCATGATATCGAGTGCTGTACTGCTGCCACACGATTGGCTAATTAGATAATTGCATGCATGAGTAGGTGTACAGGTGTTCCTAACAAACTGCTAAATAACCACATAAAGAAGATGAAGCTGTTTCTATATCTGTCTCCCTCTGGTTCTGCGCCTCACTTTGTCCTTCGGTCTGTTTACACCTGCTATCTCTGCCAGACCTCTCGGTTTTTCCCCTTCTAACTCTATTTAACGCTTTTTACTGAGATTTGATACCTCAACAGAGCACCCAGCTGGCTCCTGACTCCTCTCAGTCTACTCCTCATGCTCTGTGCTCATGACAGATCTCAATCCTGCTGGTTAATCGTATTGGCTTTCCACCTGCAGAGACCAATCTGCCGCCTCACCTATAACCTGTATTTGAAAGACAGCGTTAAGATGAGCTTCTTCGACATTAACCACACACATTTCAGATTAAACTTAAACAACGGCCCGGCCAGTCGATTGGAATATGCATCACATTTACCAAATACAAAAGAATATAAAAAAGCTTTACTGAGTTTCAGCCTTTCAAGTCACGTTCGACTCTGCAGGCAACAGTGAACATCCTACAGCTACCGCTGTGCGACTTCTAATAGTAACAAATATATTCTCCTGCACCTTTTCAATAACACAATTACTAATTAAAATGCTAAGCAGTCAAGTATATTCAACATCAGAGTAAACAGTGCTCTCTTATTATCGCCCCCTCTTGTTAGCATTGCACACAAAGAGAAAAGCACAACTGAAAAGACATCGAGGAAAAAAGTAAGGCGCCAGACAAATAGAAACTTCAGAAGCTTTTATTCAGTGCGCTGGACTGAACAAAGCCATTGGCCCTAGGGGTAGGAAACTACTGAATATAGATACAGACACGGATACAGACATTCACTGCGTGTTTACTCTGTTTTGTTGACTTTACTGATGTACAAAATGAGTATTCTGTGAATGCAGACTGACTCTCCAGGTTATTAAGCAGATGAAAGACGAAGGTACGGCTGATCTATATGTTATATAAAGAAATGAATGCTAGCAGAATCACAATACCTTGGATATAAACAATGTGACCCTTGGAATAATCTCAGTAACACAACTATATAGTGTGGATGTTGCCACATTCTTACTTCCACACGCACATAAACTACCAGACAGTCAAGCCCATTCAGGACCCGGAAAGAATCTGTGCCAAGTATGAGATGATAAGATGTCTCAAACACGCCAAGTAGCTGACATTTTCCAAAACGACAACCTCGCTCATCAGCTACGATGTAAGTGAACGTCAACGAAAACAGATGTGACGTAATCCCAGATAACTCACGTTTCTCCTTTTCTCCTCTTCCTTGTCAGAGCTTGAAGCCAACCTGAAATCACAGGAAAACAATCTTGTAAGAAATGAAGCATAATTAATTAGAATGAGCTCAGTGACAGAGATACTAGCCTGGTGACAAGGTGAAATGGATGAACAGCAGCAGAGAGGATTCATTCCTTGTTATGGTTCGCACTCAGCTATCCATTATGAAAATGTGAGAACTGTGCCTTGGCATGAAGCACCCACAGCAATAAAGAAGATGATTGAAGACCACAATTCTGTCTAAACCACACAAGATATAGAGAACTAAGATGAAGCAGCCTAGAAGCCTAGCAGTAAACCATTGTAAGAAAAGACTATATACATGTATATCTATCATCTATATAATCTCTCTCTCTCTCTCTCTCTCTCTCTCTTCTGCTGCCTGATGTGATCCCAGAGCCTGATTTGATCCTGACATTCTTCTACTGCTGAGGCTCTTCTCACCCTCCAGATAGACCTGAAGACACTCATGACCCACTCTCTGCTGTCAGGGATAATCCCATATGGATATCCTGAAGACTTCTGTGGAGTGTTCCACATGGTTACCCTAAAAAATTGCTCTTCTCAAATGCCCTTATGCCATTTCTTGAATAATAATGATGCCTGAATACACTTGTAATCAAGAATTGTTTCCTTTATAATTTGCCCATCTAAGGACTCGGACTGTTCATTCTGTACCACTTAGCACCAGGGTAATTTCTTGATATAATGTAGTTACCATGAAATTGAGTCACCCATTAAAAAAAAAAAACTGGATTCACTTATTCTGCTTGAACTTTGTCATGTAATTGAAATGGAAACGATTGGTAGGCAGTTAGCTACTAGCTACTGTGTCTATGACCAGCCAGTTGATGCCTCCAACATAAAGTTGTAGTAATTCTTTTCACTCTTACAGTATATGCAAAGTAATATCACTGGTGTGGCTTCATAATTTACAAGTGTAGAAGAGAAATGATTTTATTGTACATTAGGGAACACCCTGAATGGGGTGCCAGTCTATCACAGGGAATTCTCTCTCTCTCTCTCTCTCTCTCTCTCTCTACAAATACAATACAAACAAAACTGGATTCAAACAAAACTACATACAAACACAACTCTATTGTGTCATAAATAAAACTACACACAGGCAAAACTACATACAAACACAACTCTATTGTACAATACAAATAAAACTACACACAAACAAAACTACAAATAAGCACAACTTATGTCATGCAAATAGAACTATACACAAACAAAACTACATACAAATACAACTTCTATTGTGCCATACAGATGAAAATACACCCAAACATAACTTTTAATCTGTACTATACAAATAAAACTACACACAAACAAAACTACTTCCAAACACAACTTCTATTGTGCCATACAAATAAAACTGAATAGAAGGTGGAGAAGTGCACAGCGGACGAAGGCAAACATTCTTACATCACGGCTTATTGTCATCATGAAAGTGTAGACCGTCACCTGAGCAATCAGTACCAGTTCTACTGATTTAAGGAGGGTAAAGTTACTACGGGTATCAGGGTAATAAACCGAGTCTGGCACAATAGTTTGAAATCTCAGCGCTGAGATTTTAAATCATCGTTGAAAAGACACACACACTGGCATCAGCATCATACATCGATCTAAGCCATAGTAATAACAATAATAATTATAATAATAATAAAAACTCTGTATGCTCAGATGCGCTAGTATAAATAGCGGAAAGTTAAACTCCGCTCAGAAGTTATGTGGTGCATCAGAAGCTCCTGGACAGCGTCCCCAAAGCTGCACTGAAAAGCAATTACAGTTCTATAATATATCAAAATGAACGGAGTATGAACAAAAAAATCCCGTGATGTTCTCACCTTTATTTTAGCGTCGTCGCGACTAAATGATCATAATTAATCCACCAACAGAGCTGAAACTGTCCCGAGTTTAATTCTGCGTACTGTTCTGCCCTTTCCTCAGTGTGTGTGTGTGTGTGACAGACTCTCTCTCTCTCTCACACACACACGCGCACACACACACACATACATTCCCATTCAGACCGTGCGCCACTCCGACCCTCCCTTTTTTTTTCACTAAATCCGACTACATCCTAAATCAGATTTACAATCGTATTAAACAGTGCACTCTGTTTAATGCTAGGTTATTTTCCCGCGCTATATTCAATCATATCTCTATTTACACAGAATTGTGAATAACCAAGTGCTAACATTAATTTCTTACAATCTTTATGTAATTTAAAGTAGTGAGTGTCACGCGGTTTATTAAATGAGTGTTTTTCATTCGTTTTAAAGCATGGCTCATGGTTATCTATCATTATGTATATTTGCAGGGGTTGTTTGATTCAGTTCCTTACTATAATTCCCATGGCTATATGCATTGTCGACTGTCAGGGATTAGCAAGAAGTGCTTCAAGACGAGCACTAGCTAGCTACATAGCATGTTTATTTCAAAAGTTTCATAATCCCAAACTCTGTACACAAAGTCCTGCATATTTTAGTATTATTCTGAGCCAAATTATAACCTCATTAATAGCCCTTCCTGAGATTATGTGGGTGTCTTAGAACAGGAAGAACACTAAAAACATGGGATGGTAACTCCAAAGTTGTGAACCTGGGACTGGCACTAAAGTCTCACAAACCACACTTTCTTTCTACAATATGACAAAACCTCACCAAAATCTGTTGACTTTCAAAGGAAAAAATGACCAGACACTGGCTTTTCTGAAGGCATCGTAAACATGGAAGGGTGCAGTTATATACCAAAAATCTTAACATATATCTAAATTAATTCTATAATGATTTACTGACTGCTTAAAAAATAAACTGTGTCTAGCTGAAATAAATAGGAAACGAACAACATTTACAATTATATCCGATAATTATGTAGGTTGTTTTCTTCATGTCTTCTTGTCAAGGAACATGCTGCTTTCTTCAATGTGTTAGACATAGCTTTTGGAAAATTATATTGTAAGGATTTGTGTATTTTTATCAATAAATAACTAACATTCACTTCACACAAACAGCAACCCAGGCTCAGGATCAAGCAGGGAACTCTGGAGCTGTGAGGCAGCAGTGCTAGCTGCATTGGTATTAGAAGTAGTGATTTTCAAAATAGTAATATTAGTAGTCATAGTCATAGTACTAATGTAGATCAGAAGAAACAATAACCCCGGATATTATAAAAAGCACACCTTTTCCAGTAGTGTCATTTTAAATAAAAAAAAAATATATCTCATCACAACAAATTAAGATTATGTAGGTAAAGGTACAAGGTGCAAGCATTCCATTTATTTAATAGCAAATGATCCCACTCTAAATACCAATACATCCAGTGACCATCCCACCCCATAATCACTGTAACAAGCCAGTGAAAGTCAACAACAGGACACTTGCTGTTAACGTGAACAGAAATGCCTTGGGCTAAAATCTAGACTTCCTCTCCCACTGGGGTTACCACTTGCTACCAGAAGCAGATCCCGCCCATTTCTGAGCACACGGCAGATGTGGGGAATCCTGCCCTACTGATTAGCTGGTTGGGAAGGCTTTATGGGAAGGCTGATTCCTCTGCGGTATTATTGCCACCGTTAAGAGGACAGATTTGAAAAAGGCTTTTGACGTCCGTTAGCTATGGTTGCACGGTGCAACAATGGTGGGCGATTTCCCTTTGAAAGTGTCTCTATTCTTCCTGCCTGGCCCAGGATAATACTGCCCTTTACAAATGTGCACAAACCTGAAACATAATCCTGTTCAAAGCACAGTGTACATGGCCTAGCACAATGAGCAAAGCTCTAAATAACCAGATCCTGTAAAGATGTAGTTTTTTTTCTGTCTTTTTCGGTTTTCATCCCAGGTCTGTAATGGTTACTCCAAAATGTCTGATGGTTTGGCTTTGCAGTGTTATAGCTGTCCTCTTCGGATTTGCTCTGCTTCTATTCTTACTCTGTTTATTTATTCTTATTCTTATTCTTAATCTTTTAAAAAATCATGTCAAACCAGCACAGATGGATAACAAATACCAGTAAACTACATACCTTCATACTTCCTTTGCAACAACCACAAAGCCAAGCAGCTGTCTAATTCTGGACCACTGATTGCATTTATCAGATTGTAGTTCAGTGATACAAAACCGGTTCAATGAACACAATTACCCAGCCAAAGCAAACAAATAAACCAGATTAAATCAGGTAACAATGATCTTGCTCAAGCCTTTAGCTCATGCCTCGTTAAACCTCATTGCCGCTTTTTATTTGTGAAACAATAATTCGGTAAAAGCGTTTCTGACATTTCTGACGGCCTTGGTGGTGAGATGATTCATAGTGTGTGAGCTATGGATGCAGTATTGAACAGTGTGAGTACGGACAGAGTTGCTATGATTGAGCATGCCTGAAGTCATTATTGCAGCACAAAGATCTGCTGAGGTTCATTCCTCCTCCTGTGACACACACACTGAGAAAGACACAAGGTTGGATGACATTACAGTGTGTGTGTGTGTGTGTGTGTGTGTGTGTGTGTGTGTAAGGAGAGGACTATGTGAGATTGATGGAGAGTGTTGGGCTGAATTGCTGTGTCCTTGCCTTGTTTGTGTGTGTTTGAGTATGCTACTTTTTTTTCTGTTCAGAGGTGCTGCTCTGATAGTTGGTTCCTATTCAGCCTCCAAACAGACCAGGCTGTTGATTGGCTGAGATACAGAACAAGACTCTGAATGCTCTCAAGTGTGCTGGAGTGGTCTATGAAGGGGGCCATATCTCTCACAATCTTTACTCCCAGCCTTCGTTGCCTACAAAAGCAGCACTGGTCACAACAGCACAGTTTTTTTTTTTTGTTTTGTTTTTAATCTGGTTGTCACAGCATACAGACAACCCATGAATTGAGTAAACATGGCTAATGTCTTTTTCATTTCCACTGCTCATGGTCCTTCAGATGTCGGCTCTAAACAAGTCTATTAATTATTTCCTCAGTATAAATTAAAATCTTTTAGTACACTTTGTACTGTATATGTTAAACAAGTCTTATTAATTTCAGCGTGTTTACACTTCACACCATTTTTACCCGATATTATTGGTGTCACATGGCAAATCTTTCAGCTTACAAACTGGCTGCAAGCTGAATAATGTAGGTTAATTTGAAAGGGATTTAGGGAGATGATATCAAATGTTCAGGATAATTCTAGTTCCAACATGTTACAATAAACCGGAGCAGCTTTTGGCACAAAGGAAATAGTGACACGTTTTATTTTACTTCTCAGAAACATATTATTGAATCAGACCACCTAGTACACAAAACTAGATGACTAGTAAAGAGTTCTTAAGGGAATTACTACTAAAATCTCATAGAAAGGACAGAGAGGTCATCCGAGCTCATTTTGCCTTTTAAGTGTAAACACTAGATTTTACCCACCCTCTTCTCCTCTTTGCTTCACTAACACACATGGATGTTAAACACATGCACACACAAAGAAGAAGAAGAAGAATGGGTCATACTGGTTTCCATGACTATGAGTGGGTCATTTACCAAATCTGAGGATTTAAGTGACAGAGACAGAAAGCAGGGCAAAGTTTTACCACAGATTGTATGTCCTTGCAGTCTACAAGTTTACCACTATACCACCCACAGTATAGTCTTTCATAGGGTTAAGACCTGAAGACAAGCTGGATTATATTTCATCCAAAACCCAAAGGAATTAAGAAAATGCTTAACAAATGTTATTTTTGTTTTCCTTTAACAGGTGTATGGTATGTGAACAGAAAATAAAATAACTATTAGTTGATTCAATTAGAGCAGGAGAATAATATATGAACATATACACTGTAACTCGATCTGTATCATACATACATAGATATAGACGCATATATACATACCACCACATCAGTAGGTTCCAAGGGCTTTTATGTGGTTTACAAACAGCCCAATACCACAGAAACTTGGTGCCATTCCAGAAAATGTCAGATGTGTATTCAGATGGTAATGCAATGGGACATTTCAATGGCATGAGGAGCCTCTTCAGGGCCTAAGTCATGCTCTTTGATCTGTCCCTGCTGTAGAGAGAGAATTTTATTCTCTGCTAATTTATGTGCTAAAGGCATAATTGGACAAGTGATCCAAAACACTGTCAGTAAAAACAGTGTGTGGGAGACTACTATACAAAGACGATATTTTTTGTGTTCTTAAAAACAAATAAAATAAAATAAATATATTCGACGCCGTTGGTCTTCTGTCTCATTCGTAGAGTATTTTTCTCATTAGCATTATGTTAGCAAACGTTCCTGGTGCTTGAATTATTCTACGGTACTGTATAATTCATTTTCTAGCCTTGAAAGCTAGATAAAAGAAGAAGTAGAGGAAGAGGAACAAGAAGAAAAGAAGAAGAAGAAGAAAAAGAAGAAGAAGTCCTCTAGCCATTGTTATTTTCTTCAAACTGCTATTAGCTTGGGGAAAAAAAATTCCTGAGAAATAAACGATCATTACAGAATAAATATAACAATAAATAGTAAATGTGTGTAAATGAATGTAATGAATGTAGTACGTGTATATGACTGCAGAAATGAATAGGCTTTTGGATCGCAAGCACCAAAACACATTTGATTTTATGTGAAAGTATGTTCATACCCATAAACATTTCTTAATAAGGTAATTATAATTATCATTTAGAACAACTATTTCATGATTGAAAAAAGCAACTGTTTAATTTATTTATATATTATATTACAACCTTTCATAAAAAGCATACAGTTGGCCTTGCATTCTTCAACAGGAAGTTATTTATTCTTTTTATTATTCTTTTAAAAAATTGTTGGTATAGATGTAGTGTTTGAATTCTTTACCTCTTTAACCTGCTTAGTAAATGGGAGGAGAAGTGGGATGGGACAGGGCGTTTTCTGTTATTGGGCAGCTTAATCATGACTCTGACAAGGCTCTCTCTATTCCAACAGCTATAACAGACATAGTAAAAAGAAAATATCTTTAAAAAGTATGTATCAGGTGCAATGTAAAATTCCTTTTAAACACTATTCTGAACAAATTTGTGCATTTAATTGCTTTCTTGACTTTCTTCCATGCCCCAGCCTGAGCTTTAAATAAAGTGTTTTCCTCTGTGCCACAAGGCAGACACTCATTTATGCGTGTGCATGAATTGAACGTGAAAGATTAGTACAAACAGAATGATCTTTATTGGATTTACGTGAAGGGGCAAACACACAGCACAATTCTCCTCAGCCCCTGAAAGACCTGGCTGACAGGGAAGTGATTTAATAAGGACAAGCTGTGTGCAGGCAAACAGAGACGACTAGAGGAGCACTGGGAGAGCCAGGAGGCCTTACGGAGGAGGAAAAAACACTTCGGAGAAGCCACATTAGTCGACAAACATTAACAAAGCGGAGACAAACAGCATACTGTACACATCTCTAAACCCTTATTAATTCTTTTAAAAAATACAAACCAATAGCAATAAGTTACAGTACATGTGACTGCAGTGTTTTATATACATCACTGTAATGAACTGATTAAGACAGCAGTTGTATTTGTCCATAGACTGTATGTAATTATGCTCTAAAATTTAGTGTCGTTTCTGCTCCTTTGGCACATTCTCGACCAAAACAAATAATTTTTTATTGTGGATTTGATCCGGAGTATAGAATAACCACCTTGTGCTGACAAATACAGGAAAATAGACACGGAAATAGCGCTACACAAAAATTAAACCCTTACAATACAATAAATTGTAATGGGGAATTGCAAAAATCTGATCTGTGGATACAACACACTCGTGAGTGACCTGGAAAGTACATTCACACCGAGGTGTTTAGAGCTGCTAACACGTCATTACCATGGTAGCAACCGAGAGAGAACAAAATGTCATCGAGTTGGAGACTCGGAATCATTAAGGACCCGGTTACACTCACTCAACGTCAAATCTAACAAGAGTGTGAGAAGGGGTGATCTGTGGACCTGGTGATTATGGACATTACATATCCTGTTCTCTCGTGTCAGAGCTGTGGAACAGCGACTGCCTGGTCATTTATGTAGCTGCCCACACACACACAAACACACACACAGTACTGTCCACCAAAGAATAATTCCAATACCACAGATGCTCTAGCTGCATGAAAACTGTGACAGGGTCAGCTTTTGTTGGTGTAGAAAAAAAAAATTACTGTGCAACAGATCTATTCACAGCAGATAATACGGCTTATACAAAAGCACAGACATAAAACTCTCTCTCTCTCTCTCTCTCTCTCTCTCTC
>JAOTRN010000009.1:13685648-13696348 GCA_028566695.1 Bagroides melapterus
TGTGTGTGTGTGTGTGTGTGTGTGTGTGTGTGGTCTGTCTGTCTGTCTGCATGGGTTTCCACCAATCTCCCAAAAAATATGGCAGAAGATAACCTGGCTATGCTAAAATTCCCTCCATGTGATAGGTCTGTGGATGTGTGTGTATGGTATCCCGTGAAGGACTGGCAACCCACCCAGACTGTATTTCTGCCTCATGCTCAGTTTTCCCATACCCACCCTGATCCTGGCCCTGAACTCGTCATATTGTCGTTATTGTCTTTATTGTCCTTACTGTAACACCAGGGGTTTGGAGAATTATTCTCTCTCCATTGTCCGTCAGAACAACAGTCGTCTTAATTGATTAGACATGATTCGTGTCCTCGAAAGACAGAAAACAACTTCCTGTGAAACGAGGCCATGTGAAGTCTCTTTATGGCATTATAACAAATTCTGCTTCAGAGAGTCAGAGTGAGAGAGGCTGCTAAGAAGTAATATGACGTGATTTGTTTAATTCCTCAGAGGACTTCATTATGATATCACTCAAGCCAACAGTCTATGCTTTATGGTGTGCGGTTTGTATGAGGCGCATTGTTCTCTTTTGAAGAGCAGACACTCTACAGCCGGTGACTGGCAGACGGCACAAGGCGCTGATGATTCGCTCTGCTTGGCGGCAGAATAACCAGCATGCCTCGCCAACCCACAGAGTGGAATAAGTGACATTCAGATCCAGCTAGCACAGTGGCTCTTCCTCCTACGCCATGGTTCTTTCCCATGGGCTCTGAGCCATGTTCAGGGTGGATCTGCAAGATCTCTCACCCTTCAGACAGTGCTGCCTTTGCCATCAGCTTCTCTGAGTGATAAACTACTCATGATTAGTGCATTCCTTACTAAACACTTACACATCCTCACACACGCCCACACACACACACACACACACAATCCAAGAAATTTAGGTTGATTTCTTTTCAATGCATCTTCTTAATCATTTAGTCTACCTTACTATCTTACTAATGAAGATCTTTAAGGATATAAACACAAATTCTACAACTACGAGTGAGAAATCAATTCACTCAAACATTCCTTCCTAAAATTCTAAGGAGGTCTGATGTCTTCCCTTCATTTTGTGACAGCTGAAGTTAGCAGAAGTCACACTTGTCTAAAACATTTAAAAAGCAGCTGATGAAAAAGCCCTGTGTCTCTGCTGAAAGCCGGCAGACAAAAGCATGTCGCTCGTCATTTACACTGTATTAATTGGGTGATTTGACCCAGTCATGGAATGCAGCGTGGTGAGTGTGTGGAGTGTGTTTGGGTGGGCAGAGTGTGTCTCAGGGGTCCCTCTGTGAATGAAAAACTGACTCAAGAAGACAAATAGGAGGACGGGGGAAGGTGTTTTTTTCAGAGGAGTGATTGTTTGGCTGAAGAATTATCGTCTGAGAAAAATACCAAGGCTTTGACGTGAATCACTTAGCGTAAAAAAGCCAATGAAGCACAAGATATTTATGACACCTGTGGTTATTGTTTAACATTTTGTTTACCAATGTATATATATATATATATATATATACACAGATACAGCTCAAGAGCTTCAGTCTTCAGTTACATCAAACATCAGAATGGGGACACAATATGATCTCAATGACCTTTATTATACCAGGGGTGTTATTTTTATTTGGATTCTATAGAATTTCCATGCCATTCTGTTTAAACAATAAAGCACAGGTATGATGTAAACATGTAAAATGTATTATTGAATAGAGGAAGTTAGATTAAAGTTAATAGAACAGACACTTGTGTCAGTATTGGGGCAAATCCTATCCTGAAATTTTGATCCACTGATCAAAGTGAAGCTTCTGGAATAAAAGGTGCTTTACATTGACAGACACAACTGAGATCTAACATGCGAACAAGTGATGCAACTTGTCTTACGTTAGCATCACCAATTAGATGTTTTGCATAACTGTGCTCAGAGTTGGTTGTGTTTCTGAAGCAGTCACATGCTGAGTCTGATAAATATCGAGTAGAGACTAATACACAAACTTTGGGTAACTGGGATCAGTTCATCTCTATGCTACAGAATCCTAGCTATATTATTAGATCTATATAATTAGTTCAGAAAACAGGCTAAATAATTGTATCTAACCAACTGACATCTGAAGTTACATTTAAAGAAATCTAACACGACAGGGCATAGTGTTATTGAAAAATAATCAATGACTGAACTGAACTGAATTTTTGAATGTATTAATGAATGACACTTCATACCTTGTATACATTTGTAGTAACAATCAATGCTGTGGACTATCTAGTTAGTTCCTGATATTACTTATGTTATAGCAGCTAAGAACAGTTGTTCGGAGACCAGACTTTATTTTTTCCTCTCTAGTACATACAAGAAAATACAAGAAACTGAAAAACACAATCCTCTGTCCCTGAAAACCATTTCAATGCCCTGACAAGTCTAACTCCCAGAAAGCTTCATCATATCAACAATTGTGCTTTTTAATTTTATACTGTTTATTATTAAGCTTAGATTACATGGACTCTTCACCTAGGAACGAGCTGTGTCTATCGAAACAATGACATTTAATAAGAGCAAGCACAACAGCATGAACTATTGTCAGAGCGGCTGCTATAGAAACATTATCAACACCATCTGACCGATCGGATTCAAGAATTAAACAGCTAGAATATAAAATGGCTTTAATAATGGTATTATGAAGGATACATGAATAAATCTAGTATTTCTGACCCCAACTGTTTGCTTTACATTTCTCTGGACTAAAGGTCCTTTTTTTATTAGCGGTTTTAATGGGTTTTTTTTCTTTATATATATATCTGCAATTAGCCAGTTTGCTGTTCATTCCAAAAAAATTAAAAATAAAAGAACCCACATTGCACATGCATACAATTATATTCTATTAATTTTTAATGTTTGTGCCCAACAATTTTGTTCGATGTTGGTCAAGCAGTGTTTCATAATCTAGGGACAAACATGTATTCAAACTCAGATATTAAACCCAATCAATTCCTAAACAATAAGTCTGAATAAATCATGAGCTTGTAAAATGTTGAGCATAATAATTAAAGGTGCAGTTGTAACAAATATTTTTCATGATTTGCATTAGGTGGGTTCAACATTTGAAAAATGTTAAGAAAGCTGTATACAACCAGTATATATAATGTCTATTGTAGCATATGGATTCAGCTGCTGCACTTTTAAGGACACCTTTTTCAGCTCTCTTTTCTTTCTGGTGCACTGACATCCTTCATTTCTTTCTTTCTTTCTTTTTGTAGTGGGCCACAAGGTGTGCATATGTTTGTAGGCAGCTTCTGCCCATATTTTTCTGTTGCTCATCATCTTTGTTATTAGGCAAGTACCTGTTCTTAACAAAGAGACCAATAACATTCCAAATGTGATCTATGTAAATACTAATGAGAATATGACATAGAAATGAAAATCAACACCTGAAACGAATACTAACCACGTTGCTCGTATCACTTTGCAGTCGTTTATGCTGCTGCAACCGGGTGAGCTATCCACAATAAGGAATAAGGATACTGACATGAAGCACACCCAAGCACAAGCAAGCATTTCGGTTCGGAACTAATTTTTCCAAACGGGTTTACTCAGTGACTTAATTCACTTTTGTTGAGGCCTCAGTTTAATCCAATGATTTGATTTTAATCCTCTTGGATGTTTGTAGAATGTAAGGCATAAAAAAGAGAGAGAGAATGCTTTGCACATTTAAATTGGAATACATAAACACTGCTGTAATGCTGGTTACTAATTGGACATTTCTAAAGACCATAATATTAAAGAGCGGAGGCGCGCGCTACATATCCGCGTGCACCTGTATTCTGTACGTAGTATTCAGTATTCAGCAGCCCGTAGCTTATCACATCTTTAAAGCACGATTGGTGCAATATAAGCATTCTTCCTGTTATTCCAGCAGTCCTATTGTTGCTAAAAATGATCTACAATCTTGACACACGCCTGATCGTCTAATCGTGGGCCGTTCATCATGACAGGTCAGGGCTGACACCGACAAAGCGGATGAGCATGGATGTTAAAAAAACAACAAATAAAAAAACAAAACAAATGGCTGTTCAATGCTGAGGTAGGTCCACGTTAAAAATCATTGAAAAAATAAAAGATCATATGGAATTAAGTATATATATGCATATAACATTAGATTTGTGTGAGAAATAGCTACGCAGCGTCAGCCCTGGTTACTACTGGCCTTTAACGCTGCGCATTTGTATTGCCACCTGCTCTGTAATAACATAACGGAAATATCTGCGCACAGTCCAAACATAAACATTTGAGCAAACGCACGATGCCTACCTCCAAACAGGTTCGTTGTCCTTTGCTCCTGGTCGTATCTGTGCCCGCTATAGCTGAGCTTGGATGTCTGATCCTGCTTCTTCTGGTTCACCGTTAACGATTCCAACACCGAGCGGCGTTTCTACGCGCATGCGCACTTCACCGCGCGACTGCAGCGATGTTGATGAGCTCTATCTCAGACCACAGACTCAGATGGGAGTCGACTACCTTACCAAGAGGGTTCCGCATATTAAAAGGATGCCACACGCTGACCAGAAATCTCTCTCTCTCTCTCTCTCTCTCTCTCTCTCTCTCTCTCTCTCTCTCTCTCTATCTATCTATTTATCTATCTATCCATCTATTTATCTGTCTGTCTCTCTCACTCTCTCATACATACACACATACACACACTCCTCTGCCCTAGGTAAATACATATATTCATACATTTTATTCAGTTGCAGTTGGTCTCAGGAACACTAGCCCAAAGGCCCAGATTTATCCTGGATGGGAGGCTGTCCAAGATATTCACACACTCACTCATACCTAGGGCAATTTATAGCCAGCCAATGCACCTGTGGAATGTTTTTGGATACACTGAGAAACCAGAGGAATCCCACATAGACACGAGAGAAAAAGCTCTCACAGAGACAGAAAACCAAGATCAGGATCGAACAGAGCCTGAAGCTGGAAGGAGGCAAAGCTAACTGCTGAACCACTATACCCTCATTAAAAACAAACAAACAAACAAAAAAAAAAACCATAATTTGTGTTCAGGAGTTTCTAAGACTCATCCGTATAAAGCCTGTGGCATCAGTATTTGCAAGCAGAGCTATCAGGTTAGATTTGGCCAAAGACAAATACGCCATCTCAGATATGTCGTATCACATCTACTTTAGGTGTGGAAAAAAAAATCTGGCTTCACAGTGCCAGAGGTGACAGACAGCAAATATATACTTCAAACAGGAGAGTATGGAGGGGATAGAGTTAAAGGATGTACAGGTTTTTGTTGTACGGTGGCAAGTTAGTCAGCATTTTTATCCATGTTGTGGAATTTGTATCATTACCTAGTTGTTAGTTTTAGCTCTAGCTAACAGTAATCTTGTTTGATGTTTTCTCTGTATTTTCCACTACAGATAAGGTCAGTCCAAATCTCTGCCTTCTAGTGATAGAAAGCACTTTATAAGGACCACCCATGCTCCTAATCATTCATGCAATTACGTAATCAGCCAATCAGATGGCAATGCTAAAACTCATGCAGATACAAACCAACAGCTTTGACAATGACAGAAGATAAATGTATCTGTATGGAATATTTGGTCTGAATTTTTGGTCCCAAACTATATATAACATCAGCAAGTGGCAATGATCTTTTACTACTCCAAGGCACCTGGAGCTCGGGTTGCTGCCTGTGTGGAGTTTCACATGTGCCCACATGGCTTCCTGTCTGGTTCTCTTTTTCCCTCTTCCCTGCTAAAAATGACATTATGTGGACAAGCTGCAATAAATTGCCTCTAGGTGTAAATGAGGGTGTGAAGTGTATGATATATGTGTGTGTGATGCCCTCCGATGTCATTCAGGGTTTATTCCCAAAACTTATATCCAACAGCTGGAATTCTTTTTACCAGAGAAATGGAACATGTTTGTTGGGATCCATGTAAAGTAGACACTCAGGGTTTAAATCAAAACCCATTTCTATTGTCTCAGATGCTCTCTAAAAATTTCAATGGTGTTATCTTCAACCAGTAAAATTCTGAGGAAGGTTATTCAAATAGAGGTAAAAACAGTACACCCTGAAAACCAACAGTGTCCTGACTAATATTATATAAGACCTGCGGCAATAAAATAATTACTTTTTTATACTGTTTGAAAAAGTCTGATTTTCATTCCACTAGTGAAATAAACACCAGTGTACTGTTTTTTAAAAAAAAAGGTTAAATTAGAAATGCAAAATTGGTCAATTTTTTTACTGGTTCTAGTCCCGTCTCAGGCCTTGCACATCCACACACATTTGCACCATCAAACCTACTACCACCAGTGACAGACTAGACCAATAGTGATCAAGTTTGAAGGAGAATAAAAGAAAGGATGAATAATCATTTGCGAGACAATACAAACTGGCATAAAATGACACAACAAAAAAAGGATCTCACTGTTCACCTCACTGCCTCTCCAACAGTTCATAAAAATCCTCATTCACCTCTTTTACTCTGCATCTTATTTGCACCACCATCCCCTCAGGCACCTCTCATTATCAGCTGCAAGGCCTCATGGGATGTGCCCCTATTCCAGCACCATTGCTGCATTGCTGACAAAAGAAGACTGCTTAACATATACTGTACTGTATGTCTTCATGCTACATGAATCCAAACAAAACATGGATTATGCCATATGTCCAGAGTGAATTTAATCACATTAGTTCATGGCACAAAGCATTATAAAGACAAGGGACATATAAAGTACTGTTGTAATTAAATCTCAGAATTAACATCAAGGAATAAGGCGGATATATTTAAAATCCCTTCATCTTAGAGCCAAATAAGGTCAGTATTTAAAAGAACTGTCCAGTCATTGTTCTCTTATCATTGTCTGAGCCATCTCTCGATCTTGTTGAGTCGCACGCTTCCTGTAAAGCTCGCACGTTCTGAGTGTTTGAATGAGCCTCTGTCTCTCCTGAAGCTGCAAAGTTGATCCAACAGAAAGAGCCTACATGTTCTCTCATTTCAATCAAACCAGCCATTACCTAGCTGTCACAAATTCAAGCCGCAGGACCATGGCGACCACAGAGCTGTTAAATTCTTCATTTAGATCTTTGTCGATAAAAAATTGTAGCTTTGGCGACTGGTCCTTAGAAGAGAGGTAGAGTGGTAAAAATTTGAAATTATTAAAATATAAGATATATAGAACAAAAATAAAATAAAAATACAAATAAGGAAGTAAAGAGATATGAGGAAAAAAATAAAAGTAATAAAAATATAGAATATAGAATATATAGCATATCGAATAGGACACTAAAAAAATATATAGAACAGATTGTAAAGGAGCAGGGTGTAAAGTGATCAGAGCAAGAAAAAGGGTCCAAAGTGAAGTGTGCAAATGTGCAATTGATGCAGTGCAAAGGTGCAAAAGGGTCCATCTGAGGTAGTTATTGTATGTGTGTGAGTGAGTGAGAGAGAGAGTCTTATTGCAGCTCCTAATTCATGTGCTAGAACTTCCACATAATCTAAAGCTACTAATGAACACATTCTTTTTTAAAACTTTACCGTTGTTTAACAAAATTATTGACGTGAGCTTTCCGCAAGTCGAAATTTATTCATCACTGATGAAAAGGCTCTCAAGTGCTTTGTAACAGTTATAATGTAAAGCTGTTTGTGAAAGTCTTCGCAATAGTGTAGGGTGAATTTCAGTTATAATATGATAAGAGACAGAAGATAGAGTTGCCTGGCCTGACTGTTTATAGCTGCTAAATGATAACATGAACTAACTTTTCAATTTAAAATTAAGCTTGTTTCCATTAATAGCAATATACCATCATGTTTTATTTCTTCAAAGTTCTGTACATTCCTTATTAGAGATCAAGAAACTCTTGTGATCACTTGTCTGGAATTCTCTATTCAATTCTGGCTGGATTTAAGAAATAGTTTTTCCTTAAGGTTTATGTGCAGAAATATATTAAGATTACAGTCAGAAAAAATCACAATAGCCAGAAAAAGTAGACACAATGATGAACAATTGTAGCTGCAGACTCTCAGAAAAGTTTCCCTAAAATTAAACCATTTTAGGATCAAGCCAAAGAACCTCTGAGGTAACGTTTGGTACATCATTTAAACAGAAGGGTGTGATCTGTATAGAGTATCTTGTTTATTTGTCATATCAACGGCTTTTTTCCCGGTGAAACAGATTTAAAAACATCCTTTAGGGAAGTTTCTGTGTAAAAAACGTTGCATAGTGATACCCAGCACAGAACTTTCTGACAAAATATGCTTTATATGCAGTGAGGACTGACAAAAAGGCCATTGGAGGTAAATCAACTTTTAATAAAAACGAGTGAAAAAGCGAGTGAGTCTGGAGCGACTGACGCGGCATCTCGTCTGATCATGTCTGTTCTCAAACGTAAAATTAGCAAAAGATCTTTCATTTAGAATCGGATTCACGTCACATAACTTGGTATTAACTCAGCTGTCCCATTCCGTTTGCCATTTGTGGTATGTATACAAGTTTATTATAGGTTTAAGATCTGATGGAGGACTGTATGTAGTACCCACTTTATTACTGGTGGTTTTGTTGGTGTGTTTTTGGGAAACCTGGGAGAACGTGCTACACAGTAATCTGAGCTCAGGATGAAATGAGAGACTCTGGAGCTGTGTCTGTTCCACCCCCAACTAGATTCTCTCTGGAGTAATTTTATACCGCTGTTCCATGCAAAATGGTTTAGCATGAATGTGATTAAACTCCCATTTAATTTAGGAAAGGCTAATAGTTTAACAGCTCTCGGATTTCTGATGTAGCAATTACAAGGAAGTACCTGCTAGAGTTACAGGTGTTGTTGTAGGTTACTTGATAGACACGCCGCTCCCTGAGGACATATTATCATATATAAGTGTTATCAATTACGGTTTGTACTGGTGCTTGGTGCTGTTTTCAAGTGCAAGTTGGAATATAACGGTACCTGTGACACTCGTCGTTTTCTTGCTCAGGCAATAAATGTTGCTATGACTGTGCTCCAAGAAAGGGCTGATGATTTTTTTTTTTTTACATAGTGGGTTCAGTACCAAAACATACAGGCCGAAGAGTTGAGGTAACTCGATGTACTCACAGTAAATAGAACCGCTGTCACACTTTTTAATTACTGAAAGCTCTGCTGATCTTCTCACAGGATATTGAAGCCAAATTGCAGTGATGGAGGACAATTGGCACAAGTCAAATAAAGTAGCTTGCAGGATTACAGTGTAGACAGCTGTGTTTGCGATCGTGATGCAGTCTCTCCTAGGAACATGGGAAACTCACATTTCAAAGAGGAACAAAAGCCAATATATTTCCTAAAACACAGAGAAACTTTGCTGTCTGTCTGTCTGTCTGTCTGTCTGTCTGTCTGACAGCCTGGCTCCAGTTTTCTATGTCCTTCTGTCTCTTTCTGTCTGTATCTCATGGCCTGTCTCTCTAATTATTTTAAATATCACTCTGTCTCTACATCTCTTTGCTGCCTGTCTGGTCTGTCCATCATTTTCTCTCTTTATGTCTCTATCTCTCTTTGGCTACATACTCTATATCTCTTTTTTGTTTCTCACATCTTTCTATATGTCTGTCTCCAATTCTCACTTAAAAGCTTCTCTCTCTCTCTGGATTTAGCTATATACACTACAGTATTTTTGCGTGCCTCTGTCTATCTTTTTTGGTTTCTGTGACGTCTTCCTATATCTCTCTTTCTTTTTGTCATTCTCACTTAAAAGCGTGTGCTCTCTCTCCCTCTCTCTCTCTCTATACACTATATCCGTCTATCTGTCTTTCTCTTTTTTTGTTTCTCTCACATCTGTATGTACTCTCACTTAAAAGCTTTCTCTCTCTCTCTCTCTCTGGATTGTCTGTCCGCACTGTTTTTTGTCTTTTGTCTCGCACTGTCTGCACTAGGATGCGCAGATGCACTTCATGTAGCTAGGATGAACCTTGTGTAAATCCTTAGCTTTATGTTGTATGTAGATTTCTCTATTGTCTTTTTGTTCTATGTAGCACCATGGTCCTGGAGAAACGTTGTCTCATTTCTCTGTGTACTGCTTAAGCTATATATGGTTGAAATGACAAGCTTCTTGACTTGACTTGACTTGACTCTCTCTCTCTCTGGCGATATACACTATATCTGCCTGTTTCAGACTTTCTTTTTATCGTTTCCCTTACATCTGTCTTTTATGTCGGTCATTCTTGCTTAAAAGCGTTCTCTCTCTCTCTGTAGCTATATCCATATACAATATATCTGCCTGCTTCTGTCTTTCACCTTTGTCTCTCATATACACACACACGATTACATCAGATGATTAAAACCCCTTGTGTCAACATTACTTAGCATTCTATCTTTGGGAGAAAGATTTACGAAGTGTGTTGTGTAGTTAAACTGTTCAGTAGCTGAAACTTTAGTGTAAGTGGGAAAAACACAAACATCCAGACATGAACACAAAATACAAAGCAGAGGATAGTTTTATATTATTTTTATTACATCACTCATTCCTTGTGAGCAAGAGGTTGCAGAATAAACAATATAGGCATTCAAATATAAGTCAAACTTTTTTTTTTTTAAATTGTATTCATCTTCTCTTTAGACCCCATGATAACACTTGGGTAACAGAGTGCACTTTTATAGAAATTTCATTTCATGATTTAATCACTGACTGTTATTTACATGGCAACT
>JAOTRN010000009.1:13737000-13753973 GCA_028566695.1 Bagroides melapterus
ATATAATCATTTACCACTTGTCATACTTTTTAGATTTTCCTCATAAGTATGGGCCTCAGGGTGGCTGTGCAGACCACTCAGTGTTTGAGAGGATGAAGAAATATCAGGCATCTGCTCTGAAAGAGTCTGTCAAGGTCAGTTTAGCTCTCATATCACTTGGCACATCTCCACACTGTACAGTTTACTGGTTTTTGCTTATTTCATGATCTTAAAACTTATGTGGAAGGTTTTTTAGCACTTATCGAAGAGAGAGGAATAAAAAATGCTCACTAAAGACTACCTCATTTAACTACTATGTATTAAGCTATTAATAATTCTTTTCTATTTTTTTGCATTTTTGTTTGTTTCTTTTTTTTTTTTATAAAGTTGCTTGTTTTTCATAATTCTTTAGCTTTCTGAATATTCAACAAGATACTAGTCACAGTATAAAGGTTTTATTTGTTTATTTATTTTTTTTTAACTTGCAGGATGCCAAAGTGGGATCAGAGAAGGAGTCATCTGATGACCATGTGTTACAAAGGAAAAAGAGGATGGCACAGGTGGAAAAAAATACCTGCCAGCTCTTCATCCAGACGGACCACCTTTTCTACAAATACTACAAAACACGAGAAGCTGTCATTGCTCAGGTAATAACTGTTGAAGTTCAAGACACTATTCTTATGCACATAAATGCATGTGATTTAAATGTAAATGTGCATTTTTGTATGTAAAGTTCAAAAATGAAATAAAAAGTTTGAGTTGTATGTCTTAAGACAGTATTTTTTATTCTGTCATGGAGGGACAAGAAGTCCAGTTTGCATGTATTTGTTCCTGTACAGCACTGGGCTTGTTCATCCAGTCACATGTTTACTTGGCTCATAGACTGCTCAGGCTGGATTAAGGACTGCCATCTCCCACTCAACTTAGCGTAGGCAGAGCTTCTTACAAGCAAGCACATGAAGCATGTTGCTACCTCGAGTACAAATGTATAGAACTATACTTTCTGCTCACATTCAGTCAAATGCTACAAAACTTATAACGTGGCACTTTACAGTAGAGAAGGATAAATAATGTAAATGTAGAACAAACACAACCCGACAGCTTCTTAAGGCAAAGAAAGTAAATGTTCTAAAATGTCACATGACCTCAGCCCAAATGAGCTGCTTTTCACTTACTGAAGACAAAACTGAAGGCAGAAAGAACCAAGAAGGCCTGGTGAATCATCTCAAGGGAGCATTTGGTGATGTCCCTGGGGCTGTCACATATTGGTTGATTAATATTCAGTTTAATGGGCCTGACTTTATATGTCTGAACTCTGTCTAGTTTCATATTTTTAAAAATTCTGCTATTATAAAAATTCTTCTATTATTTTCTCAGATCTCAAGTCATGTTAAGGCGATTGACGCAATCTACCAGGGTACTGATTTTCTGGGTATCCGCAACATTAGTTTCATGGTGAAGAGAATTAGGGTGAGTCTAATGTAGTTTTGTCTTTTTGTATGGGGTTTTTTTGTTTTCAAAAATATATGCTCAACTGAATAAACACTTTGTCCACTCCAATCAGTTTTTATAATTGAATTTTAATTCCATATATACAGTATGTGTGTGTGTATATATATGTACATATATATACGTGTATATATATGTATGTATATATTATACATCTTATTGTCAACGTGGACAACATTACGGACGTTGTTATTTTTTTTAGATAAACACAACTAGTGATGAGCGGGACAGATCCAACCCTTTCCGTTTTGCTAACATTGGTGTGGAGAAGTTTTTGGAGCTAAACTCTGAGCAGAACCATGACGATTATTGTCTAGCCTATGTCTTCACCGATCGAGATTTTGATGATGGTGTGTTGGGACTGGCCTGGGTGGGAGCACCCTCAGGTACACAAATTCAAATCATTATTATATGTATTATATTATATGACAAATATAAGCTTCTCAATGGCATTTTTATAATACACAATATTGTAATGGATTAAAGGTTTACTCACTAAACTGTAAGTTCTAAAAAAGTGTTGTTTGTTGTTAATACACAAACATAATAAGTAAGACATCACAGTAATCACACAAAGTATTGTGACATTGATTTTGATTATATAAAATAATTTCACCCAATCCTGGCACTTTATAAATTTTAGGGTTTCAAATCATGGAAGTTCAAGGAGACACTATAGATGTAGTGTCTCCTACATCTCAATTATTAATGAATACTATAATGTGCCAACAAGCAATCCCTGACCTTTTGTAATGTGTGTTAGTATGTCAGTTTTTATTTAGAAACGTAGCTTTTTTCCCACCGGTTACATTGCGTGTCCTTTAACAAGTATTCTGATGGTCATTCTCTCAGGGAGCTCTGGTGGTATCTGTGAAAAGAGTAAGCTGTATTCTGATGGGAAAAGGAAGTCACTGAACACTGGGATTATAACAGTGCAGAACTATGCATCTCACGTGCCTCCAAAGGTCTCCCATATCACCTTTGCCCATGAAGTCGGACACAACTTTGGCTCTCCAGTAAGTTTGGCCTGCACCTGGGTTTAGATGAGCGAACCAATTTGTGCAGGCCTTGATTTCACTTCTCTTGTACATCTGTTAGCAAGTTTTTACACACTGGACCAAACACATTAAAGCAATAGTGCACAGTATGGCTAGGGTAGTTCAAGAGAAAATACATGTGCACTGTGCAAAGCAAGTGAAGCATGCCATCTAAAGGCTTCAGGCTTTCCAGGATTACTACTTTTTAATTTGGCTTAAAAGTGTAAGCAAAAACCTAGAACTAGCATGTTGGAGTGGGATGTTGCCGGTACTATTTGAGCTTGAAAGATCATTTGATTAACCAATGCTTCTAGTGTAAATTGTTGTATTCTGGTACATGGTTGTATGTACTCTTAAAATTGGAAACATTACATGTAAATAAAAGACTGATACTGATAACTGATTTTTATATTTGTTCCTTTTTTTTTATTAATTAATAGCATGATTCAGGCTCCGAATGCACTCCAGGAGAGTCAAAGAGCCAGGATAAGAAGGAGAAAGGCAACTACATAATGTATGCTAGAGCCACATCAGGAGACAAGCTTAACAACAACAAGTTCTCAGTGTGCAGTATTCGCAACATCAGCCAAGTGCTGGAGAAGAAAAGGGGCAACTGCTTTGTGGGTAGGTCTTGAACTTATTATTACTTATTATTGATTACAGATTGAGTCCATCAGCAAGGTATCAGTTTCACACTTTGTTGTAGCTTTCACTAGCCGTTCTCCTGTCAAATATTTTGATAGGCAGGGTTAATAAATCTGTTGTTATTGACAGTATGACAGCATCGTTATTCAACGAGATCTCCTCAGTCTTCCATTCAGGAAGATGTGTTTTGAATTTTTCTATTACCTAGCAACATAGATTTATTTTTACAGACTACTCGATACCATTTGTAAAGTGGAGATTTATGTCAAATCAACAAAGGTTTTGCAATAAGATTTTTAAATGCAGAACATTCAAGGCTCACCAAAAAGATGAATTTGTGACTGAACAGATTGTTTGTTCTTTTTGTGTGTACATTTGTGTCTCTGTGTGTCACGTACACTACAACAGAGTCTGGCCAACCAATCTGTGGTAACGGCTTGGTAGAGCCAGGAGAGGAGTGTGACTGTGGATACAACGACCAGTGCAAGGATCAGTGTTGCTATGATGCTAACCAGCCAGACAACAAGAAGTGCAAACTCAAACCTAACAAAGTCTGCAGGTACACTTTGTATTATCCTACTTTTTTTTTAAGATTAGGAATGTACATACCTGTAATTTAATATTAGCTTACAACACTATATTTCTAAAGAGAGCCTTAAAATAGCATCTTGGGTGTTTTGTGTGTGTATATGTGCTGTATCAGTCCGACACTCTACTCTGAACCTCATGTTGTGTCCGCAGTCCCAGCCAAGGTCCGTGCTGCACCTCTGAGTGCACGTACAAGAGCCGGAACGAGAAGTGTCGTGAGGAGTCAGAGTGCGCCCATCAGGGGATGTGTAATGGAGCCTCAGCACAGTGCCCCACCTCTGAACCCAAAGCCAACTTCACTGCCTGCCATGGAGAAACTCAAGTCTGCCTTAACGGGGTAATGACATGCTCTTGGCATTTGGAAGTGTTGACAAGCTGTGGATTATAAAAGCTGAGTACTGAGTATTAGGAAACAAGTGAAAATTTGTTTTTAAAAGAATAGCTTCTAACAGATATTTTCACAGGGTTGTTCTGGCTCCATCTGTGAGAAATATGGGCTGGAGGTGTGTACCTGTGCTAGTGGGGATGGCAAGGATGAGACTGAGCTCTGCCATGTTTGCTGCATGGAGAAAAGTCAGTACACTCAATGTTTTGTTGTAAAATCTGTTTTGACAATGCAGTGTATCTTTGGTGTTAAATCTCCCTTTTCCCTGGAATGGGTTTTCTACCATGTTAATTACAACCCACCCACACAGTGTTCTAACATAGCTCAGCGGTAGTCATGTGATGCCATGCTCGAGAGTAGATAATGCAGTACCATCATCCTGGGAATTGCTCCATGTTCTCGCTTCCTCCCACAGTGAACCCCAGCACATGCAGCAGTACAGGCTCTGAGCGCTTGGCCCAGTTCTTCAATAGGAAGGTGACCACGCTGCAGGCTGGCTCTCCCTGCAACGACTTCAAAGGCTACTGTGACGTGTTCATGAAGTGCAGGCTGGTGGATGCCGACGGGCCACTGGCCAGACTGAAGAAAGCCATCTTCAACCCTGAACTCTATGAGAACATTGCTGAATGGATAGTGGCAAGTGTCTCGACTTTCACTTTTCAACAACGTTTTCCAGATGTGTCATTATTTAAAAACCACCCACAGCTAGCATGCTACACAGTATAGTAATAATAACATTGTATATCTCTTTCAGCTCAAAGTTTTGCTATAATTACACAAATATTAGCCTAAAAATAGTAACGAAAATGCAAACGCAATGTTACAAGTTATAAAAAAAAAAAAATAAGTGCATTTAATGTGCCATATTATTAAAGATAGTCATATTTTATGTAAGACTGTGTATAATGTATAATTTTGGATGTCCACAGGCTTACTGGTGGGCAGTGCTGCTAATGGGTATCGCTTTGATTATGCTGATGGCTGGATTCATCAAGATTTGCAGTGTGCACACCCCTAGTAGTAACCCCAAACTACCACCACCTAAACCTCTACCAGGTAAAAGCAGCAATCACCTTCTTGCTTCTGTGTACACTTTAGTGATTTTGTCTGTTGAGTTCCATTTTTTTTCTTTCTTACTTGTACAAATAACCTTCCAACCTACTCTTTTATGGGCTCAAAGAGTAAACAACAACAACAACAAAGTCATTCAAAATCAGAACATTAGAATAATTCAAAAGTCTAACCCATCTACTTGAACACTTCGAGAGCTAATCTGGGAAATTAATAGACTAATCTTACCTAAATAATGTTTAAAGCCGTAGTTCTCAAAGTGTAACAGCTATAGAAAATTTACAACTCAGAATCAACCATATATTTTTTTTATATATGAGAATTAAAGATGTACGACTCTGGTACATTCAGAACGTTACTGTGCATATTTATATACTGAGTTTAATATTTAAATATTTGGATTATTGGGTCAGTGGAACTTTTCCCAGTTAAATGGGTCCACATAAATGTCTTAAAGCTCCATGCTCACTCTAAACTCCAAATTTAATTCAAATTTCCTATTATTCATTTTTCTTTTTTTGAATTTTAATTCAATACAAGCTGTCTGCATCCTTTACCTACAGGCACTCTAAAGAGAAGACGAGCCCAACATGCTAACCAGCAGCAGCAGCAGCAGCAGCAGCAGCAACATCAGCACCATCACCATCACCACCAGAACCAGCACCCTCATGCACACGGCCATCAGAACCAGCGTCCATCCCAGCGCCAGCCTCAGCCCCCGCGCCACCACCGCCAGCCGCGCGAGAATTACCAGATGGGCCAGATGAGACGCTGAGAGCCCCGACGTCCCCCATAGCACCACTACCACACCCTGCCAGTGCCTGTCTACATTGGGATAACGGTCACTACAGCCACTACACTACACTGCTTCACAGTCAGATGCAGAGGATTCTTATCTCAGCCTACCTGGAAAACACTAAATAATTTCCAGCTGACAAGAATTGTAAAATTCTTAACTATGTGCTGTTCTCCAACTCCGGTTTGGTTTAATCAGGACTTGTCACGGGTGGCCGTAGAACAAGGCGTTACTCCAAAGAGTCCAACTGGACCAGCACATGAAATCCTCACTACACTCCCAGTTTTTCCACTGCATCAAACAGGATCAATTTTGACCGCTACACTAACGAAATGTGCAGTACGTGACAACACGAGCAGGTTTTTTTTAAAGAGCAGCCTTTGTCAAAAGTCATACACTAAAACAGGAATCGTTTACAATAATGCGTCCAGCTCTCCATAGCGGATATCTGGGCTAGTCCATTATGCTTCCGTTCATTCCAGTCTTTATACTGAGCCACTCGAACATAGTGAAGAACATTTCTGCTCTGTGTAGCAGAAGTGAGCTCAATCCGCATGGACATTTTGAGTATCTCTTTGGCAAATCTCAGCACAGGAAGACAATGAAAATCATCTCAAACTTTTGCTTCATGCCCTTGAAACAGTACCATAAACAGCAGACAAAAACCGAGACTTTTCAGTTCTGAAGTTATATATTCTATATATTTTTCTCTTTTCTCATTCCCTTCTCAGTTGGTAAATTGAAAGAGTGCCAAGGTTTGAGACCAGGCGTAGATTCAGCATCCACTGTCGTTTCAGTTGTGTTTCTGTTTCAAATCCTCAGATAACATGGTTTGTGATGAAAGCATCTATTTATTCTTATGATCAAGCAAAAGATCAAGGCTGTTATTTTCTCCAAGCAGCAAATACATACTACACCGTTGTACAGATTACAACTGTATAGAGAAAAGAGATTTGTATTATATGTGAGAAATATTTCTTCTACTCCTCAGAACAGAAATACGTTGTCGCTTTGATCAATATTTCTCAGGACTTGGACAGAAATAAAGGGACTGTACAGATGATTGAGGATGGAGGGAACTGCCATTTGAAAGAGGATAATAGCACGTATACATGGATGTTGAGCTGATTGTTCTTTTTTTTTTTTGTTTTTTTTTTTACTTTTTAAATCATTTATCCAGTGTGTGTTTGGTGGAGCCGGTGCACATATCCACAACAAAACTCTAGCGTGAAGAAACGTCATCCTCGTGTTTCCACTATTTTCTCGCCTTTCGTCACCTCAGATTTCACTTGGTGTCCTATTCCAGAAGATTAATCTGCGCAGCTAGCGAATATGTGTATTTGAACGTGCATGCTACAAATGCTCTAGGAGAGACCTCAATCGATCTATGATAAATGTGTACATTAATACGAAAAGGTTTTGATTATCCGTTTACGTGTAAGGACCACAAATAGTTCATTCATCGGGAAGGACGACTGCGTTTACAGGTGGTTCGTTTTTTGCTAATGAAGACACTTGTCAAGCCTCAGTGGATTAACCAGTGTCTTTATGAAATACCAGCAGCGACAAGTAGTCATGTTGAACTTAAAATTTCCTTTAGCCTTGAATAAACTATGCTACATTTGATTTGATTAAAGCAAATCTACTGTTAATATTACAATTGAAGAAACACAAAGTCGTTAGTTTACTCTGCAAGAAACAAACGAACGCAGTTTAAAGATTAAAACCGTACAAATTATTGCCCGTAGTTATTAGACAAGGAAATAATTCTGCTTATGTCTGCATAAATTTATAAAGATCTGATTGTTTACCTATATGATGTAAGCAGTATGCAAAATCTAGAGCTAACACTGATGTTCATAGCACAATTTACTTGTTTTTTTTTCCTTTTTCTTTTAGTATAATTAAATTCTTTGTGGGGAAACGTTTGCCTTGCCGTAATTGGTTTCTACGTGTTCTACTTTTAACTACAAGCAATTTTGTGCAAGAAAATAAAGACAGTTTAATTTAATTAATCAAACTTATAACTACTTAACTTGACTCTTAAAAACTAGAGTTTACCGTAGCATTTCCGATTAACCTAAACTAAACGCTTTAGTTATGAAATGCTATCGTACTGGCGAGGTGAGACGTTAGGGCCTCCCGTATCACCGACATTTCAGTCACCTCAACAGCAACATCAAGGTGTGTAAAGCCGTGCTGTAAAGTGGACGAGCGAGCAGCAGTGACTGGACTTTAAGAGACTGAGAGCAGAGATTGCAGTGTTTGACCTCAGGTCACCTCTCACTTTCACAATGAGAGTCTCATCCAAACAGAATCGTTTGAGTTTCTTCATCATTGTGTTTGCTTCCATCAGTAAGGATTTTATAGGTATACAGAGGTTCAGAACTCAACTTAGGGCCCAATTGTGCTTCTTTTTTCTTTTTAAATGCATTAAACAGAAATTGTGCTACATGGAGTGACTGGGCTGCATTTTGTGAGAGCCACTAATGTGAGATCTCTGTCTTAAAGGGTCACGGAGCAGCTTGGATGCCATCAGCGAAGCCGCTCTGTGGACAACATTGTAAACTGTTGTATACTATGTACAGTTCCTGGAGCATTTCTTTTAAAATTTGAAGATAAATATGAGATTTTGATACTTGTCTGTCTATTTCCCCCCCTCTTCTTTCTTTTTTTTTTTTTTGAAGATTTATATGTGACCATATAGTGATATTTTCTCTTGATTCTCTGAGCATTCCTTTTCTTTAATTTCACAAACAGGCTTGAATATTAGAAAATGTTCTTTATGGCAGAAATCAGAATATTGAAATACAATGAAGTGCATAGTTTTTCTTTCTTTTTTTTTGTCTGTTTCTCATGTGGTGTGACATGGATAGGGGAGGAATATCTGCCTGTGTTTGACATTTCTTTTACTGGTTTTTATTTTCTGTAGTCTTGGTGAAACTTTATAGAGAAAAATGCACTGAAATTGTCTGAATTGAGTCAAAAATTATTGTAGGTGGTATAGGCAGAAAGATCACAAAAAGTTAGAAGCAAACAAAAGAAAAAAAATACTGTCTGTTAATGTTAACTGTGTTTTATACAGTACCTAAATTTTTGTTCACTTTGAACATTTTTACTTAACATTTCAAAACGTATTGTGCAAAGAGATGTAATTTTGAGTACTTGAAATGCATTAATAAAAATGGTCAATCGAAATGATAATGTAACATCAAAGCATTTCTTTTTAACAAAAACGTTTTAGCCGTTGACTTTTTTTTTTTTTTTTTTTTTTAATCTGTTTCAAATTTCTCTGTTTTAATTTGGCCTGAAAGCTTGGCAAGTTGCTGCCCATGTATGTGCTCTTGAAGATTTCTGCTGCTCCTCTTCTTTTTGGCAGCATGCTGACACCGGACAAACTCGTGTTCTTGTGACGGTTTGAGGTGTGTGACGGCTGCTGTCTGATCACAGAACCATGTCCTGAAAGTAGAATAAAAGTGTTGTATGGAATCTATATAGTAATGATCCCTGCATTTAAATACATTAACATTTTTCTTCCCAAGACAGTGGTTAGAATCTTAAAATCAGTAGATTTAACATTGCAGTGAGCACAACATGCCAGTAGAGGCATTCTTTCTGGCTTTCTTTTTCATGGCATACAGAAAGGTGTAACCGCTGATTCATCCTTTTTCGCACTCTAACCACATTTCACTCACTTTTCTTGGCTCTCGCCTGATTTGAGTCGTATTTTAACTACAACGAGCTCTGTTTCGTTGGAGCCTCCGCCGCGGCTCATGATGGTTGTGACTCGTCTCCACCAGCTGCTCCAGTCCTCTCCTGCCAATCGCAGACGCACTGCACGCAGCTCCCCGAGCACTGAGCCGGCTACGACCAAAGATGAGTACGTCTTGTTCTCAGGATGTTCCAGAGACCTGGGCAAAAGTGTCAAATTTCAGTATACTGTATATACAGTGTACATGCCCTAACCACATTATTAGGAACACCATATTAATACTACTGATATAATGACTCCACATCATCTTTTACTCTCAGCCTTAATCCTTGTTGGAATTCAGGTGCATGTTGACATGATTGCACCTCACACAATAATGGCTACAAATTGTTCTGATATATAATTAAACTATGATCTTAAGCACATCATAAAGGTGTTCTATTGTATGCAGATATACTGTTAAAAAAAAAACTCTCTGAGATGATGTGAGTAAGTAACCTAGAAAGGAACCAGGCTCTGAAGTGAAGCTCGTGCTCATTTGGGTGACTGGACAGGAAATAATATAAATGTAAATAATGTCCTTTCTACAACAGTTTATAGTCGAGTGAAATTGTGAAATCAAGAGCTCTTGATCAACGAATAGGTCAGGGTAAATTCTGAGTTCATTACAGACTTAACATTGGAGTAGAAGTAGTTGATCTTTAACACTTTAATGTTAATTTTTTTTTTTTTATTATTTAACCCAAGCGTGCCATCTCTCCTCCACTTGGATTAGATGTTATGCTTAAATAAAATCACTAGATGTCACTGTTTCTTCAAGTTGTGTGCCATTTCATTTCACCTCCGAACAAGACGCACAAGAAAATTTGATTCTGTTCAAGTTGTTGCGGAATTTCCGAAGGTCAGCATACTTTTTCAGTATCCTATCTCATGGCTCCGGTGGGGATGTTTTTTTTTTTTAAATAAAAAATGTAAAAAGTAAAAAACAGAATGTGAGTTGAAATGTACTTACAGAGTAATAGGGATATACTGACTCTCTCCTTCACTTCCAATAAGAGCAATGGAGATGGAGGCTTTGACCTGCTCGATCAGATTCATCAGCAGGACCTTAATCTGGTAGTGATAAACTGTGGGGTAGATTAAAAGCAGAAAGGTGTCACAAAAACTTCAACCAACTCTGCTTAATGGAAATCTCACACAGTTTTATACAGTGTTCAAACATGACAATTAGAATGACCTCAGCTTTGGTTACAAATATTACATTTGAATTTACTGATATTTAAACTGAGTCTTAATTAATTTCAACAACATATTGAAAAAAGGCTTTTTTTTTTTTTCTTTTTTTTTTTTTTTTAAACATAAGTGATTATTGAGAAGGTTCCACTATTATTGTGGACTTCCAAAAGTGCACCACAGAAGCAGATGCAGATTCTCTAAGAAAAGAAGTACTAAATTGTATTTTATATTGAACTACATAACTGAACCTTGAGGACCCATTTTGTACCTAATATTTTAGGTTAAGTTAGGGGGAAAGTTTGCTTGGTGTTTAGCATATTTGTCTCACACCTCCAGTGTTGGGGGTTCCCTGTGCCTCAGGGTTTCCTCCAGGTTCTCTGGTTTCTTTCCAAGTCCCAAGACATCCATTCTAGACTGATTAGTATCTCTAAATTGTTTGTAGTAAGTGTGTGTGCCCTGTGATAGACTGGCATCTGTCCAGGGTCTATACTTTCTTGTGCCCCCAAGTGTCTAGGGATAGTATCCAGGTTCCCAGTGACCCCACAGGATGTAGAAAATGGATTGATGTATTGATGTTAAAGGTATAACATGCTGTATATATTAAATGTACAAAAGATGTACAATAAATTTTAATACCCCACTGGAAGGGGAAGGTACTGTATATTTTAATACCGTTTAATTCTGAGAGTAAATTCTGGACAACTTGTTTGCATTTTGTTACAGTATCCAAGAAAGAATCATTAACAGGAGAAGATCTCAAGAAATCTTGAGCAAAATTAATAGAGTTAACACACTGACCCTTAAATGGTGCTTGAGGACCAGTCTTCAGATAGAGGCCTTTGCTATTGCCTCCAATGTACAACTTTCTAACATCGTAGCCCAGAGTATTACAGCGATCCTTTCTGCAGTCCAGACACAGGCCTTGGTCAAACGCGTGGTCGTCTCGACAACGGTAAGCTATCATCTCTTCGTCCTGTTTCAACAGTGACTCAATGAAGAGGTGGACTGCTCGCTGGTGAGCGCATTTGATAGTCTTTGGTACACCTGATAAGAAGAGATAATACAGTTAAAATCCATCACGTTGTTGTATATACTGTACTGTACTCCACTACTGGATGCATGACCCACTTCCCAGTGATCTGCTATACCTTCCAGACCATACTGGTAAACATTGCTATATATGTCTGTCACGTGACAGCCAGGCTGGAAGTAGCCTCCGTTTGGGTAGAAGTCAGCATGTCCAACGGTCTGCCGGATTCCCACTGCCAACCCAATGCTGGACTTCGCAAACGTGTGGATGGCATCAACAAACTTGGCATCATCAGGAGACAGCCTGTCAGAAGCAGGAACTCCCTCAAAATTGGGACCTGCAGGATCCAGACCTGCCCAGGGAATCGGTTAGATAGCATAGACTCTTATTAGGTCATAGTGATACCAGTTTGAGTATCTGAAACCAAGGTAGTGCTATTAAATTAAATGCCTTAAATGCAAGGTGTTTCAGCCTTTACAAACAACATTTAATTTTAGTTTAAATATATATTTGTTTTTCTCTGCCAGGGAGTGATATTGCAGCAAAGGTGTAGCAAAACAATTGTTCACATAGAATTAGCAAGAGAGAACATGTTGTCCTGGTTGAATCTTCTTTTTCTTCTCTGAGCAGTCCAGACATAACACAATCATAGAAAAATCTCAGTTTTATCTTCTCTCTCTTTAATCTAATTCAATGAAACCTTTAATTAGGCAGTAATTTGTGAAATTTGTGTCTTTCATCCACAGGCTTTAAAGTGTGCTTTGTCACATACAGTACTGCACGTTCCCAAAGCGAACATTTGTTTCCTTTGTATAAAAAAAAAAAAAAAAAAGACAACGATAATGTGTTTTTAGCTTGCTTTTTTCTCCCTGTTTTTCGGTCCTTTATTCAGTGTCTTCACCCGTGTGGGAAAGTGGGGGGAGGGTCTTTCCTTTCTTTCTTTCTTTTTTTTCTTTCTTTTTTTTAATAAGACCATTGTTGGCCCCTATAATGTTGGACAATGTTTAAAGAGGAACATCTGGTACTGGAAGCCTTTTTTTTCTCAACCTCAAGACAATTTAGGAAACCAAAGTAATTTCATGCAAAAGAACGTAATGCTGAAATGCTTAAACTTTTATTCAGGAGCTTTTATTTAGAAAGGAAATCTGTACGTTCCGGGTGGTGATAAAATACTGAGAAAACTACTTTTCATGAACAGCCTGCCTTCATGTGGTTTACAGACTTGTCTGGATTTGGTAGAGCTTTCATGTGGAAATAATAGTTCCTCATTGTTACCTCACTAACTTTGATTAGCTCACACTGCTTTTCGCTTACATTTAACTAAAGATGTCTCATCTTTAGATCTTTTCTGATCTGCATTTAAAGTATCTCAAGCAGAAAGAATGCTACCTGTTATACGGCCCAGCTTTTTTGCTTTTGGAAAATGGCTTCCTGCAAATCCAGCCACATGTGCTCCTAAACTGAAACCAATCAGGTGCACTTTATCCATGGAGAGCTGGGTGGTCTCCTGTTGAGAAGAGAAGGTTATTCCTGCTTAATGGTAGTACTGTGTTGCATCAGATATAGTAAAACATTAGTTTTGGCAAGTGAAAAATTTTTCGGAGATGCTTTTTCAGTGTGGGCAGCAGACTTGCATTGCTGAGATGAACGCTTTAATGCCACTCAATATTTATCTCCAGTTATGACAGTAGGCAATATATTATTTATTTTTTTTATTCTTTGTATTTTTTTAAAATATGATCTGGATTATCATATTTTATACTTGACAAAAAAATTACACAAAAGCTTTGTTACAGTATCTTAAATTTATCCCATATCCAAGTTTTCTTTCATAAATTAATTCTTGATTCATTTTATACTTCTTTTTAAACATTTTCAATGAGAGTGATGCAGCAGCACTTTAGTCATGTCTCATTTTCTTACACATGTATGTAACTTCAATATTCATGCTAACACCACCATCAGAAACATTGTGCTTCTCATCACCTGACTGCTTATTAGCTGAGCGGAATCTCTTCTGTGACTCTGTCCGCTGCTTCTGCGTTTGATTTCTCATTGAAACAAGCTTTTTTCATTTTTAGGAGCTAAATGTGAAAACTGATTTGTTATTATTTTTAAGATAGATATGCTATACGGACAAACTTTTGTGGACACATGACCATTACACACATAGGACCTTGTTGAGCATCCCATTTAAGATTTATTCCCACTTTGCTGTTATAATAAATTTGGCTCATCCATGAAGGCTTTCCCCTAGGAGTTGGAGCGTTGCTGTGGGATTTGTGTTCATTCATCTACAACAGCATTCATGAAATCATACACTGATGCCAGGAGTGGGGTGGTCTGGGGTGCACTCAATGTTCCAGTTCTCAAATTCTTCCACTCCAAACTTGGCAATGCATGTCTTCATGGAGCGTGCAATGTGCACAAGTCATACTAGAACATGTTTTAGTGAAGGGATATTGTAATGCTACAGCATACAGAGACATTCTAGACAATGGAGTTATTCCAACATTGTGAACACAACCCACTTATGGGTGACTTGATGGTCATGTGTCCATCTTGTGTATGTTTGAGAATGATGAAATCTTTAAAATAAAATGTGTTTAATAGGAGTAAAGAGTTCGAAATGGTGTTATCTTTTAAAAAAATTTTTTTTTGCAGGTTTCTTTGACTTTAGCATGACGTTGTGTCTTACCTCAAGCCACATCAGGAGATTTGCAACATCCAGGCCCACCTGCCTTGCGTTTTTAGCTGCAGTTGGATATGGCTGAAAAGCCAGAGGTCTCCAGTCGATGATCATCACGTTCACATGCTCTAGTCTGGTCTTTAGGGCTGAGGCGAGCTTGAGCACCCATTCTTCCATTTTTCCGTTCATCTACACAATAGAAATGGAGGTTACCACAGGTCAGTGAAGCACATAGATTGATTACTGAGACAGTGTAGAAATCACATACTTTTCTGTTGTTCTATCAGTTCCTCTTTACCTAGAGCACCTTCCCATAGTACTCTGATGACAATTGCAAATTCATGGCATTGCTATAATAGACAGCTGTCCAGAAGCAGAAACTTCTCCCAGATATATATAACCGCGTAAGGAATGTGACCCATAAACACACTCAAACATAAACCAGTGACACGTTAGTTGATCACTCAGAAGTAAAGGTTTAGATTCGTCCTCACCGTCCAGCCATGAATAATGATGACCAGAGGGTTGCTTGTGTTGTAGTTGCATGTGCTGAGAGTCTCTGAATGAAATGGTTTGATAGCACAGGTATCTTCAAAGAGGCTGCTTTGTAAATGCATGTGAAAAGTCGTCTTCACCACCACTGGCACCATCACTTCATTCTCCAGTTCAACTTCCCCTACATGATCTAAAAATAATACCAAACATAACATTTCCAAAACCTTCAATCAGTCGCTTTACCACATGTAATTTCCTCTTTGCTACAACCTTTATGATTTTTCCACAGTATACGTTCAAAAACCATAGTATGTAACATGTAATTAAAGAGAAACAGCAGCATGCCTTGACATAAAAGGCCTTGCACTTGTGTTTAGCCCTTTCAGTTTCTTTTTGTTGTCAGGAACATCTGCTTGTGTCTCTACACTATAATAAAGCTATAGAATAAGCGGTCTGTGAAGGAAAGCTAAATATTCCACATACCTGTAGCATTTCCTTCGGGTTTTGCAGCCTCAATATGGATTAAGAGGAAAAAAGAGAAAATTCTAGCTACAGTGTTCATCATTGCTCCAGAAATTCCAACGTCAACGTCATTCCCAAAAACTGAGAGATGTACAAACATCCACAGACCTGTCTTGACTAGTGGAGTGATTCAGAAAAGGAAGTTGTGCCTATTGCAGAGAAAGAGAGAGACCGACAAATAGAGGTGGGGAGGTGTGGTGTGGAAAGGCTAAGGCAGAAGAAAAGAAGATTACCTTCTCTGATTGGCTGGGAGGAAAAACCATGAGGATTGTCTCTGTATCGAAGGAGAAAAAAAAAGGAGAGACAGACAACCGCTGTCTGCTTTGGGTTGGAATTAACAGCGGAACTTCAAACCTGGAAAGGTTTATCCATCATTCAGCTGTTACACTGATTCTAACAAAAACATTAAAAAAAGATGCAGTTTATTTGAATTGCTGTATAATCTTTAGTGGGTTAGGAATATTCAGTAACCGTTTATGTGAACATTCAGTGAATTTCTTTGTTCAAAGGAAAGCTGTAAAATCTGTGAAATTTTCTGTTTCTTTTTTTTAAATAACAATTTTAGTAACAACTGTGTGCTGAGAAAACAACTTTCAGTTAATCCAATAAACAAACACGTTGGAATTTTAGGCTTTTTAGTCAGGTTTTACTGAATGCTAGCATGAGAAAACAAACAGTTATTAGAACACATTGTGGTATTTTTTTGAAGCACGCAAGTCTAAAATTGGTAGTCTGTGAGTAAAAAAATAAGTAAATCTGAAGGATTTTTCCTTTGCTGTGTCTAGTGGAGAAATAGAGCATGTGTGTTCCATATGGTCTGTCGGGTTCCACCCCTTGTGTATACACTGACTCAGAGCCCCTAGAGCATCAGCCTAACTCAACTAAAATACACTGATCTATGGTAAAATGTCAGTTATTACACTCTCTAATTACTTACTCCTACATACCTGACTGTAGACCATGCTAGCTAAATCCTTTCGCTGACTGTTTTTTTTGTTTGGAATCAGTTCATAATTCGATGCTAATAGCCGATCTCAGATTACTCAGCATGCAGTTGTGAGTTTTGTTGATCTCTTACGTCCATTGTGACTTTACAAAGCCATATCGACTTTTATACCACAGCGCTGATGAATTCTTGTTTCTGATTAATCACAAGGTGTTGATTAATTGTCTATAACATCATGACAATAGTGTTGGCTGACAAGTACAGTGGCAAGAAAAAGTATGTGAACCTTTTGGAATTTCATGGTTTTCTGAATAAATTTGTCATAAAATTTTA
>JAOTRN010000009.1:13754073-13768648 GCA_028566695.1 Bagroides melapterus
AATTCTTGTTTCTGATTAATCACAAGGTGTTGATTAATTGTCTATAACATCATGACAATAGTGTTGGCTGACAAGTAATTCAGAGGTTTCTATTAATATGCTTATTCTATAATATCAGCATTTCTACACCTACAGCTCATTTACATATATACATACAGTTTATACATGTGCATATGGTGGCTGTGCTACATAATCTAAATCTAATAAGAATCAGTATAAAAAGATTTTTTTACCCGAGAAAAACTTAACTTTTAAACTGGAATCGTTAAACTGTAGATGTTTATTTAACATTTACAGAAGGAGTCTCCAGTGTCAGCATCTGTAACAGTAAGTTTTCAGATACAGGAGAGAGAGTTCAGACAGACAATGGGCTTTGTTTTTAATGTCCTAATTACAAACTGTGATTATTGTTTGGAAAGAAAGGCTAGTGAGGTAACTACTGTTTATAAGATCTGCTGTAACAGGAACTTTCTTCTAGGAATTAAATGCAACTATAAATGGATAAAAATTGTGTTAATTTTTTAAGAAATAAAAAAATGTGTAACTAAAATATGTAATCCTTGACTGTGCACTGTCGGTTGGCTGTGGTGACTCAAGTGGTTAAGGTTTGGATTATTTCTTAAAAGGTTGTTGTTTGACCCCTGGTGCTACCACTGTTGAGGCCCTGAGGAGGACCTTAACCCAATGCTCCTGGGGTGCTGTCTCAAGGCTGACCCTGTGCTCTGACACCTACTTTCAAAGCTGGGATATGTAAAGAAGGAATTGTTCTGTAATTGTGCTTAATAGTGCTGTAACATATTATTACTTGAGTAATAAAATAGAATGAAGCTATGAAGTGTTTGGTGTTTGTTGTTGTTCAATACCATTATGCTTTATTCTTTACTGAACAAACAGCTGACAAGCATGCATGTGAAATAAACAGATTAAAAAGCATGACATTATTTACCAGAGGAAACCCTGGAATCATTTATATACAGTAGTAACATTTTCCGTAAGGCTCTGTGGAAGGAGTCCCCAGTGTCAGCATTTTTAATAGTAAGTTTTCTGACATTGAAGAGTCTTCAGAACAGAGGGCTTTGCTTTTAATGGTTTTTCAATTAACTCCCTGACACCATGTACTGGAGAGCTGCCTTCTGCTCTAAACTCACACTCTCTGTTGTGCTGGTGGAATTCTGCTTGACTGATACCAGACATCAGTGAATCAGCCTTCAACCTGCATTTACATCATCTGTAACGTGGTCTCAAATCAGATAGCAGCTTCACTGAGAAGAGGAAACACAGGTAATACTTTCAATGTATTACATTCATCTCTATCCAGCTGGTCTGTAGTGTATATGCGATTACCATGGACGTGATTTCCATGTTTCACTGCACTAAGAAAAGATCAGAGGAAGTATTAACTTGAAACCCTCTTGTAATGAACATCTAAAGGTAGCTGTTGGATTTAATCAACAAACTTTTAAAATATGTCACTGACAGAAATTAAATTAGATAATGTGCAAAACAGACTTGCAAATGTGCAAGAAGAGCGGTTAATTTTTGTAAAATATGTTATAATAAATTACTGATATGATAATAAGGCTACACAGCAAAATGTCCAGTGTTGAATTAACTCTCACATGTTTGATTTTAAAGCTTTTTCAGAGTTTATATAGCTCCCCACTCTCTAAAGTTAAATTAACACTTTTAAGATAGTAAGGTTAAATTAATTTAATTAAATTTTATTACCACTCAAAGCACCACAAGGTTAATGGCGATGATTTCTACAGCGATGAACTGAAATGCGTGGGCGGAGTCTAATGAAATCTCTCTAAAGATTTGGTTTAACACTGGTGATCATCTATGTCGTTTAACCCCACATTTGAACACCCTTTTACTCTAAATATGTTAAGATAAGATAAGATAAGATTAGATAAGATAAATCTTTATTCATTAAAATAAGTCTGAAATGTTTAAAACCAAAATTTTAACACTCCAATTTTTGCTGTGTACTAAAGGACATGAAAGTGATTAGGGTGTGTTGAATAAAGGTACAATTATACATGCTGAACTCTAATAATCCAGTAAATACATATACTGGTTAGAGTAAATAATACATATTATTCCAGTATGTCAAATATAATCTCAATTGTCACTTTATTAGGAACACTGATACACCGGCTTACTGTAGTTATGTAGTTATACAAAATTCCTGAGGTGATTTTCTGCTGTTGTAGTCCATTTACTCAATATTTGATGTGTTGTGCATTCTGTAAAGCTTTTCTGATCACTACATTAGTAAAGATTGCTAATCTGAGTGACTTTTAACCTTAATGTCAGCTCAAACCAGTCTGTCCATTCTCCTCTAAACTCTCTCGTTAACAAGATATTTTGGCCTGCAGAACTACCGGTCAGTGGATGTTTTTTTTTTTTCTGTTGGGTGTGAAAATCCTACAGATAAGCAAATTCTGAAACCCTTAAATCAGCTAATCTAAGGACAAAACCCAATAAATTCACTGAAATCACATCTTTTCCCATTTCTTATATTTGTGGAGACCATTAACTGAATATGTGCATTGTTAACAGACCTGAATCTGTATTATTGTACGCATTACACACTCAACACACACATTCTTTATTAAGAACAGGGAAATTACTAAATTCAGATGTGGTAGATGCAAAACTCTGGACTATTATGTTCAATCAATAAATCTCAAAATTTTAGAGGAATTCAAGACAAACTACAAGAAAAACAGATCCGGTGCTAACATGACCAATAACGATATTTCTGAGAATGTGTGTTTGACTGAAGAGCTTATGAGTGACTTATACCTTTGGAAACAATCTGACGGGGTTTTTTTTTTTTCAGAAAGAACACAGTTTAAATAAACAATTCAAGAGAAGGAGCTTTATTACAAACTTTTTTATTAATAAAATTCAGTGGCAAAGATGAATAAGGACATGGATTAAACAGGAACGGGTATGTAGTAGTTTGTAGAATTAATTTCTCAAAATTTATCAACTTTTTAATGGCTAGGCATTACAATGAACATTTGAAAAGACAAAAAAATAAAAAAGTGTGAAATACATATACTTTGAAAAACTAGAAATAACAAATAAACAGCCTTAAAATTCTGCTACAATGATCTGTCTAGGTTTACTATACTTATGATCTGGAAAAATGCTTCTTATTTTTCAATTTAAATGGGAAAGATAGTTACTTCACTGGATTTTCTTACAATTTTCAAGAGGTTTTAAGCTTACAACAAATGTCTTCCCAGAAAGTGGGTTACTTGTAAAGATGTACAAAGATGTAATCTGTTAAATAGTAGGCTACTCACTTTAATCCTGGTCTCAAGTTTGCTTCATGACAACAAACAAATGAAAGCCTGAGAGCTAAAGTGAGAGTCACGAGTCTATTCTGGGCTAGCTGAAGCACAAGAACATGATTTGTCTTCATTTGCATTTTCATTTGCTTCATAGTCAATGAATATCTCATTCAGCCCATAGTTATCATCTCATATTTGTCCCTCAGGCTGCTGTCCTCATCATCTTCTTCATCCTCCTCTTCCTCAGGTTTTTGCCAGGAAATCTCAGAGTCAGTGTGGTGCAGCTCAATCAACAGGAAGTACACTACGGCACCAGTGATGCCTCCTATCAAAGGCCCGAACACCGGGATCCACCACCAGTGATCCGCAGTGCTGGAGAAAATATACAAAGGCATGAAGTAAAACGTGTTGCTTATGCAACTCATAAATAAGAGTGTATGTGTTCAACTAGACAGCTGCACAATGTAGGTGTTTCTTGGTTCAGTGCAAAAAAAACAACATTTTAGGAAGTTAACGCATCTTAAATCTATTCAAAATGATGCAGCATTTCACAGTAGAAGATTACAAGAATTCGATCTATTCAAATCAAATCTACTATTGAACTCGAATCAAGACACAATTTACTATTTTTAAGATTTATATTTTCTTGTTCACTTGGCAGATTATTTTTGCTAATTTTATGAATTAATTCCTAGAACGAAGTAACATGATCTGGCAGTAGAATAAAAACATTAACTTACAGAGAAGCTTAAAATTTATAGAAGGAAATAGCAGATAAATTTGTCTGAATTGAAGATATTATCTCGTGGTAAATTATTGAGTGTGGATTAAAGGGAGTCATAGGTAAAGTTCATATGAATTAATGTTATGATTTGGAGGAAATGTGCAATGATACCAAACTGAAAACCTGATCATTTAGATTAATGTTTGTCAGCCTTTTTTGGAGTACTGGACCCCCATCACATCTCAGATCAGCCTCATGGAAAAAACAGTTCCTTATCTGGTCAAGTGCAGAATTCTGAACCTCAGTGCAATTTTAAAATAATTTGTAATTTTAACCTTAATTTTTCTAATATTTCTAATATTTTTCTAATTATTTAGTAATAATAATTTCTATATACAATAAAAAAAAGAATAACTTATTAAAAATATTTTATTATTATTATTATTTTATTATTTGTAAACAATTATAATTTCAACCCTAATTTTTTTGGTTTTAGTAATTATAATAATTTCTATATATACAATAAAAAAAATGAGGATAACTTTTTAAAAATGTTTTATGATTATTTTAGGGACCCCCTGCAATTATGCCATGGACCTCTAGGGGTCCGCTTACCCCGGTTGAGAAACACTGATTTAGATAACTGCTAAAGCAAGACACAAACTAATCAGATGTCTTTAAAGTCTATTTTAATCCCACACCAAAATGGAAAAACGCAAAGCAAAATGTAGAGCACCACCTGAACACCTCCATGCCCCAACCAGCCATAGCAGTGAAGAGCCGTGGGCCAAGGTCCCTAGCAGGGTTCAGAGGGTATCCACAGTTCATGCCCATGGACACACTGATTCCCAGAATGATCGGTCCAATAGCCAGAGGCTCCACTCCTTTAGGAGCTCCAATATTCTTGTTATCGGTTATAGCCAGGATACACAGCACCAGCATGCCTGTTCCAATCACCTGTATCAGTAACAGTTACCTGTATTAGTAACAGTCACCTGTATCAGTAACAATCACCTGTATCAGTAAGGCACACTGATCATTATTCCTGCCTCAGTTACTGTCTCGTCTGAAACTGATCTGATTTTCCAAAATGTGCCTAGATTGGTGTTAAATGGCAGTATTTACTCTGAGCATTATCATGTTCTGAAAACATTCCCTTGATACGTAAGAACATAACTGTAATTACTATTTTTTTCCTTCTTCCTTTTGTACATTTGTGAATCCTATTAAAGTAGCCTCTATCCGTGGGTAAAAGCAGACAGAAGTAGGTCACTGGGATGAACGTATTTAAAATAAAGAAGCCAATCAATGCACATTAGCTGAATTATGTAATGCACAGAGTGACATGTTTACTAACCTAATCTCAGGACCAGTGTGAGGTTAAACTAAATAGTGTAGCATTGCTTTAGTGGACATAAAACATAGACACTACCTAATTGTTCCTTATTTACTTTAGATAAATATAAGTTACTGTTGTAGAAGCCTAAAACACAGTGTTTCCCTATCAAGAGCTCATAAAAACAAGCTCTTTTTTCTGAGAGCAGTTTTCGTACACTCATGTTTTGGCAACATTTATGTTCTTGTTCTTTATGATGAGTAAAGAATCGTGTTCTTTAAAATGATCTAATCTATATCACTCTAGATAACAACAGAAGGGTTGCAGTAAAATTATGATGATGACGACAATAGATGATTAATGATATTTGATCTTTGCTGATTAGCATAACAATGCTAAACACATAAGTGAAGTTACCTGATCCACAAACCCTCCAAGTATTGTAAGATGTCTTCCAGGGTAAGAGGCAAAAATGTGTCCAGTGGCATTAATGCCTGTTACTGACAGAATTCCACTGGTAAACTCCATAAATGCATCTGCGGAAACAAAGTGCAATGTGCTCTTCTTTATTTACCTTTATTCCTATACTGTAGACAAAAGACAAGTAGTATTTTAAATAGTTTAAATATTATTAGTAACATTTTGTATAACCATCAAGTACCTGTCTAGTGAAATTATCTTGAATATGGGAAAATTTATCTACTATGTCTTAATATGAGCTTATTAGAAATGAATTATTAGATCATTCATACTCATTCTAAGCTTTATGTTATTCTGCTAACAGATTGTTATGCTTCTTTCAAAAATTAGCTGCTTAAAATACTAAAAAAAACAACAAAAAAACACAATATTTTAAAAGAAATGAAAAACTTGTTTATGTTTGATAAAATAGTTGAATTAATTAATTAATGTGTTAACATGATATTAACATAATAATTATAATGTAAAGTAAATCTAATTATCTTTTTAATTTCACTTCCTAAGATTTTTTTTAACCATGCAGGATTTGCTCTAGTGTTTAATTAGTCTAAGAATATCATACATGGTGTATTTACATGGTATGGTATGGTATGCATGTATGGTAGGGATGTGGTAGCCTAGTGGTTGGTCTACCAGTTGGAAAGTTCTGAGTTCAATTCCCAGGTCCGCCAAGGCACCTCTGCTGGGCCCCCGAGCAAGGCCCTTACCCCTCAATTGCTTGGACGTATAAAAAATGAGATAAATGTAAGATGATCTGGATAATGGTCTGCCAAATGCTAGAAATGTAAATATTTACCAGAGACAAGTACTGATATGTAAGCTGTAATAATGGCTGCTGTGAATCTGTGGATAGGTAAGTACTGAAGTACTGTAAATGAATACCAGCTCCTTTAACAATTCTGTCAGTTTGACTCTAAACATTTTAATGTCCCTTAAAAGACTCGATGCTCTACATGTTTGCTTTGGGCTCCTTGTATATGTTTTTCCTCTAACATCCCTCACCATAATACAGACCAAACACTCCAGCAGCTCCAGCAAAGGCTCCCAGGAATTGTGCAATGACGTAAACTGGAAATTTCCAGATCTTCAGTTTACCCAGTATGACCATGGCCAGTGACACTGCCGGGTTCAAATGACCCCCTGATACAAAACAGCAAATAATTATACATAATACATAATAATTTACATTATTACAGACATATTATTCTTTTTGTTTTGACAGGTAAAACAATACTTATTAGAGTACTTTTAAAATACTTTTCTTCCACATGATCTTTAAACTTTTTGTTACAAAGGACTGTGATCCATAACATATAAAATAATGTACATCCAGCCTCCGTAATGCAAGAAAAGCAATTTATTATTAAAATAAAACGTAAGATTTGTTGCTAAGGAAATATTCATATACTATTACTCTTGCCAGTCGAACTAATAATATCTAGTACATCGCATTACATGGGAATTATTTGCCCTATGTCTAAAATCTGAACATGCTACCTATTCTAGGTTTTGTTGATGTTATTTTTGTCATTTGTGTATATTGTTTAATGATTATGATTTTAGACATGTCATTTTCTATTTTTGTTTGCTGTATAGCTATAAGTATATGGTTTCTGATATTTCTTGTACATTCACACCAACAATGGCCTCATGGCCCTGTTCTAGCTCACCACAGCTACTGCACATGCAAGTGAGTGTGTGCAGATCAATGACCATCAGAATGTTGAGGCTGAATCGCCTGAGGTCACATGTGACCTTGTAAACCTCGCAAAAGGCTTAATGAATGGATCTTCTAGTCAGAGAACTATAAAAGTATATAAGAATATAAGACATAGCATATACAGTAGTTGCTTGTTTATTGAAATGTTGACTTTTGGAATGTAAAGAATAACATTTATGTTTTAGAAAATCAAAGTTGGCTGAAAGGTTTTAATTATGTATTATTATGCAAAAGAATACTTAATTATTTAATCTCTCTCTCTCTCTTTCCAGAGTGAGAGAGTTTGGTAGAGAGAGAGAGCGAGAGAGATGAGAGTTATCACTGTTACTGTACTGAAGCTGTATTTACGTTATATCGGCTTGCTTGTAAATAGACAGCTACATTTCTTGATTTATTATTAATGTTGATATGAATTTCAGGAGTGTAAACATCAGAAACTTGCCCACAAAGGCCTCCACGGGCGCGCGCACATACACACAAATCCACACTGTGATATTATTATTATTCCTAATTTATAGACAGAACTCTAATCACAATTACAGGAATAATTAATCGGTAATGTATCTACCTGAAACCCCACCAGCGATATAGACGCCCATCATGAGTCCGGTGGTGAAGCCGAGGTGGATGGTGAGTGGCTCACCCAGTGTATTCCTACTTAGGACTGTCTGAGCTACAGAGCCACAGCCAAACAACTAACACACAAACGTTACACATTGCAAGGTAAAACACATTGTTATAAAGAAGTTTTAATCAACCAGTGATCATAGATTTTAGAAGACATTTCATCCTACAAACAAGTTGACTATGTTTAGAGACTAGCTTTTCCTGCTCTGCTAGTACACATCAATTGTTGAAGCAGTTGTTTTTTTTAAATATACAGAACGGCATCCTCCGAGTTGTTAGGCTACGCTATAGTAAGCTGATCATGTACTCAATAACATTCAGTTCATTTCTTGAAAATAACTAGCTGAAATTTGAAGGTACTCACCACCAGCACAAACGTCCCAAGAAACTCCGCCAAGAATTCTTTTAAAATGTCATGTTTAAGAGTGCAGCGATGCTTCATGGTTCTCTTGTGGTCTTTCCCAATTATCTGCTTTCAGGTCTAATCAAACACACACTGCCTGATTAAGTCTATACTGAGTGCCATTAACCCCTCGTCCAGCATGCCTCAGTCCTAGTGGTCCGAGCATAAGGCATTGATCTGTGAGAGCTGCATTATTTCATCCTATCGAATGTGAGGTCAGTGGCACTGCATCCAAACACTATTTCAGATGGGGTTATTATGTGCTCAGATTAATATAAATGCAACCATAATGAGTTCAATTAAAAGGTGTTCTTTCCGAACCATCTATCTTTGTTTTATAATACTTGGGCTAGTCATTTTCTGTGGCATTGTTTTGCAGATACTGACACTTTTGTGCAAAGATTGCCTTTATTTAAACACATTCATAGTATTTAGTCATCACATTTAGGCCACGAGTATCTACATGGGCCAGCAGAGATGAATAAAACGTGTTAGGAAATACAAAATATTATTGGACTAACGTCAAATCCACCGTCATGTTTAAAGTAATGTTCCTTATATTACCAGAAGGGGGCAGAAAATCATCAGAAAACATTCTGGTTAGTGATTGTTACGTGTAGGCAATGTATAGTGTTCCCACTTTAAAAAAAATATGAAAGTGTGAAATCGAAAATGAAACAAAAATATATGATGGCTGGGAAGCGTCATAACATTCTATAATATTACATTATATCTAATATTATTGAGTAGTACTAATTCCGTTCTTTTGTGTCTTCAATTTGCGCTCAGATTCCATTGCTCGTCGTCCTCATCTTCATTTAAACTCTTCAGGACTGGTTTCGTTTTACGCCTACAAAGATGGGAACATAAAGATCATTAAAATGTGACAAGACTGCTATATTTTTTCATTACTTCACACCACTTTTGTAAATATGACAGCAATGTGTAATCTTTTATGGAGTTAAGAACCTGAGCTCAGTTTTCAGGGCTGAGATCTGACTATGAAGCTGCTCATTGATCTCCTGCTGATCATCCACTTCTCTCTGAAGTTTCTTCTTGCTGCTCTCCAGTCTCTCTATCTCTTCCTCTGCTTCATCCAGCTGCCTCTTCAGTACTTTCAGTCTCAGAGTTAACTGTAAGAGCAGTATGAGAGCAGGACATTTTTATTGAGGATTAGCTTATACAATGCTAATCAATACTCCTCAAAGCAATACACTGCAGATTTTCTATTTCAGTACAATCCCTTTTTTTTATTTTTGTTTTCCTGTTTTTCTCCTAACGGTTTGGTCACCTGGCAGTTCCCACCTATAAGCCAGTTTGCTACTATCATTTGAGGACTTCCAAATCGTTGCGACTAAGACATATTCTTCTGAAACACATAAAGCCAGCCAACAGCATCTTTCTGAACTGCTGCTCCTGCTGCTTCACAAAGCAGTGTACTAGATTAGAAGGAAAGAGCTGTCTGCCCTCTTAAACATACAGTATATGGGCTCACAGACACACATGATTGACTAGTCTCACTGTGACTGACAGGGGAAAGGCATTATTCCCTTTTTACCCCAAAAGCATGGCCAATCGGAGCCCCTTTTCCAACTGGATATCGATCGCTGTTGCATTGCCTGGATTTTTTGTTAATTATTTGATAGTTATCTTTATGTCTTTTTTCCAGATGTGAAGCAAATCTAGAATGTTAACACCAAGTTCCTGCACCAAATCAGTGGTGTCAGTGAAGTCAGAATCATGAAACCTAAAAAAAAAAAACTTTGCTTTAAGGTCCCTAGCTCTTACCTGATCCATCTGGTTCTGTAGTGAAAGGTGCTCGTCATTCACCTGCATAGTTATCTCCTTCATCTTCCTCTCCAGCTTACGGTTTGCCTGCTCTAGTGTGTTATTGTCCCTGCTCACGAAAAAAAGAACAAGAGATCTTGAAGTGAATGCAACATAAAATGTCTTACAATAAGGCCGGACCATTTGGATCAGGAACTGATACGATCCTTCAAAATCTGAATCCAGAAACCAAACTATTCACCTATTCTAAGTGTATTTCTTTTAAGATTGTCCACATAAATACACCATGCATATATAAAAAGTCTACACACAATTATTGGTAGGTTTCATCAGAAATCACATTTTAGGTAAAACATAAAATAGGTTACAATAACCTGGTTGCTTAAGTGTGCACGCCCTTTTATAACTGTGGATGTGGAAGTGTTCAGAATGAAATAATCACATTCGATCTCATGTTCCACAGAAAAGAATTTATCATACAAATAATGATCAGTTGTTTCTCTAAGATTTTCTTCACATGGTTCAAATTCTTCACTTGGTTTCATCTGACAGATAAAGCCATGCTCCACACGGAACAACGTAAAGATCGTCATCACGAAATAAGGAAAATGGAGCACCACAGAGACATCACCCAGAATTGGAAATTCCTCCAAAATGTATAAAAGGACAAGACAAAGACAAAATGTACAAGGGAGGCGGCTATGAGGCCTATAACAACATTAAAGGAGCTGTAGGAACATCTGACAAGTAATGTTTACTCACTGTATCTCATATTCATGAAGATTTCAGACATTCAGTAAGAAGATGCCAACTACATGTGGTCTTTGAGGACAACAAGCTCCTAATCAATACACAATTGTTGGACTGTATCTGACTGTAGAAAGGACAAGGTTCACTTTTGAGTCTCGTTCCTCTCAAGGTTTCTTCTTCTTCCATTTTTCCTCATCACAGTCACATCAGACTGTTCAATAGGGATAAATCCAAACACATTTAAATATAAGTCTAATATTAATCATGAACTTTTGTATAATATTAATCTTCCTATAATATTAAACTTTTCTGTACAATATTACTTATGTTCTGTAAAGCTGCTTTGAGACTATGTCTATTGTTAAACATGCTACACAAATAAAAATGAATTGAACTGAATATTCTTCACATGTACTAGGTACCGTGTCTAGATGCAAGAGCTTTCTAAGAAAAAACATCCAAGCTCAAATCAACCCAAGCCACGTGGCAAAATGTGTTATGGTCTGATAAGACTAATTCTGTAATTCCAAAAGGAATGTTTGTTGCAAAAGTAATCACATCACCAATACAACACCATACTCACTGTGTAGCATGGTGGTGGCAGCATCACGCTTTAGGGCTGCTGCGTTAGCGCTGGGGCGTTTATCAAGCTAGACGGAATTATAAATAACTACAAATACCAGTCTTTTTTAAAGTTCTGGCATGATTTATCTTGGTGAAATATTTTTCAATTCAAAAACCTGCCATTTTTAACAGTGAGTATAGACTTTTTATGTCCATTGTACATCGATGACCTCACTTGCGAATCTTCAGACACAGATAATCACAATTACTACATAACACATTTAATTGGAAATAAAGCATTGAATGAGATGTAATCATTCTGTGTTTGTATGATGTAGCTCTTCTGAAATCCCACCTCTCTTGTTCATGAAGTCTTTCCTGCAGCTCCTGAATTCGCAGCTCTAGTTTTGTGACAAGTCCTTCTTGACTTGATTTCTGAGACACTTCTAAATGCGACAATCGACTCTTCAGGTCCTTGTTCTAGATGTAAATAAAATGGTACTCAATAATACAATATCTAACACTAATCATGATATTTGTATTAAATAAACATTACTTATGTATAAATATAAAATTAAACGTTTCTAACAAAAATATGGTCAGTTAATTGACTTTTGATGGTTTATGACTGAAAAAGACATTGCTTTACTGAACCTACATGATCTACAACAAGGACATCAAGAGTCCATTCACACGTGTGATTAAATGATTATAATAAAAAAAAAAACAGGCACAGGAAAAACTGAAGATAGAATTTGTAAATTTGAATATAAATCTGATATTTTGACTGCATGGCATTATTATTAGATTGGCGTGAACAAAATGTAGCTATTTGTCTCATTAAAATCTTTACCTGTCTTTCCAAACTGATCTTGTCACACTCCAGATCCTGTCTAACTGCTCGCTCCTGCAGCAATTCAGCTCTCACCTGCTCTACCTGCAAGAAGCAAACACACACACACACACACACACACACACACATACACACAGCCCTGTGTCAGCAAGTGTTCAGCAAGGTGCTTACTAACAATGCACTGTTAAGCACACTTTGTGGAACACAAGAACAATTAGAAGAAGTAAAAGGAAAAATATATATAATGTCTATTCGTCTATAAATATTTTAGCTTGGACATCCGTCTATATCCTACTCAGTGTTTATACTGAGGTAGTTCAATTATTGGATGGCTACCAACGACTTTTCTTAATTAAATAGGACCTAAATGGGGTCAGCAGCTTAGACTTCATTAGCAGCTGAATTAACACTGAATCAGCTTAACCCTCTCAGCGCTGTTCTGTCTGCCTGTTAGAATCAGACCACACACAAAGACGAAGAGAAAGCGAAACATAAAAATGAACAGAAGAAGAAGAACCACCAGCCGGCAGTATGTTTTCATGTTGTATCAATATATCTAGTGATACGTAAGCCAGTGAGTGTGTGTGTTAGCTTCGAAACCTGTACTTCAGAGCTTATTTGCTGACTGTAGGCAAACAGTATAACTTGAAAGCAAACACTCCTTTGCTGAGAATACACCTTAAGTGTTGTAAAGATTCGGTGAAAACAGCACTGGCTCAACGAGCCTGTTGTGCTGCGGCCTCTGGTTAGCAGCTCTGGGTGGACATGCATGGATAGGTCTGTACAATGTGTACACGGAAAACCCAATGGTGTCCTGATATGAAAGGCAGAGATAAAGAACAGGACAGCACAAAGAGGACAGCTGCTTCTTCTGCCACGTGACATTATCACTTATACATACCAGCATTGAAAAAATCGAGATTTTTGTGTGTATTTTGCTTGAATGAAATAAAATAAAAAGCTAGATGCTAATCTTCTGGTCCTTGACTCCAACATGATGGTCACTTTCACACACTGTAGCTATAGATCATTACCTTCTATGTAATTAAAATTACTCTCATAGTCAGTGTCAAAATCAATGTTAGGCAAATATACATGTTAATGCATAAAAAAAATATAATTTTTAAACAGTAGCTATTACAGCGTGCATGTTAAACAGTCAACTAATTAAATTCTAACATTTACAAGGAACTAAAATGAGGAGTTTCTGGCATCAGATCAGGATATTACTGCTCACTTGCCACACTTACTATCACTAGATATATGTAATATGGGGGGCACGGTGGCTAGCACGTTTGCCTCACACCTCCAGGGTTGAGGGTTTGATTCGTGCACCTGCCATGTGTGTGGAGTTTACATGTTCTCCCCATGCCTCTGGTCCAAAGACATTCATTGTAGGTTGATTGGCATCTCTAAATTGCCCACAGGTGTGAGTGTGAGTGTGAGTATGAGTGAGAATGTGAATGTGTGTGTATATGTGTATGAATGTGACCCTGCGATAGACTGGTGACCTGTCCAGGGTGTACCCTGCCTTTGCCCCTAGATGGCTGGGATAGGTCCCAGCTGATCCCTGTGACCCGGGTATTCCCAGAATAAGCAGGTATTAACAATGAATGAATAAATGTGTAATATAATAATCAGAAAGCTTTGTGCTGATGTGCTGTAGAATTGTGACAGGGATACAGACCTGCTCCTTGACTTTCTCCATTCTCTGCACCAGTGTGTCGCCACTGCAGCGCTCCTCACTCAGGGCATCCTGTAGCTGTGCTACTCGAGCCTACACACATATACACATACACAAATACCTTAACCTGTTCAACCCTAGACCTATTTGAGCCTCTTGCTTGAAAACGGCATGCTCGATTTAAAATGAGTATATCTCAAAAACTACAAGGTGTGTTTGAATCATTCTGGTACTTTGAATAAGTATATATATATATATACAGGGAGGGCCAAAAGTAGGGTTACAGTTAACACTTAAACATTATGAAGTAACTGTAACCCTACTTTAGGCCCACCCTG
>JAOTRN010000009.1:13806718-13819235 GCA_028566695.1 Bagroides melapterus
CAACCTGTGGCCACACATCTGCATTCATGGAGTAGAGAGAGTGTTTTTGTGTCCTGTAGAATTTTCACAACAAGATGTTGTACAAAGACCACCTCACAAAAATGGATAGATAATTGCCTGTTCAATATCTGTAAAAGGGGGCTGTCTTCCTTTCTGTCAGATTAACATAGAGGCAGATGTACAACTGCAGATCATAAATCTCAAAGCTCAGACATGGTCTACATTCATTGAATCCACTGCATTAATGAAGGAAGCACATTCTGTCTTTTCAAATCGGTAGTATTTTTTGACCAGGCTAGTCATTTATTTTATTATTATTATTATTATTATTATTATTATTATTTTTATTTATTTATTTATTTTTTTCCATTTACTGTTCGTTGGTTGATAATTCTTGACCCATTCACGAGCACTGGTTTCCCCTAGCAACATAGAGACAAATGGAATAGGAAGAGCTAAAATGAATGCATTGACACAAGCCAATCGAAGCGAGGTGGAGGCGGAGCTTGGACTGAAAAGACGTGTTGCCAGCATGCCACCATTGACATGCGTTCTTGCTGTCAGGGTTTACATGGCAACTGGCACACAGCAGCTCAGGATTTGTTTATGTTGGATACCGGCACATTTTAGTCCGCTGTCGCCTGATTATAATGTCTGCTTTTCCTTCAGAATGTTAAAACCTACTGAATCCGAGCGTTAGGATGATGTTAAGTGAAGTTTGCTTATAAACCGATTATAAATCATGACTTGTATATTGTGGTGAAATCGGTTTAGGGGAAATAAGTAGATATTTAAAAAAAGATGTACAGCAATGTATACAGACATGGAACAATTTTCACATCTGTAAAAGATTAAATGTGATAGAATTCAAATAAATGGGTTAATAGGATAAAATCTGTTTACATACTGACCATGTGTGGACTCCAAGGCTTGTGAATGTTAATTGGAGGAAATCTAAAGGATAAAGTGAAGGCTATTTACAGCCCTGAAACAATAAGAGAGCGACCATGCTCAACCTTTAACTTTACCTGATACACATCCAGGTGAACAGTTGTATAGAGGACAAGATCCAAGATCTCAGGACCCACAATTCCATCTAAACTTAACACACATGGCCTGACACATTAAAGGGTTAATAATCAGCTGATCCAGTTTTTTGAAAAACTAAAGGAAATAGTTTTTAAAGCAGTTAGTTACTTTCCCAGAGCACTGACACAAAAAAAATGATGACACATTGAGATTGAGATTATATTGTCATAATGCCTAATTGTAGCCTCTAACCTCACTCCTTCGCTCTCTCTGTCTCTCTCTGTACTAAATATATATATTTGGAGCAACCGATTGTAAGCATATAGGCTAAAGACTTTATAAGATGTTGCTTTCATTGCTCATTTATTCTTCTCTCTGTTTTTATGTCTTTCTCATACAGCAAGATGTTGAGAAGTTTACAGACATTGAAAAACTCTACCTCTACCTTAAGTTGCCTTCTGGTCCCAGCAGTGGTAATGACAAGAGGTACGTTCATACGTGAAATAAAGATAGAAATTGCTGTAATTTCGCTACTTTATCATTCATTACCCCTTTTCTTTTTAGTTTTCATTTTAACTTGTGTTCATTGTCCGTTATCTATCACATGTCCCTGGCTTTATCATCGCCGTTTGAGCTCTCCTTATTTGCACACACATAATCTGAACACCATCCATCATGAATGTAGTGATATTTATTACTGTGTTGTCTTTCCCTCGTCGTTCATATGCTTTTCCATTACTGTATGACTCTTCATGAACTTATCATGCCACTAAAAAAAATATTTTGCAAATTATTTGGCACTGCAATACCCAGCATCCTGTGTTTTGTCATTTGTTTCCCCATATCTATTCATCACTGCAATCCCTAATTCTCACCATGATGTCCAATAGGACTGAAAATCAGAGGGGGTCTACAAGTCCTGCAACATGGTATTAAAATTTTACAACTCTATTCAAGTCAGAAACAAACTAAAAGCACTTGTCTTGTCATGACATATAAGCAAGACCTACAAGCAGAGACAAATCTGTGAATACTTGATTCAGAGGGGGAAAAAAAAAAACATTTATTTTCTCCTTTTTCTCTTCCAGTGACCAGAATTCCATGTCATCCAGTCGGACCCAACAGATGTACGCTTTCAACTGGATTCGGAATCACTTAGAGGAGCATCCGGAGACCTCACTGCCAAAACAAGAGGTGTATGATGAGTACAAGTAAGTGTCTCAGAAGTCTGTAATTATTATGGGAGGAAAAAATCAAGATGTATTAAGGTGGCACATTTTGTATTGGAATTTAAAGTAGTGTAAAGTGCACAAATCATTATCCTTAAACCTATAGAGCAAATTCTAAAACTTGTAAAGGTCTTATGTAATATTTTTTGCTCATAAAGGCCTAGAAATGGACCTGAAATGACGTGATGGCAACAAGTTAATTTTTAATGTTTAACTGTTAAGAGTAATTCCTGGCTATAAATGAGGCAATACACAGTCATTGTTTTATTTCATAGAGGCACTTCAGAATCCTAGTTTTGGTTAATTCCACAAACTTAACTGACAAGACATTCTTTGAATTTGGCACAGGAAGAATGAACAGACAAATCAAAAATAAAAGACAAATCAAGAATAAATAAAATGGCAAATCCGAGTATGTGAAAACTCGAACATTACAGATTGTCATGTAGCTATTCTCCGGTTTAATGAGGTAAATAATTTTTTGATTGATTGCAACAAGTCTCAACAGAGCCAGAAAACCTTTTTTCACCAGTGTTGCAGAATTTTTCAAGTGCTCAGTTTGGTCAATTTTGCTCGACAGCAATTCTGCCAGTTGACGATCCCTATCATAAAGGATAATGTATCTTAAGTTTAGTCACTTTGATCCTTGTTGTGGTTAACAGTAAACTCAAGTGGGCTTTATTTATTCATGATTTTGAGACATTCTGTTTGTGCCGAATCAGAGACAGTGATTTCAGTTGACTTTTCTATTATCCTTTAAGTACAGTTAATTATTTTTTGGGTTTGCTTTACAGGAGCTATTGTGACAATCTTGGCTACCATCCTCTAAGTGCTGCTGATTTTGGGAAGATCATGAAAAATGTTTTTCCAAACATGAAAGCACGCCGCCTTGGAATGCGAGGAAAATCTAAATATCCTTTTCAGTCTTGAAAGTCCAGAAATCCTTTGCTGTCTTGTACCTGTCTCTAAATATTGTTACCAATCTGAGTAGTGCTATTGAACAAAAAGCATTTCTGTGTTACTATACTTAACGAGCTTCTCACATACTGTTATAGTGGACTGAGGAAAAAAGCTTTCGTGCATATGCCATCTTTGCCCAACTTGGACTTGCATAAATCAGGAGATGGGGTAAGTGTTATTCAGCCAGATCTCAGATCCAAAGGTTTTTCCCCCCACATGTATTTACCAAATCAGGAATTTAATATAAGGAGAAATTAGGGAAACTTTTTTTTATTTATTGTAATTTACAAAAATATACAAATGTACAGGGTCAACAGAAATGCAAAGTTTATTTGATACATTTGGCATGTAATTTGCACAACAATTTTTAGCACACAGCAGAGATTATTTTCTTTATTCTCTGCAAATAAGCTAAAATTGGTTAAAGGCTGAGGGAAGGGAGAAGAATCTCAGTCATAATTTTTTCCTCATTATAATTTTGTTTGAGATATTTTGGTATCATGAATTGAATTGTCATCAGAGTGCATAGTTGAATAGTTGTGCATAGTTGTGTGCACTCTGATACTATGCACTCTGATACTTCATAATACCAAATTATCTCAGAATATTTTGAACAAAATTTTAATGAGGAAATATTGACTGAGAAAATGCTTTATTTATTTATTTATTTTTTTTTTAAACAATGTGCAATGTTTTTTTTTAACAATGTGTATCTGTTAATAGAATTAGCTCTACCTCACATAACTTCCAAACAGAGTGTGTTAAATATGGATGAACATAGATGAACTAGCAGTTGTAGCTTTTTTTTTTTGTGCGTGCGTGCGTGCGTGCTTGCGCGCGTGTGCATGTATGTGCACATACATATATGTGTGAGAGAGAGAGAGAGATCAGATTGTTTTATTGTTTGCATTACTTCATTAAACCTCTTCATTGGTGACCAAAAAACAAACTACAAAAAACGAATTAGCTACAAAAATTAACTCCTGTTTTTCACAGTGTGAGCTATTGGAGCCAACCGGCCAGTCTCCAAGTGCTGAAGATGAAATGCGTTCTGCAGCCTGTGGCTTGGTGTGTGAATGGGCACAGAAAGTTCTGAGCCGTCAGTTTGATAGTGTGGAGGATTTAGCACGCTTCTTACTCAACAGCCACTACATTGGCACTAAATCCATGGCTGCACTAACTGTTATGACTGGAGCCCCAACAGGCAAGGACTACCTCTAATGATCGATGCCTAGATATGAGAGGGTTTTTTTTAATGCATTTTTAAGCCTATTCATTTTGTCAAATTTTTCATATACTTGTGAATCCTTCTAGGTGTTAAAACACCCACCCCGGCCTCTGCGTTTGTGCCAACTGGAGACACCAACTCCTTCCAGCCCCAAATGAAGACGCTCCCTTCACCCTCTGTTGACACCAAGCAGCAGCTACAGCGAAAGATTCAGAAGAAACAGCAAGAACAGAAACTTACTTCTCCGTTGCCAGGTGACACCCAAGTCAGAAGAGCAGAAGCAGGCACACCAGGCCCTGGGTCTAGCATCACCTCTGGAAGTCCAGCTTTGTTGTCTTCACAGCCCGCAATAGGTATTGTGGTGGCTGCAGTACCAAGCCCCATCACGGTAATTATTAATATGCTGATGCACATCTCATAATATTGGCATGCTGTTTGTCATGTACGATATTAATTATGAAGTGACTTTTTTGAAGGTTTTCTTCTATTTACTGTTGCTTTATAAATTGTCACCTTGTTATGAGAGAATGACTATACAGTGCTGTTTTCCTTGGAGATATGACTGTTGTGTATTGAAAATAGCAAATAATTGCTTTCTAAATTATTAGCTTAGTAGATTAGATTTTTTTTAATTTATTTAATTCTTATTTATACAGAGCAGATACAGGGGCTATGAGAAAAGAATCAAACCCCCTTAAAAATAATCACATTTTTGGTTTTTTTTTTTTTTGCTTTGAGACCTGAATTGAAGGACACAATTTTTGTTTTATCCAGGTGTATTTACTCAGTGGAACTTGTTCCAGTTCCATGTTCAAGTTAAAGAAAGGGTTAGGGATGCTTTAATTACAGTCTTAAATCTCTTGGCAAATGTTTCTAAAATGTTTTTAAAAACATTTAGATTGCAATATTTGCTCACTCTTCTTTGTAGAACTGCTCAAGTTTCGTTAAATTTGATGTTGGAGTGTTAGCTAGTTTTGTTGGCAATTTATTCGCTGCAAGCCTACCTTACAATATCTGAATTGTTTTGTATAGCATAAGAATTAATAAGGTTCTTGTCTCAACAAAATTATACATGGGCTGGCAAAAAGGGGGTGGTAGTGATAAATTAGTGGTGAGGAATTTTAGATTCATTTAGCTTATATTTATGCTTTATCATGTGTGGTTAAAATGTAATGATTTTCATACAGTGACTTTACTACCTGATTGTCCGAATAAGTATATTGTATTTTACATATATATTTTTTTTTTTTTTAGGTTCAGCGGAATAGACAGCTGATGACTTCTCCAAGTCCAGTTGCAACAACAGAGGGAAAAGTTTTACCAGTTAATTTCCAAGTGGTAACCCAGTCTGTTAAGCAGTCCCCTAAAACTCCACAGAATATTCCTGCCAGTCCGGTTGGTGACAGGTTAGCCAGGCACAGATATGCCCAGATTCTCCCCAAACCCTCTGCCACAAGTGGCATAACTCTTCGTTCACCCCCAACACTCCTTATTACAAACAGCCCTATAAAAACAGTGATGCCCACTCCACATGTCAGCTCAGTTAATGTCGTCAAGATGACCGCTATATCATTGACACCTAACAATAGTGGTGGTAGCAGCACTCCAACCCCATTACGACCTGCTTCAGCTGGTATCAGTAGCACCATGTCCCAAGAAGAGTCTAACCAAATTCAGCCAGCTCAGAATGGCAGCTCAGCTACTTTGATTTCATCTGGAGCTGGAAGACTTGGCCGTCCTGCCACAAACCTGATTCCATCCATTTCCTCCTTTAGTGAAGTGAAGGTAACATCTGACGCTATGAATGATATTAACTCATCTGCTGGTGGAGAAAAGCAGAGCACCGCACAAGGGAACAACGTTGGGCAAAAGAACGAGAGGGCCACTAAATATAGGGCTTCCAGTGAACCTTCTCTCCTTGTCAAGGCATCCCCAGTGCCTGAAAGAGTTACTAGAGCCAAAAGTGACTCTGCAACACCTCCAAGTACAATCATAGGGGCAGCTGTCCCAATTAGCAATAACAGCAATGATCATCAGGAGAGTACTTTGTATCTGACTGTTATGAATCAGAATGCTGACATTGGATCCAATGACACAGCTTCCCCACCTGGCCAGTCACCAAAAGATGTTGGTCTTGGATTGAAAAGTCCTCGCAAGCGTTCTGCTTCTGTTTTGGAGTCACATGCAATCCCAGTTAAGAGGGTGTTTATATCCCAGCAGTCTTTGGATGCCAGCAACAATCCTAAACCTAGTCTTGTAATAGCCACAAAGAAGATACAGAGGCCAGGAACTCCTGCAAGACCAGAGAGTGCTCCATGTAAAGTCACTCTGAAGCAGAACTCTCTTCCAACACAAATCCTGGCACTTTCTGATACTCCAATTGGAAACACTTCTCAGAATATTATAAGCTCTCAGAGCTCTTCACAGGTTGACCATGGGGACAGCACTGCTGGAATAAGCCCTACTGATCTAGACTCTTGTAATAGCACATCATCTGATCAAACTTTATTGCAACAAATTGTGAGCCAGCAACAAGTTACCATTGCCATTTCTCAGGAGGCATCTGCTGTGAGTGAGCTGAAGAGCTCATTACAAGACTACTCTCAACAGATACAGGCAGAACAAAAGCAGGTAACTGTTAGCCACTTGCCCATGATGGCCCAACCTCCTGAAGCATCTGCTCAGTTGACACTCCAGCAAGACATTGTTGACTTTGATGGAGCTCAAGCCAGCATAGACTATTTTCCCTTCAATGATGATGACATGACACAAGATAGCATAGTAGAAGAGTTAGTGCAGATGGAGGAGCAAATGAAACTGAATAGCAGTCTACAGCCATACCTTAGTTCTCTTGATATACCCTTACAAGGCCAGTCAGCTCAAAGCACCATTCTTTCCTCTCACCAGACTGGTACTCAGTTCTACCACTCTGCACATAGTAGCACCACTCCAGTACACACTCCTACTCCCACACCAACCCCAACACCAACTCCAACTCCAACCCCTACCTCTGAAATATTGCCAGGGGGCCACAGCTTAACCAGAGAAAGTCCTTGTTGTAGAGTGGCACCTATTACCCCAGTTGATGGGATTTTAGGTGGCCGGCATACACCTATTAGCACTCCATTGTCCAACTGCAGTAGTAGTGTCCCACCAAGTCCTGTTGAATGTCGTAATCCCTTTGCATTTACCCCCATTAACTCCAATATACCAGGTTATCATGATGGTAGTGTAGTGTCTAGTAGCCCAGTCAAGCCCATGCAGAGACCAATGGCCACTCATCCAGACAAGGCCAAGCTGGATTGGATCAACAATAGATATAACAGCACATCAGGTTCCCCATCAGTTTCCAACAGTAATGCCATTGGTATTCTTCCAAGCTATCAGGACCTGGTGGAGGACCACTTTCGTAAACCACATGCATTTGCTAAGCCAGGGCAGTCTTTTCAGTCACAATCCAGACACCAAGATGGGCATTTGGGTCGGTTGACAGCTGTGTCCCCTGTACAACAAGGACAACAGGCAGTGGAGAACAAGCAAGAAAGTTTTGCTGTGCCAGCACCGTTGGACAGCAAAGTTACAGGTTGTACATCTGGTACTGGAGGTGTAACCTTTAGGTGCCGCAGTGTGAGCCCTGCTGTTCGTCAACGGAACTTAAGTGGCACGTCTGTGCAAAGCAATTCTACTCCTAGGTCTGCTGTTTCACCATTTAATTCCCCCATAACCTCAGAGGTTCTTAGCATTCTTTCCAACAGTCATTCGGTGGTCACTGCAAGCAGCATGGCCCAAAGGAGCCAGTCAGTACCACTAAGCATAATGATGCAGTCTGAGATGTTGCCAATTAGCCAACAAGGACAGCAGAATAATAGTGCCAAGATCACCAGTGTGCTCCTGAGCAAAATGGATGGAGATGGGGATGATACAGTGCGTGGTCTGGGTGTCAATAATATGCCCTCTAAGTACACAGCTCGGATGAACCTGACACAGATCTTGGAGACTACACAGGCCTTCTCAGAAGGCACTAACCTTCATGGTCAGCAGCTGTCTGTCTGCTCAAGTCCTTCACAGTTTGACTTTCAGAAGCCTGGTTTCCTCATAAGCACTGGAGAGGAATCAGTTACTTTCTCTAGTGATGACCAAGCACAATCAGGCTCTGGGCTACAACAAGAGCAGCAGCTTCAACTACAGGATCAGCAGTTGGAACTACAGGATCAACAGTTGTTGCAAGATCAACAGTTGCAACTTCAGGAACAACCATTGCAACTCCAGGACCAACATTTGGAATTACAAGACCAACATTTACAATTACAACACCAACAGTTGCAGCTACAAGACCAACAGCAGCTACAACATGATCCAGACCTCAGCCAGCAGCAGCTGCTGTCTCAAACCTCGCAACAGAATGAGGAACAACAGCAGCAGGAGCACCTTGACTTTAACAGCACTGTCAAGGATCTCTTGGGGGAGGATGGCCTCAATCCCAGCTCACAACTTGTTGGGCAGGTGGCATCAGAACTAAGCGCAGTAGCATCTGACTTTTCTAGTGAAATCCGTTTGACCTCTGACCTTTCTGGTAGCATCAATGACCTGAACACTTTGGATCCTAACCTTTTGTTTGATCCAAGTCAGCAACAGGACCAATATGAAGACGCCACACTGGAGGAGCTGAAAAACGACCCGTTGTTTCAGCAGATATGCAGTGACACTGTGAATTCTGCTGGATTTGACTGGTTGGAGAACAAAGACCAACCAACAGTGGAAATGTTAGGTTAGTATTGTTTCCTTTTGTGTTTATGTTGTGGTTGTAGCTGTTTGTCACTATTTATGGTTTCTGTTCATTGTTCTGTTTTGTTTTTGTGACTGTCCTTTATGGGTTTTTTATGTGATTTGTTCACTGCATCAACACACTGGATCAGTCAGTCCAGTGGGAAGTGCCAGTCTTACCTGAATTGTTCATTTATAGGATTTTTTTTTTTCCTTTTTCTTTTTAGTTCATTCCAGTCTTCTCATCCTAACATTTTTGTCTATAGTTTACCAATTCTTTCTTGTGGATATGAATCAGTTGACCCCAATGTGCATACATTTTTATTATTATTATTATTATTATTATGGTAATACAAGGTTATATTACCCATTTACGGACATTTACAGTTTATTTTTACTTTAACATCTGTTAGTGCAGTGACATTTTAAATATCCTGTTCCCATGAATCATAAGTGATGTGAAACTCAATGCAATATTTTGCATGATGAATCACTGAGTTTTTAAATGTCTTGCATCGTGTTTGGCTTTGTGAGGATGTCGGTAAGTTACATTGCTAAGGAGTTTACTTAATTTACATCATGACTGCAGTTGCCATCACTTTTGCATATCTTAACTGTCAGTCAAATGAAAAGATTTAGGTGCTAACAGGTGCTCAATAAAAGTAACTCGCATCGGCCAAATCATTTTAAGTAATTACATTCTATCTAATAAATAGAAAATTAGAAAACCTAATAATAGGCCATATTAATTGTACTGTTAAATGGAAGGGTAATGAAGAGGATTACATTTTGCTGTTTCTACACTGTTTTAAAAAGAAGTGAATATTACATGAGGGAGATTAATCTGCCTTATTTTCAAAATCCTAAGCCTTAGGTTTAGGCTTTAAGGTGCAGAAAGATTTTTAAAGGCCTTGCTGCATTTCCAAATAAATCTATATATATAAGCTTGGATTTTTGTTATTGTGAATTATTGATGTAGTTTCAAACACATCCCTTAAAGTTAGTATATTTTAATGTTCCATGTGGATTTTCTTCACGTTTTTTTTCCCCCAGTTAACGGCTAACAAAATGATGATAGTATCATATTGGAATTGTGTGGTGATGGCCAGATTCTATCGAAGGTCTATGTCTTGTGATCACATGTCCAACCTAGGAATTTTAATCTAAAATCCATACCAAAGAACTGCTTTTGAAAAACTAAGCGTTTGAGATTTGTTCTATTCATCTCTAAAATAACATCATTTTTGAAGAAAACTGGTTGGACTTGGTGAATAAAACAGGGTTTTATGGTACTTGATTTTCGGGTTGGATTATATTTGTGTACAGTATGTATATGGCAAATGTATCTGATGTACAGGTAATTATGGATGGTAAGCATGTTGTCCAAAGTCATTTAATAGATTCATGAAAGCTTAATTTGGCTATCTGTAGTCACTATATTAATGCCCCATGTGTAAAAATGACATCATTTTATCAATCCACTGTCTTAAAGTGATGTTTTTATGGTCTTAGTACCCTCGAAAAACAAAAGAAGAAATATTACATTTCTCATATTGAATCTATAGGCAGCACAATATGCTGTGTGTTTTTGGCTTTTTGTGTAGTGCAAGTAATGCTGTCTGTTTGGTCTCTAGCTTGATGTGCCATTTTCCTTAGAGAGTCTGTTGGTCTCTGCTTTACAGATGTGATGTATACATTAAGAGAGGAGAAGACGCATGGTTTATATATTAAAAAAAAAAAGAAAAGACAAATAGTCTTATAGTACATGTTCATTTTATTGTGACAGTCAAATGTATTGCGCAGAGAACCCTGGAGTGGCAGGCACTGGAAATTCAATGGTTTATGATTCAGCAATCTTGGGAAGTTCACTTTATTGCACTAAAGATTTTCCTTTTTTTGTAACCATGCCTTTGTGAAGACATTTAAAAAGGACAAAATGGAACCATTGAAGCTAGCAAAAAGCTGTTTTTTTTTCAAAGGTAAATTACAAAAGGGGAATTACGTATGACCTGGAAAATTACAATGAATTATTGCCTTGTGTAGCAATGTGCACTAATCTCAATGAGATACACATTTTACTCATTCTCATCCATGAGAATAAGAAAGATAAAAGCAAACAAAATTTAACCTTATTAAAAGTGAATAAAAGAGGACACACTTCACTATGTTATTCAATGATTGTATGTGCGCATGTTTGTTGAACTATCTATTGTAGTACATTTTGTGACCACTCCCTCCACAAAAAATGGGACTGGTTGTGTTGACCAGAGGAAAAAAAAAAATTTTTTTCTTTTTTTTTTCTAATAAAACCTGTTTTTGTTTGTGGTTTTTTTTTGTTTGTGTTCTTGCTAAGTTAATATTGTTCTGTATGTTTTAGTTCACAGACGTGTTCTTTTTTTCATACATTTCTTTTTTTTTTAATTATTGTTTTTATTATTATGATTTTTTTTATAAAAAAAAAACATGCCTTTGTGAAGAAGACTGTAAATATTTTTTCTATGTTCTGACATTTATCAAGGCACTGATTATTTACTTTTTTTATTTCACGAAGGAAAAATCTAAACATTTTTTGATACACAGAAGTTTCATCAAACATTACGTCTAATGCTGTATTTCTGACTGGTCTGATAGGGGGAAAATGTGTTTTCTTTCTGTCTATTTGAAACAGTAGAACCTTTCTGTGTGCTGTTGTCTGGTGTACTGCTCAATGTACAGTAGCTTGTTAATATTGCTGACGCATTTTAGCAATGTTTCTCTTTTTTTCAATGGAAAGTACTCACAGGTGAGATTTTCTAAGTGGTTTTAAAAGCCAATAAAGATTTTTAAGTAATCATTGTATCTTGTTTTGTTTTGGTAGCATATTATCTTGTATTGCTTTTGTTGATATTTTTGGAGTAATTTAGTAAATTGGGTTTACGCTGCCCTCTGTTGGCCATGAGAAGAGCTCCTGACGCTACCCCAAGTTCAAAGCAACCACCTCCTTCTTCAGGTCCTGATATAAACATATGATAATTTCTTGTAATTTAAGAAATTAAGTTAATGTAGCTAGAATTGGTCATTCTTTCACAACTCAAATTTTCCAGCATGTTGTAACATTTGGTAGATTTTAATGTTCTTATTTTTAAAAGTTCTTAAGTATAAAATAACTGTTATGCAATTAAAGTAGATTTTAGTATAGGTAGGTAACTCGTTTTTATTCTGTGCCAATACACACATAAAGGCTGTTTTAAGAAAAAAAAAATGATAAAGCAGAACTTCTTCCACCATCAATGTGATATTAAAATCGATTTTTATTTATTTTTTTTTT
>JAOTRN010000009.1:13828771-13843372 GCA_028566695.1 Bagroides melapterus
GTGTGAGTGTGTGAGTGTGTGAGTGTGTGTGAGTGTGTGTGAGTGTGTGTGAGTGTGTGTGAGTGTGTGTGAGTGTGAGTGTGAGCACCGTTAAAATCAACACTTTCTGTTTTTTTAGTGTCTGGAGCCAGACTGCTCATGAAGCCCCAGATCATTGCAGGACCCCAGAACATCAGTGCCAGCCTGCACCAGACTGCTGTTCTTGAATGTGTAGCAGAGGGCAACCCTCGCCCCCTGGTGTCTTGGAGCAGGGCAGACTCTAAACCCATTGATGTGTTTGGGGTTAAAGTGATGGGAAATGGGAATCTGGTCATTTCTAATGTAAAAGCCCATCACAGTGGAGTTTACCTGTGTAGAGCAACAACACCACGTACACGTAACTACACCACTGCTGCCGCAAACCTTACTGTGCTTGGTGAGGAAATTGTCTTTACTAATCTGCCTACTATTGTTCAGCTGTATGTTGTTTTTTGTGCAGTAGGCTAGACACTTATGTCTGTCTCACTCTGACTGAATCTGAATGTCATTTCACAGTGCCTCCATCGATGGTAGAGAAGCCAGAGAGTCAGACTCGGCCCAGAGCAGGCACAGCTCGCTTTAGCTGTCAGGCAGAGGGAATTCCAGCTCCCTGCATCAAGTGGCTGAAAAATGGGAAAGTTATCCATTCCAACGGCAGGATTAAGATGTACAACAGGTAGGACAACTGCAGGTCAAAATTGTGGACTTCCTGGCCATATGGTTTCTCCAGTATCATGTGTTTTATTTCTGCCCCAATCTAAAACGAAGATGAAAGATATTTACATAATTCTGTATTGGTCCACAACTACTTGAGGGTTGGACTATCTTTCTCATACAGTGCATCCTGTAGCTGTATGAACCCAACATCATGCCACCTCATGAAGTTTTCCTGAGGTCAGAAATGTATCCTTGACTTGTTTAAGAGCAAAAATAATTACCTACTTTTTTTTTTCCTTCCTTATATTTTCAGTAAATTGGTGATAACCCAGATCATTCCTGAGGACGATGCCATCTACCAGTGCCAGGCTGAGAACACCCAGGGATTAGTTCTGTCCATGGCAAGGCTGATTGTGGTTATGTCAGAGGATCGTCCCAGCGCCCCCCGAAACATTCATGCTGAAACCATCTCTAGCTCTGCTATCTTACTGGCTTGGGAGAGGCCTCAGTACAACGCAGATAAGATCATTGCCTACTCGGTCCACTACATGAAGGCAGAAGGTAAGACTTGGGGGAAGGAAGGGCAAAACAAGAGAGCAAGAGTCTGCCATTACTGATATAGTGAAAATGAATTTTTACCAAAACAAACTGTTTTATTTTCTGTAATGGTCAGGAATCTAAGCTTGTGCTATGTAATGAAGTAATCATCCCAACAAATTTGGCATAAAAAAATGTTAAAATACATAATTACCTTTTTATTTTGTTTTTCCCTTTGTTAGTTAGTATTGCATTCACTTTTATGTTTTTAAAACAATGTAATTAAACCATCTGTTGTTGCCGGTGAACACGGGAATGATTTGGCAGACTTTTTATGCAGCTTGTTTAGGAGGCTAGTGGAAAATTCTTGCATGACATTTTAATGAAAAAAAAAAAGAAAGAAGATAAGTACTGGTTAACTTTGGGCCAAAACCTATGATTGAATAGTGAGTTTTACTGTATATACAGTATATCAGTGCAGTTTACTGGTGTTTGAGCAGCACATAACCTTGAATAACAATGAGTATGGGTATGTTCAATAATAGCTCATTATGGATTTATGAATTTATTTATATATTATTTTTCTTTTGTTTGTGAGCCCATTGGACAGTCTCCTAAACCGAAAAAAATGAATGGTGTACCAATTAAGTAAATAAGTAGCTTGTATAAAATTGATTTTATAAATAATTGGCAGGTTCTACAGAAATGAATACCAATATCCAAAGACACGGCTATAAAGCATTTATATGTAAACTTTCTAACAGCACTTTATAGTTCAGCTGGATGGCTGTTAGGTGAGTTGGTTTTTAGGTGGGTCAGCATTTACTAGTTGAATCTTTACTTTAACATTATATCCAAGCACCCAAAAGCCTTCAAGCTATCAGAGAAGCATACTCATGTATATTCAGAGATATCTCCTCTTGATACCCAGTGGTGGGACGTCAGGGCCAGCAAGGCCTTCTCTAATATTTGTTCCATGAAATGATATTAATTTATTCCCAACAGTCTGTTCTCTTTATTTCGTAGTCTCTTGGCTGCACTGCTTCCAATACGTCTATGTGGATGTTAGATTTTTTGTCCAATCAGATTTCAGTCTCTGTGTTGCCATGTCAATCTAATCTGTCCAGGGTCTCCAGAATCAGTAGTGCTGTCTGATGTAACTTAAACTATATTAGCAATGGGACTGTTTCTTTAACCAATCAGATTTCATGTGAAAGTGTAATAAGGTTTGAAGATTCTAGTGAGTTGAAACTGAGTTGCAGTGTAAGCCATCTGTTGTTTCATACCACAGTGAGGTCAGGGTAGGAGAAGGGTTGCAGACCAGCTATTGTCCACTCCAGTTACTCTTAAAGACATTGTTCACTTTGTATCTTTTTTAACTTTAGCTTTCTGGTTCTGATTGTGTCACAGTAAGAATGTATTTCCACATTTAATTTAACTGATTTCATTTAGATTTGAAAGAAAAATGATAATTTCTCACACAAATTATATACATAAAATATATTTTAAGTTTGCTTACAGAGAGGGTATTGCCATCAAAGACTCTCTAGTACACTCAGAATTGAATAAAATTTGTTATATATACTACTGTTATATTTATGCTAATAATAGATTGATTGGATTAAGTGGAAGTAACTATCAATGTAGCCTTCGATCTGTTGAACACAAGGCTTTCTTGCAGCCTCTTATATTTCTCCACAATCAGTATTTTCAAAATACTGATAAAAATCGTTGATAGAAAGATTTGTTTGTTTGTATCCACAGGTCTGAACAATGAAGAGTACCAAGCAGTGATTGGAAATGACACAACTAGCCACATTGTGGATGATCTGGAACCCGCGTGTAACTACACATTTTATATAGTGGCCTACATGCCCATGGGTGCCAGCCGTATGTCTGAGCAAGTGACCCAACACACACTGGAGGATGGTGAGTGTGGTGCAGTCTGCAGTCAGTGTAAAGTTATTGTGTTATATATGTATTGCACACTGTCTTTCCTTAGTGGGCTCCCAATATGTTTTACAACATTCCCTTGTCTTACACATTCAATTTATTTCATAAAGCTGTTCCTGGTAGAATAATGATTGAATGATTTTTTTTTTTTTTTTTTTTGTCAGCTGACTCCATTGTTTTTTCACTGTGTTTTTGGTTTGCGCTTTGCTTTTTGGGGGGGATTTTATTCAATTTACTTTTTTTTTTTGTCATTCACCAGATCAGCTCATATTCATAAATGTACTGTACGTCTCCTCTTCTGTCCCAGTGCCTGTCCGTACCCCTGAGCTAAGCCTTACTAGCCGTAGCCCTACTGACATTCTGGTGTCCTGGCAGCCTCTTCCTGCCAAGCTTAGTCGTGGACGTGTCGCTGCTTATCGCCTGTCCTTCCGCACTTCCGCTGATGAACAGGTTAACTCAGCAGAGTTGCCTGGAAGTGGTGAGAACTCTACTCAATACCTGCTTCAGGACCTGCAGCCTGATACTATCTACCTGTTGCGTATTGAGGTGTCCACCCGTGTGGGCTGGAGCCAGCCATCGGCCTGGAGCTCTCATCGAACACCCAAAACATCCAAAGCCACAGGTGAGGGCATGCACATTAGATGTTTAGATCTTTGACAAAGCCACTGTTGCGTCAGCCAGCTTTATGGTTGAATCTTCATCAGAGAGCATTTGAAGACTTTGGCAGGAAGAAATTTTTAATCTTGGGTCTGTGGTGAACCCTGAATTTGTGCTCACCCATTAGTTCACTCAGCTATAAACTGTTGTAGAAAGAACATTATTTACATTGACATTATTTCCTGTCCAGTGTCACCTAAATGAGGAGTTTTTCCTTGCAACCATCATCTCCGGCATTGCTCATTAGGGATAAATGTTAAAAATAAAAAACTTTATTTTAAACTTTTTAAAACTGCTTTGAGACAATGTGAATTGATGCTCTATACAAATAAATTGAATTGAACAGATATAAATCTGTTTTGCTTGTACCAAATTTGTACCAACTTTTTTCCTCATATATACAAGCAACTTTTAGGAATTTTGTTTTATTTTATACATCAAAGCCAAAGCACACTAAAATTCAGACATTGAACTGTCCTTTCTGATGAGCACAAATGTGACATGCAGTACTGTATCAAGGTGTAAGGCAAACATAAAAAATCTATAAAATATAGATGTTTTTATATAATAAGAAAAATTAACATTTCTAAATTCTTACCATAAATTCATGAATAACAAAAAAAAACAAAACAAATTGAACGAATGTTTGGTGTGAAAATTCCTCTGCCACACAGGACTTTTAAAGTGGTCTCTTATCTTATCTGCAACATTTATTTATTTGCAGATAAATCTTAAGCATTTTAAGCTTTGGTTCATTATACTGAAGTTGCTTGAGCATGACAGATATCTGCAAATCGACCTTGTTAAAGCATTAAGTTTGTTGCTCCGTGACCTCTGATCTGGTCTGTCATTGAGGAGCCATCTCAGTCATGGGTCATAAAGAAAAAATGCCCCAGGCTGTTTATGGTCTTGGAGAAGAATAGGGCCGTTTCAGAAGCAGGGGTGATATGTGGCATAAAAGAGGGGGGTCTGACTGCATTTCTTTATCTCCATATTCAGCTAAACAGAAGTTGGTTATTTTTGTTCGAGCTCATGTAAAAAATTATTATGGTTGTCTGTGGTGGTAGTTGATTTATATATGTGGCCATGTTAACTACTAGATACGTTAAGGGGCTTTGAATTCAAGCAGAGTGGTGTTACATTATAACTAGCAAATGTTTAATGATACAAAAATCTAAGTGACAATACTAGTGTTACCTGTACACACTTTTCTACTCTAGTCCTCTAGATTCCCTGCTCTGTAAACGTTTGAGACACATTTCTCAAAGCACATTTGATGCAGCTGGTCAGCGAAGAATAAAGAATTATTAAAAGAATTATTTTGTGGATTTAGCATGCTGGGAGAAGAAAAAATTAAGAGTGGACTGTAGTGAGTTTTCAAGTGGAGAACTCTGCTTTACTGAGCTTGATTTGTTCAAACAGTGTTCCTGTATTAAACCTTCATTAAGTTTAAACTGAAAGTGAATCAACTGGACTGGGTAATGTTTAATTGAAACTGTTCATTTACAGTTGAGTTTTTTTTTTTTGTCTTTAACCTCAAGTCACACTTTGTCAGGCATTAGTAGCAGCCATGAAGTATAAGTTGACATAAGATTTTGATTCCAAGCCAGCTGAATGTCAGAGATGTTCCACATGATTTGCAATTTGTATATCGGTGTCAACTTTCTTGGTTCTCTTCCTGGTTTAGCAGTATTTAGTACCCATTTCCAGGTTGAATAAAACATGTAGTATATTTCAGTTACAGTGGGGTGCTTCCTAATTGGTGTTTCACTCACATATGTTTTATGTTTATAAGGATTATTTGGCTACTTACTATATTGACCCCTCTCTCCCTTTTTGTATCTACAGTACCTTCTGCCCCTAATCTGGAGCTGGAGCCCTTTAACTGCACTTCAGTTTCTGTACGCTGGCATCCTGCACCCAGTGATGTTGTCATCCAGGGTTATAAACTCTCCTGGCATCCTGACAGCCAATCAGAGAGCTCAACTATCCAGCTCCGTCCTCAGGACTACCAACATACAATTGTAGCACTTGGTGAGTGATTAAAGTTACACAGAGACAAAACTGATACCACTATATACATAATCTTGACCCATTGGACTGTAGGCTTAGTTTACTGTTTATACATATGATTCATCAGAAGCAGTGCTATTGTCACGATGTATATAAATCTATAAAGTATATTTCTGTACAGTTTGGAGACGATAGCCAATTTTAACAAAATATATGTAATTATAGTGATGTATAATTTTTTGTTTACATATTTTATGGTTGTTAAGAGAGCATTGTCTGTTTTCCTCCTGATCAATACTTGCCATTGGGTCTGTTCTGCTTTATGCACGCTCCAGCTGATCAGCCTGCTTTTGGCTTTGTGTGAGTCGCCAACCCCCTCTTAGTGTCAAAGGTTACAGCCCAGATGTGTCTTCCCTCATTTTCCCATCCTTGTCCCTTGCCTCATCATGGCTGCCTATTGTTCAAGGGTGTAGCAGAAGCCTGTGAGACCTTCCACCCACTCCAGCTGGACACTAAGGCTCAAACAAAGGCCTGGGGAATGGGTCAGAGCTGGACACACAAATCCTGCAGACAGGAGCAGGGAGAATGGAGAAAATAGCTTCAAGTTCAAATGTCAAGTCATGACCACTGCTTCAACCACCAGGAGAAATGAAGAAATCAAATTCTTACAGAATAGAAAAAGAATTATCTAGAATATGTTTAACACGTTTTGGCAATATTTGTTTCAAAACAGAACTTTTTTGGGGCTTTTAGAGATATGTAGTTTGATAAAGCTTTGCCGTTTCCTCTGATGTTTTCATATGTATATCTTGCTAAAAGTGCAGTGTTTTTTATAGGATTGCAGTTTTCCAAACTTGGTCTTCATGCCCGTGAACATGAAGTTTCATCTCAGGCTGACCTCTAGACCTAAAGTCTTAAGCCCTATATCCCAGGAGACGGGGTATCCCAGCAGCTGAAATGTGCTCACGATACTGACCCATGACCTCTCACGTCTGCCCTGAAAGTCTCTCAGACCTTTACAACATATTTGCAACAGAAATGCTAGTTTTTCTTAATTAAGGACTAGGGTATTTTTTATTTTTTTTTTTAGCTAAATTAGGCAGAACTAACAAAGCAAAAATAACAGACAAATGTAAATAACAGTAATTTTCAAACAAAATACATTTTCATGTAAAACTCAATTTGTAAAGAAATCAGATCATAGGAAAAAAACATATAATAATAGTGGAGTATAATTATCGTGCTTTACATATTTTATAGTTGTTAAGTGAGCTTTGTCTAACACTCTTATTGTAGGTGATAAATATATTTTTATACAGAAGCCTTCAGCAGTGGAGGGTTGAGCTTCAGTGGCAGCTTGGTGGTGCAAAGATGATTTGCATTTGGAACCTTGGATCCAGACCTAGGATCCTTCTAAATATCTAGCTAATTGCTCAGACACGTTACGAATGCCATCGCATTATAATTAAATATATGAGGACAGTATCATATGTGTCATTTGCTGGAAAAACTATATACAGTCATGGTTGGTGCAGATTTTAAAGAGAATAATACAGTACTTGCTGTCTGGATTGCTTTCTTGTTTTTTGATAAACTAACCACTGCTATTGTCATTTCAGAACATGATCACTGGTCACATGTTCCAGTAAAGAATAAAAGCATATGATAATGCTGCAGCTTGGTTGTGGATGTGTTTTGGTTTGACATTTCTAAGGTGCTAGACTTTTCTATGCTTGTGACCAGTGATCATTTTCTGAAATGACAATATCAGCGATAAGACAATCAAATAACTATCATAAACAAGAAAGCATTAAGCAAGTATTATTTTCTTTATAAATTTGCACCTACTGTATATACAGTATATAACCGTATATAGTTGTACCTCTCATATAGTTTAATATCATTGCTTTCATATCTTGTCTGAGCAGGTATCTGGATCTTTAGAACTGATCCAAAGTTCAGGAATGCAAATCATTTTCACACCAACAAGCTTAACCATCCGTTGCGCCTTCCTTTACAAGCGTTTCCTAAGAGGCTAGCATTGACCACAGCACTGTTGAATGCTAGTTACTGTCAATGACTAATGACCTGTTGGGAGAAAGTGGACATGAACAAAAAGGCATGGTATCCTTCATTCATTTGGTTGGAATAAAAGCTTTTGTTCCTCACTGAAGCATTCAGTCTGGGAAATGGTACATAACACATCTTCATGCTGAGTTAGGTAGTGTTGCTGTCTCACAGCCTAAAGAGTTGCTGGTATGATCCTGATCTCAGGTTACTGTTCTTCTAACGGTTTCCCAAAAAAGAGTGGTTACGCCAAATTGCCTCTAGGAGTGAATGTTCTTGAGATCGACTTTGGTCAGTAAAAGCGGCTACTAAAGATGAATAAATGTTGACAGTCTCATGATGTCGCACATGATGCTTGTGTTTCTGACAGATCCGAGGAGAAAATATCACGTGAAGCTTCTGGCCTTCAGTGCTCATGGTGATGGCTATCAAGCACATCAGATTGTCAGCACCACTGGCTGTCCTTGTGAGTGTACCTGGAAAATAAACACTTGTCTCAAATGCACAATCAAATAAGAATGTACTGTAGAAATAAGAATGTATTTTTGTAAATGTTTAGTTTCTAATAAAAGGTTTTGGGTTTTTTCTTATGATTTGTATTTCTTAAATAGTGAATTTAGTGAAGTAGTGAAAATGATGAAGTATATCACACTTGTTAACTTTCAGATTGATTAAAAAAAAAAAAAGGAGCACTCATTCATCTGTTTACATTCTTCTTTTTCAGCTTCTCCAAACAGGAGGTTGGCCACACTACCTGCTCCGGACCACGTCCATGGTCAGACCAACAGCTCTTCGACGGTCAGCCTCAGCTGGGGAAGACCTGCCTTTAGTTCTGGAAAACCAGTCAGCTATTCTGTTCGCTATGGCCCTGTGGCTCCATACAATGCTTCAGCTGTACGCTATCTCCAAACGTGAGTCTATCAGCTGTGTGTTTTTGTTTTGTTTTACATCAGTACAGTGCAGTACATCATTGCGAATAAACATTTCATGTAGTTACTACTTATTTTATACTTCTGTCCTTATGTGTGAAAGAGAAACAGTATAATATCATTATTTAAATACTAAAAGTTATGAATAGTGTTTTCTTTATTTCTTTATTTAGGAATGAACAAACAGTAATGGTGGAGGGACTAATGTCTAATACACGGTATGAGTTTGTTGTACGTTTACACATGGATCACATGTCCAGCCCCTGGAGCTCTCCCATATACCTGAGAACTCTTCTAGAAGGTGATTAAATGGACAAACACATTACACACTTGGTGTAATATTTTACATATTTTTTTTAGAAAGCAGACCTCTGCTTTGAGGTCTCTGCTTTGATATATCAATCTACTCTGGCTCTCTTGTATTTCAGCTCCATCGTCTCCTCCTTTGGGTGTGAGAGCAACTCTGATAGAGGAAGACACAGCATTAGTGTCATGGAGGGAGCCAGAACAGCCCAGCCTGACCGTGAGCCATTACACCATCCTTTATGCCCCACAGAGATCATGGCTAGCAGGACACTGGGAGGTCCTACAGAGAGAAGGTAATACACAAGACAAAATGAAGACCATAAACTCATTTCAGTTTACACTGTGCATTGGGTGTCCAGAATTTTTCAACAGGAGCCAGATTAGACCACATTTAAAATACCTTAAGTCACCACAAACAGTACTTTATTAACAATATGCTATACACTGTGTATTTGTGTATATCATATTATTATAGCAAATGTTTCTAGCTCTTTTTGAAATGGCCTTTTCTTATTGTTCTGTTTTTTTCTGTAGTCATTTAGTAACGCATTGAGTCATGCAGGTGTTTTACAGTATAAAGTATAAAAAAAATGCTCTTGCTGTTTAGCAAATCTTGTTAACCCAGACTGCTGCCACCGTCAGGTGAAAGGAAAAATTACAAACATATAGTTATGTTCTTTTCCCCAGTTATTAAAGAAACCATTCTGTCTATTCAAGTCTGATGAATTATGTTGTACTTTGCAGGAAGTAATACTATGGCGCTGTTGGAGAAGCTGGAGCCTGGTAATGTTTACCTGGTGAAGATCTCAGCCTCAAACCAAGCAGGTGATGGTCCTTTCTCAGTCACTGTGGAACTTCCTGTGCTGAGGGGGAAAACTCAGCCGGGGAAAAACCCTCGCCATACCTACAGCCAGACCAAAACTACAGGTAATAACAAAGTGTAAAAGTACTTATTCCAGATTGCAATGAGAAGCACTTCATCAGAATAAATAAGATCCCACGCAATGACGTGTCTCTGTCCAATTTATTTTCCAGGTGGTCTCTCTCAGTTTGATGAGAAATCTATGACTGGGATTATGATAGGTGTGTGTATAGCACTGGCCTGCATCATTACCTGTATCCTGATCCTCATCACTAAAAGCAAAACAAGGTATGTGTATTTTATGTAGTGAAAAATAACATAAAATTTATCAAATTTAAACAATACTACAAATGTATTTAAAATTGAATGAAGTACACGAGGATATCGTAAAGACTTATTGAGATGTTGTAAAGAATTTCAACTTTATTATTGAAAATTCATGCTGTGAGAGATGTATATTATGAAGTTATTGCACCTTTTTATTTGTTTTGAAGAAACTACAAAATATAGCCTTTTAAAAATATATCAATTTAAATTAGTCTGGATGCAGTTGATATAACGGTACACAGACTCATTGTGTGCACTTTATTTTTTACTTTCAGTAGAAATTCTACCACCTCAAAAATGAACGGACAAATGAGTGGTGAGATTGTTTGTAACAGTGTGCCACAAGCCAATCACCTGCAGCTTGAGAACGTAGAGGTTTTGGTACCGATGATGGGAAATCACTATGTTGACACCAAGGTCAGAAGAATTTTACTATTTTAATCTCTTGCAAGGTTTCTTTTAATCTAACAAGGCATGGATTAGTTAAAAATGGATGTTGTGTGAAAATGCATGAGTAAATGAATGTTGTGTGTATATACGTGTTTTCAGGGTGGATCAGCTTTGATTATAAATCATGATGGGCCCATCATCAGTAGCAGTCAGGACTGTCAGACGAAGAAGTGGAACATTTTCAGACGTGCAGAAAAACACACTCCAAAAAATATCCAGGTAATTTCCAAAAGAAAATGTTGGGTGTGTTATTTCACCATTTTAACAGAATTTAGACTCCTATTTAGAACTAGTTTGTCTTAACATTTTATAATTTGTTATGTATATATATGAAACTCTGATCTAAGATATTAGTGAACATGGATAAAGCATGAGCTTCAGCATTAATACACCATGAATAACAGCTTAATAACTAACACTTGTATTAACTGAATAACATGTTAAACATGACATGATAAACATAATATAATAATTATATGTGTCTTTATTTTTTTTTTTTAAGTCAGTGATGGAATAAACATTAGATCTTTCTTGGATAAACATTAGACTTAATACTTAATTAGACAAATACTTAGTTTAATTAGTATTTTCTTTATTTACATGTTCTTAATGGTTTTTTTAATACTGAGGTTTCTGGATTGTTTAATGTTTGCTAATGCAGTAAATTTGCCCATTTATTATAAATTAGTAATCAGTAGTCCAATACTGCCCCTTTTTTGAAGGAAACCTTGAACAGCACTGAAAAGCTTCTCAATCAAACTCTCACTGTGTTGCAGGCAGTGGAGCGAGGCTGTTTTTATGAGGTGGGGAAGATGGTGTTGCAGTACGAGCAGGAGAATGCCAGCACATCTCTCCAGCCCTCCTTGTTACAGGTCTTCTATCATCCACTCGGGGAGTCTGAGAGCTCTCAGTCCAGCGAGAGCAGCAGAGAAACAGGAGACTCTGGAAACTTCTCTCAGGACGAGGCCGAACCAAACATCTCTAACGTCTGTGAAGAGACAAGGAAAAATGGCTCAGAAAATGTCGGCGACGTATCAAACTTTGCAGTAGAAATCTGTCCACACGTTTCACCGTGAATCAATTCTTTTTTTTTTAAATTCCTTTTTGATTCCTTACTGAATCCCAGCTGCCTTTCTCAAGCACAGCACACAGCCAGTGATGAAATGGTGAAACAGCTTTGTACATTCTCCGTCTCAGTTTATGCTGCTCATCAGGAGAGCTCTTTATGTGCCAAAGACCTTAAAACGCCAAGGAGTTTCTCTCGATAATACAACAAAAACACGTTCTAATAATTTTATCCAAGCAACCTCACTAACCTGTGCTTCACCGTCAGCTCAAAGGCACAAGCACAGCCTCATATCTCATCGTTGCCTTGAAAACTTTCTCTGATCTGTTTATGAAGCTTCCAGTTGATCCTTCTGTGGGATCTAATTATACCTAACAAATGTACTTCCTACTAGCTTTGTCTTCTTCTTTTTGATCAGAAGAAAACATACCTCACCAAATGATGAATGTTTTTAGGCTATAGAATGTTTCCATTATTTGTAAATCCTCTTTGCTCTCTACCTACCTCAGTTCTCTACTCGCTCAACTCTTCTGCTTACTGAGTTGCAGTGTTCTGTTATTTATTGATATTTTTGTCCTATGAAACAGGTTAAGGTACCTCAGGCTTTACGTCCTTTTATCTGGAGCTGCTTCACGGCCAATTCGCAGCAACATCCTTGTGGACAGACTGCTACGGTAGCCGTAGCTCACTCCAGCTCCATTTTTTCTTATGGGTATTTTATATTGCTTACTTTTTTCAGTACTACCTCCGCTAAACAGCAGTCGTGTCTGTGAATTATTAGCGAAAATAATTTGCCATATTGATGAAGTGTTGGACTTCTATTTTTATTAACGGATCATAAGTGTGGTCCCTTTTGCTTTGTGGTACTTTATTTAAGATTTGAAAGCTTTATTATGTTGTTGCATTTTCTTCTGCTTGCTTTGCGATGTCGTGAACGCTTCAGGAATTTGTTTGTATATGTATGTTTTCTGTGGCGGGTATGTTTTGGTAGTACTTCTTTCTTTATTTCTTATCTCTTGATTTCTTGGTCATAAGTAACCAAAAAAAATTAGATGCACGTATTTTTTATGTGTATCAAACTTTGAAAGCTTTAAAACCCAAATGGCCTTAATGGTGCAGGGCCATTTTGCAATATATGAAAGATCCAAAGAATGAATGAGTGATTTCAGGAAAGTTGTAAAATGATGCCAAAAAATACAGTTACTGCCAAAGATATATAATTCTATTTCTGTACATGTATGTAAGTGCCACAAAGAATACAATGTCATTGTCTTGAACTGATTTGCCAAGCCAAAAAGTTAGCTTTAGTGTTTATCTCTTAGATAAGCGCCGTTCTTTAAGTTATGACCTTACTTTTGTAGATTGTAGATGACCAGCGTTGGTGACAGATGCTATTACCCAAAGAGTTGTTAACTTCTTTTAACTGGGTTGGACACAAACAGGCCGAACAACATTGTGATTCTATGTCTTCCTCGTGTCTAATGACCTAAGACTGTGTGATCTTGAAATTGCAGTACGCTACCAATCAAATGTTTAAACATACCTCTACTCATGAGGACAGCCTTGCACCGCTCACTGTATAGCAGCTTCACGAGGAGGCACCTGAGAAGCTTTTCCAACACTCTGTAAGACATTTCAGCCCGTGTTGGCTGCTTCATTTCTAAACAAATGTTACAAATTTAGTTAAAAAATATTGAGGTGTCAGGGTTGTCGAAACGATTGACTGGTCCTGTCTGTATGTAAGATCTCGCTTATATTCGGTAACATTTGATTTCATAGGCTGGTACGATGTTTAATCAAGCCGTTTGGAAACGACCCTTTTGAGTGAGGTGCAACAAAATCACTTTTCTACATTTTTAATAGACAAATAATCCATACCAAAGAGTGTTAAGGTCACCCTAGTATACTAAATAGTGCTTAATATACTCATAAAAAATGCATCTTGTTTTGACTACTGCATCATTTCCATTAGAATGTCCATTTCAGCTACAGCTTTGCTATATTTAGCATGTCATGATTAAGATGGAAATCTCTCTTGAATGTGAATATAATGCTGAATGGATGAATTCAATAGGAAACACAAGGGGTGGTTGAATGTCTTGCTTTATTTGGATTAGTATTTTATCTGTTATTTGTGTTGGCCAGTCCTGAAAACGTACAGATGGACAAGGACTGATTGTCTGCCCCTCATTCAATAACTATATTATTTCTTCTGATGTGTTATATCCATAAATGGTGAAAAATGCATGTCAGTTTGTTTTTTCCCCATTTGTTCTAGATGAAAAGTATAATTTCTTTACTTTAACAGTTATGGTCTAATAATGTCACTGGATTTAAATGCACTGTACAGAAAACAATGTTTTTATGTTTTTGTTTGCTTTCCCCAAAGTGTTACCAGTACTAATTAACAAACAATACTGAAGTAATATGCTGCTTTCCCATTTTTATACAAGCCAAAGGTGGTCAGAACAACACAATGCAGTTTAATAAATATATTTCTGAAACTTTCATGTGGATGACTTTTGAATTTTGCTGCCAGTTTTGGAAGAAAACTGTTAAGACAGTAAAATAGCTACTCTTGGAAGGAAAAGGCTCTGCTGGGTTCAAGAGCTTTGTGTGTGAAGACAATACCCAACATTATAGCCGATTTAGGGCCAATTTTCGCACCTAGTGGCCTGATGATGGCATACAATGGAATAAATGACCTTGGCCCAGCAGCAGTCTGCTACCTGGAACTGATGCATTCATGTGAAGCTTCA
>JAOTRN010000009.1:13896521-13914491 GCA_028566695.1 Bagroides melapterus
TTATTTTTGTTTTTCCTACTGAAAGAGAACAACAAATTAAACAGGGCTTAAAGAACCTGTGTGTGATTTGAGTTGGACAGAATCAGAAAACTTAGAAAATGAGCTGTTTAGTTGGCTCAAAGTTCAATAAAACAACTATTTCAAAAGCTGAAGAAGAAATCGATTGTTTTTTTTAATTTATTTATTGGTTAGAATATGTATAATTCAATGTTTTCACCAGTTGCAAAAGCTGAATAATTGTTCAAAACCTACTGAATAGTCAGTGAAATAATCAATGATTAATTGATCTTATAATTGTTAGATTAATCGATTATAAATAATCATTTGTTGCTGCCCTAGAGTGAAGCTAGCAGCCACCTGAAAAGATTTGCATGTTGAATTAAAAGCTGCAAGAACATCAGTTACACAGAACTATAACGATAAGCTCCGAAATGTACTCCAATAACAAAAAAAAACCAGATGTGTTCATCTTGGGGCTGTTCATATGGGGCTGCTTCTGTGCAAACACTACAGATGGGTAGTATCCATCACTGAAGGAAACCGAGCCATGTACCAGTCCATAGAGGAGTTCATGAAGACCCCCAAACACACAGCCAAAAATACTTCAGGAATTAATTAAAAAAAAAAAAAGAATTTGAAACCTTTGCTTGGCCGCATATTTTCCTGAGTTTATTTATGAAGGATTTTGAAATTGTCAGTCCATCAGTGGGATTTTTTTAACCTTGGGGAATTGAAGATGATTTGCCAAGAGGATTGAGGCAGAATTGAACCACGATTCCACAAAAAGGCAATACTTCCTAATCCTAAAGCTGTGAAGTAGAAAAACATATCAACAACCACAAAGTAGTCATAAAAGTAATGCATGATATCTGCAGTCTTTCAGCCCCTACCATATCTTTGTTGTTCTTTCGGCCGCTCTCTGTTCGGGGTCGCAACAGTGAATCATTTGGTCCGAGTATTAGATTTGGTGCAGGTTTTAGGCCATATGCCCTTTCTGACTCAACCTTCCCATTTTATCCTGGCTTGGGATTGGCACTGAGAGTTAACTCTTCAGTGGGTGGGTTAGATCCCTGTCCAGGCATCGAACCCAAGCCAAAGCAACGAGAGGGCAGGTTCTTCCATATCTTCCAGCCCCTACCATATCTTTATGCTTACAAACTCAAACATGTTTAATAAATACAAAGTCAAAAAATCCTGCATACACATTTGAGGTGTATTTCCCCTCACTGGAATTCAACAGCACATTCAGGTTTGAACGTGTGTGTGAGATGATTAACACAGGAGCCTTGTTTTTACGTTAACGGTATGTGAGCTTAAGCGTAACGTCTTCTTCGTGCTGGTGAAGTGGTGTGATGCGTTTCGTACTGTTTACGGGTGGCTGGCAGGAATCCCACCATCTCCATTGCTAGCTGTAGTCTCTCGAAGTCATGCTTCAGATCTTCTCCTTCCACGGTGAAGCAGTCCTAAAAAGGTCAACGATTTCAATGTCAGAAGAGCGTTTCGAAAACTCTGGTCTCTTGCTGCAAAAGATTTGGCATGCTTATTCTCACGCTGCAGCTGATTGCGACATGCTCTAACCGTCTTCAGCAGCAGTAATTGAATCTCTTCAATAAGTTACAGCAGAAATATGCTAGTGGAAATAAGATTATAAATAGAATAATATAATTAGCGTCTAGCACCGAGGTAGCATGAGGTTTTTAATGATAGAGTTGATGGTTTGTCTGGGATAAAGTAGTGTGTGTTCAACTCTATACTCATGACACAATGCTATGGCTAAGTTTTTTTTAGTTCTACACTGTTAGCGTTTGCATGCTGAATGAAATCATGACTTACAGGCATGCTTTATTTTTCTCCTTCTGCATGTTTTATTGCTCACCCAGCTTATCATTATTACATACCAGGGCTTCTGTTAAACCTTCAGCTCTGTGAGTGAGGTCCAGGATCCTCTTTACACCTCATCAAACCCACTCTTTTTTTTTTCCCCTACCGTTGCCCGACCATGTGCCACAGAGGAAAAAAGCCAGTTCTCTAAGTTTGAATGCTCTCGTTCCAATTAAAATGCTGACTTGCTGCTTTTTATCAGCCAACTGACAATATTTGATACATTAAAACACACTGGAAAAACAAAGTCTATGTGGCTGGCAGAAGGCGCTGGAGCTACAGGCCAAACACCAAAACCCTAACACCAGTGTATCGAAAAAGAAATCTGTCCTGTTGGCTAGTGTAGTGCCTTGTGCGTGTTTTTTTCACTTCTCAAACATTTAAAAAAGATCTTCGAAGAAGCTGCCATACGAAATTTGATGAGCCTCGATCACAGAAACACACATGCATTCATGTATACTCTACATCTTAGTCTTGCATAAGGAAATGTGTTAGATGCCCTGGGAAAAGAAAAGTGATGTTACACTAAACACAAACACACAAAGACATTATTGTAATACACAGGTATTACAACAGTATTGGAACATTTGTTGCAATGCTTACTTAAAAAATAACACTGAAGCAACGGTACACAAATAAATATGTGCTGATGTGCAGAAGAAACCCCACAGAGAAGAGCACAGAGAGAAACAGGCAATAAAACACAGCCAGGGCCTGCTACTGTACACACATACACACACACCACACACACATATACTGTGCACACATACACACATATACACATACACACACGCCACACACACACACACACACACATACATACATACACACATACGCACACACCCACATACATAGACACACACATACATACATACACACACAAGTAAGCAAAGCGAAAGAAAGAAAGAAAGAAAGAAAGAAAGAAAGAAAGAAAGAAAGAAAGAAAGAGAAAGAAAGCATTATGGAAGCATTGTTCACATCCGGCACAAACAGGTTATACCCACACGTTCAGACAATACTGACCAGCTCGCTCTCATAGTAATTTTCCCAGTGTAGTCTGTGCACTTTCTTTGTCATCTGGAAGCAAGATAAAAGGAGTTAGGAAGTACAGATAACTGCTCCCTCTCTTAATAACACACACACATGACTGCAGAGTGTACATGTAGGGCTAAAGAGAAACAAGCTGCTGACAAAAAATACAAACAAACATCCAAGTAATTCGTAGGTGATGTTTACACACACATACTGAAATCCTTTCCAGACTGATGAACATGGACTCGGCCATGAAATTAGCACATTTTCAGTAGCTGTCAGTTTAATGGTTATAAACAAACACTGCCACAGCTAAATATGGAGGAAAGGGTTGGAGTTTGGCAGCAAGGACTCGGCGGAGCTCGGCACAGTCAGTGCAGTGTGGAGTTACAGAGACGGTAAGAGACACAGCGCTGACAACAGCTCGGTACTGAGTAAGCGTGTCGTTGCCTATCATGACAAGGAAGGCAGAAAGCCTGCATGACATCTCACGCTGGTTCTGCCCCATGCTTCCAATCATGACTATCACCATGGCAACAGAGGCACCCGGCAACATGGAGAGTCGTCGTGTTCTTTGTGTGAGAAGGATCGCAGGGTGTGTGCAAGGGAGTGATGTGTCTTTAACAACCAAAAAAATTACCCAATTGCACATATAGTGCTTAGTGTAGTCTATAAGCACAGCGTAGGTCGGTTTGCTAGTTCACATAGAAAAAAAAAAAGAAAGCCGTTTTCACTCTGCTCTGAGTAAGATGCTCTGAGGGGAAGAGACAAGACAGAGACCGAACCTCACCTGGTTGAGGTAATGATACTCGTCTGGTTTCAGCAGATGGAAGGCTTTTCTCTCCTCATCACTTGCTCCCGCCAAAAGGTAATAAAACACATGGTAGTTCCTGTAGATAGAGAAAAATCTGATATATCAAAAAAAAAAGAAATTTCATTTCAGAGTGTACTGAACTTCACTGGAGCAAGACTGAGATCCCTCACTTGAAAGCTTGCCTTATCTGAACATATTTTCACCATAAATAAACCAGACACCAGACCATCACATCCAAAAGTGCTTGCTGAGCATCCCATTCTACATTTAGTCTCCTCTTTGAGTTATAATGCTCTCCAATCTTCTGTAAAGGCTTTCCACCAGATGTTGGAGCTGATGTTTGGCTGTGTGGATTTGTATTCTTTCAGCTACACAGCTCTGTGCAGGACAATTGAGTTCTTCTGCTTCAAACTTGGCGAGCACTTCTTCACATTATACACAGATTTGGGCCTCTTAATTCCAGCAAAGGGAAACTTCTTGCTATTTCCAAACAGTGTGATGGTTAGGTGTCCACATAGTTATGATCATATAGTGTACAAAGTTACTTAGAACAGAAGCCTTTATTTTGTCCCATATAAATTACAGCACAGTGAAATCCGTTCTTCGCATATATCAAAATTGGAGCCATGATACATCACCACTGTAACAGAGAGGATTAAGAGCCTTGCTCAAGGGCCCAACAGTGACAGCTTGTCTGTGCTGGGGCTTGAACCCTGATTTTCCAATCACCAACCCAGAGCCTTAACCACTTGAGCCACCACATGACTGCACCACATGTTTATGGTGTTTGGCAGAAGTCCTTATCCATAGCGCCTTACAGAAGTTCTTTTGATCTCTTTATCAGTGACTTCATCGTTACACAGTTAGACCAATTGGATTTTTTTAAACAAATAAAATCTCTAATGACTCTAATTCAGGTAGAAAAAAAAATAATATATATAAAACCACTATGTACCTGTTAATAATCAACTGTTACATATTAAGATTAGTGCTGGGCAATGATATACATTTTTAATCGTGATTAATCACATTGTTGTGCACAAAATTCACTAATAATTTCAAAAGAAATGTATTGTGCACTTTTATTTTAAAAGTACTGCAATATGAACAAAAGTACAATATTATTTGGTTTGCAAACACTTAGTATTCCCCTTACATAATAACAGTTGAAATATTTCTTGTAAATCTCAACATTAATGAAGTTCTCTGGTGAGAAAATTCAACTTTGCAGTGGTTACAAATAACTTCCATCAACTTCACCATGTGGAAGAAATTTAAAATGAAAATGTCCATTTAAGAGTTCAGTATCTTTCTCTATTTTAATGTCTCCACTAGTTCTTTTCTGTTCCGATTAGTGTGAGCGCTGCAGCAGTCTTGGCCCCACCCCCAAATGCTCTCATTGGTTGCGAGCCGTGATGACGACTATCACAAGTCAGTCCTGATCAACATCCCACCCCTCCTGTGACACATAGTTTGTCTTTATATGTATTCAGAACCAGGAAACAGACGTTCAAAATAATAATAATAATTAAAAAATCTGTTAATGCACGATAAAATAATTGTTGGCGTTAATTAATTGATTAATGTGTTATCACGATAATAATGCGTCAGCGTGCCCAACCCTAATTAAGATCTTTTTGCGTATCACAACAATAAAGTCTCTAGACTCTACAAAAACCTGGCCACCTGCAGTGCATGCATAGTTAAACTCCTACAAACAGATACTGGCACTGATATAAACAACTGGCAAGCTGGCTCTCAGATCACAGGACTTCTTTTCTGGGAATATGAAGCAAGTGAACAGCTTTATAACTGATGCCAGGTCTTTGGAGTTCACTCGGGTCCAGTTTGGTTTGTGGGTGATGTTAACTTTCCTCTCAAAGAACAAGGAACCCTACAGCACCTCAATGAGCCTGAGGACTGAGCTCAGATGACTGATGACAGAGGAACAACAGATTATTAAAACCTGCTGATAACATGCACAAAGCTTAGAAAATATTTATAAGCACTGAAATGAATAGAAATACATTCTTCGGAATAAAGAGATACAAATAAAGATATGAGTCAGGAGTCACACTGCTGGTATTTTTTCTTCTTTCATTGATTCAGATACTAGTTACCCATGGACTCCAGCTGACTCCAGACCCAAGTTGTGTGATGCTTTCCGTTTAACATTTCCTTTTTAAAACATCCTCATGTCTTCTCGGCAGACCACATGCTGTGCACAGCCCGGCACATCACTGCTGGGGTTGCTGAATTTAATTGAATTCATTTAAACCTTGTCAAGTCTGTCATTAATAAAAGAGAATCGCATGGCAACTATAATTAAATTGTTTTTAAATACTGTGCTAATTAAAAGTAACAAGCATAGTGGTGACGTTTACATCGAATTCCACTGGCTTCTCTTATTCTACCCGTCCCGAGGCATCCAGATATTGTGCCAGCTCCACTTTTGTTCTGCTTCATAAAGATTTTGGACTTTCAGTGAGAAGAGGTCAAACCTGTGAGGATCCTGAGGCATCTAGAGATGTACCAGCTCCACTTCATGAAGATTTCAGACATTCAGTAAGAAGATGCCAATTCCATGTGGTATTTGAGGACAACAGACTCCTAATCAATACACAATTATCAGACTGTATCTGACTGTAGAAAGGTCATTATCCATAATAACACTCTCTGGTGTTTATAAATGAGGATGAGGTTCACTTTTGAGTTTGGTTCCTCTCATAATGATTCTTCCTCTTCCATCTAAGGGAGTTTTTCCTCATCAGTCACCTCAGTCACCTCAGACTTGTTCAATGGGGATCAATACAAACACATTTAAATATGTCTAATATTAATCTTGAACTTTTTGTACTATATTTCTCATGTTCTCTAAAATTGCTTTGAGACAATGTGCATTGCTAAAATTGCTCTACAAATAAAATTAAACTGAATTGAACTGAATTCTTAAACACATAAGAATGCTGATCAGATACAAGCAAAAAAAAAAAAAAATAGGAACTAGATATCAAAGCATAGCAGACATCATTTCTTGTAAGAAACTGGATTTGGAAAAAATATTTATTTACATTTCAAGATAATATTTGACTGTTTTTTCCTTTTTTTCTGGTAGGAATGATTTGATATTTATCATTTACATGTTGTTTGTTGTAGTTATGATATATATGATTTTGATGTAAAAGAGTTTAACTTTATAGAAATTAAATCTTAGCAAATTTTAAAGAGAAAAGAAACTATGAGCTTGGCATTCAGGAGTTTCAGAGAAAGAGCATTATTGTATCATCTCTCCAGAATATAAATACAGATATTTGGAGCCATGAACAGATACAGAGCGACATCTTACCTCTCATTATGCTCCTGATAAACCAGTCTGGATTTCTCTAGAAGATATTTCTCGACATAGGCTCTGAAACATAAACATGATCACATCATGAGCACATGCAGGAGATTTCCTTTTGGGAACAGGAATGAGTTTTGCAGTAAGAAGATGAGACACATCCTGTGTGCTAGCTCACCCTCGGACTGTGCCGCTCTCCTGATAGTTAACTTGGATAAACTTTCCAAAGCGACTTGAGTTGTTGTTGTGGGCTGTTTTAGCGTTCCCGAACGCCTGAGGATTAAAAAAAAATACAGATGTTTTAGAATAGAAAGCAATCAAAACACCAAAACCAAGAGCAAGCAGTGGCAAGTCCTTACATACAGGAAAATGTTCACTGACCACACAGTTCTCTGGTAACACATGACTTTATTTCTGCTCAATGGCAGGATCACTGCTGACAAAGCTAATGGTTGACTATACGGTAGGTCATAAAAAAATTGTCAACAAATATTTTTGAGTAGAATTTTTCTATATCATAAAAGTTCTATGCTAATGACCTCTATGCTAAATTTAGTCCACAACGGTACGCTACGGCGCTGTGGCGCTAGAGAGTAACGCAGCTCTCCTGAATGTTATTGCAGTAGAAGAAAACACAGCATGAATTATGACGGAGTTTAAACGAATCTGAACTAACAAAGTGTGGGAAAGTTACACAAAAGTTAAAACCAAGAATATTTTTGTATCTGTAATGCAGCTGATTAATTTATTTTTTCTAATGAAATGGAAAAAAAAATTAAACAATGCTTAGAGAATATTTGTGTGGGATTTGATTTGGACAGAATCAGAAAACGTAGAGGAAACTTTCAATGCTGAGATGATTGCCTTTTTTATTTATTAGTTAGAATATGTATAATTTAATGTTTTAACTAGTTGAAAATGCTGAAAAATCGTACAAATCATACTGATTAGTCACTGAAAGAATCTGTTTCATTGATTAATTGTATTAATAAGCATTCAAAATATTACCAAATCATCCTTTCTTGCCACCCTACTACATGGCTGATGAAATCACAAATAAATGACATGGTTGCTGTGTGTTCTTTAGAGTAAATCAGAAATAACTGGCATGATCAATGTCTCAAAAGCACTTCTCATACACCATGTCTAATACCGACAGGAAGCTCTGGCGTTTCAGTTTCATGTTGTGGCGGACCTTCTACAAAGTTCAGGTTGTTACTTCACTGCTTATTCTGGAGCTCATGCAGAAACATACATGCCTCATCATGGCATGATTGCCTGCCTCTGGAACCATTCAAAAACTTTTAAAGGGAATTCTTCCCAAGTCAACTAAAACATTTTAAAAACATACCAACTGGAAGGAGACCCCAAATGCAGCATCTGTAGAGTTTATTACATGATTCGATCGGGATGTTAGCTTAGCTGTTATTCTGGTTCTTTCCACCATTCCATGCAGGAAAAGCTCCAGTTTGCAAGCTGCTTAAATGTACCATAGGTGGTTTAAGAAGGAAACACAAAGGTGAGACCATGGAGCAGAGGTCACTCTTGTGTAAGCACACTGAACTCCACACATGAGCTCCCCAGTGAGGAAAGAAAAAATTAATAGCAGGCCATGTGTCAACTTGAACATGGCTATGAAATGCTCAAGAAGGTTCCTGAGGCCCAGAGGCCGCTGGGAGCCATCACTGAAGGAGGGGTAGGTTTAAACCACCCCGTTGTGTAGCACTGTAGTGTAGCGTGTGCTCTTGTTGAGTGCTGGTATGTTAAACTGTTCATCTGGGACTTAAAAAGCCAGACAGTCAGTCAGAGAACGAGAATGCTATTTAAAAAAAAAAAAAAGAAAAGAACACAGTTGTATCAGAAGTTGATGTGGTGAAGTTGATTGCTGTTTTTTTTTTACTAAAGTGGGGTACTGCAAAAGATTTAATAAACGTTCTGCACTGTTAAACATATTCGATAGCTCTTCGTAGTGCTGGAGATCCTGTAACAGCATGCATGGATCCTATTAGCGAGTAATGAGAGTGGATTGTGGTCTGGCCAACAGGCGTTTTACACACTCTTACATGCTGTTAATATGTATGTGAACACAGAAAAGCACAATTTCACACCCTCCTGCTCTGACAGGGTAAATGCTTGCCTAATTCCAGCTCAACCAGGGTTTAGTGATGGCTCAGAGCAACAGACAGCGACTTGGCACTGACTGCTGACTGCTTGCTTTCTCTCGTAGGGCGCAATTTCTGTTCCTTTCTATTCGATTCCAGTTCAATTTCGTTTCCATAGTGCTTTTAACTATGGACATTGTCACAAAGCAATTTTACAGAAATATATAAATTCAGGATATAAATCATACATTATAATTAATGACCAAACCCGAGGTGACGGTGGTGAGGAAAAACTCCCTGAGACGATACAAGGAAGAAAGCCTGAAAAGAATTAGACTCAAAAGTGAACTCGTCCTCATCCTCATTTCCTTTCTTTAACTGTACACTATTGTTGGAAGCTACAGAAATGACTAGCCTTTTGCAGACCCAGCAGGAGTGCCCAGGTAGTGTTTTTTTGTTTTGTTTTGTGCTCATGACCCATTTTGGACTGGTAATAGCCTGGAAATTTGGTGAGGACATCTAGGGAGACTACCGTCGTGGGGGTTTATCATCCAAAGTGGACTTCCTAGCTCCAATCCCTCAGGGTCGTCTCTCAGCTATTGTTCCAGCTGGGGACGGTGCTCCACTTTTGGTCCTGTGGAGGATGTGGCTCAGCATCATGTTTGGCGGAGAGTAGGGCTGGGCGGTATATCGAGTTTGGGGGATATAACGATATGATTTCCTAACTCGATGCAGGATTATCCAATATTGTTCATATCAATATGGTTCGAGGCCACACATGCGCATGCTCGTTCTGTGCGAAACACACCCTACCCGCTACCGCATAAGGTAGCGCACGACATGGAAGAACAAGCAGCGCCGGTCAACATCTCTTACAACACTTTACCATAAAGTGAAGTATGATGAGCATTTACAACTTCTTGCGACAACTTTGGCCACGAAGACTACACTCTCCAAGCTCTCTGGAAGCTTCTTTTACCTGAACTGTGCCTTACGAAAAGAAAAGTCGCAAGTGGTGCGATATAACTAAGGCAGTAACGTATTACGTTACTAAAGACATGGTTCCTATTGAAAGGGTGGAACGAGGGTTTTAAAACCCTGCTAAAAGCCACTGACCCAAGATACGAGTTACCCAATCGCGAGAACTTTGCACTAGAAGCTCTGCTGCAAATGTACAGTGAAGTTAGACGGAAATTTTCTGAACGGCTGGCAAAAGTGGTGCATTTCACACTAACAGCCAATTTATGGTCAAACAGGACATGTGAGCCATATATGAGCCAAAGATTTTTAATAAGTTGAAATATGTTGTGCAGCTGTATATTTGTAAACAGGGAGAGAAACCCTGTGTTTGCATTTTATTTTGCTCCAAAACTATTTAAATAAAGGTTTAATAAAGGCTTTGACTTTCAAGTAACCATTTATTCCTTTTTGTAAATAAATATCTGATATATATCGTATACCGTCATTCGGCCTAAAAATACTGAGATATGAATTTTTGCCCATATCGCCCAGCCCTAGCGGAGAGTATGATCCTTTTTATCTGTTCCAATGGAAGCGTTAGACAGCCAATGCCCTTCCTGGATGTTGTTTGGTTTCCAGTTTGATAGAGGTCATTTTGCCTGTCTGGGTTCGCTATAGACCTCAATCAGGAATCCAATTTGCTTATGGACGTGGCAGGAGACTTTTTGCTGGGCTAAACTCCCCCTTTACTCCCACTTTGGGCCTTGCCGTCAAAGACCCCCAACCTCAGAGGCCCTCTGTGCTCCTTATTTCTCCCCTTCGGCCTTGCAGGGGTAGGCTTTAGCTTTAGGAGCCGCGTTTTAGAGGGGGGCTCTGTTTGGAGCTACTGGGACAATCCCATGCTACACCAGTACTAGCAGGAAGATTTGCTTGCATAAGGTGATATGTTTCTTGTTGTTTCTTATGTGTGGCTGTTGGTATATATACCTGCCCTTTTGTGTCTGTTCTTGTTAGTCACTGTTACATGTTTGATGTTATGTTTAAGGTATTCCTGTGTTTATTTAGTATTTTACTGGTCATGTTATGCCATTTTAAATTTTAAGTTAGGATTATATTCCTGCATTTGGGTCTGATCTCTGGTGTTTCCTAGAAAATGTGAAAACTATGTCAGTTAATAAGGGGATTGATTTGTCCGGGAAATTCATTCTAGCTTTAACATGGAGTCTGTTTTGTTCAAGTTATCAACTGTTCACTGATGGAGACTTGAATACAAAACTGTTTGTGGTAATTGAAGTTCTAAAGCTGTAGGTGATATGTCCTATCCTCAGTAATCTCATCGATCTACATGTGGGTTCATCCTCAGAAGAGATCCACTCTAAGTGATGACACTCCAACCAGATGTAGAGCACAGAGCAGAACGGGATCTTTTACTTTCTCTCACAGTCTGTGCATAATGAAATAATGCACTTGACCTTAGTGCAAAAACTAACTGTGGTGCAAGATGTTTGGTGTTTTTTTTTTTTTTTGTCATTTAATTAAAAATCATTGTACATATGCAGTATCTCAGATGTCTGGTATTGAAATACTTCCATTTATAATAATCCACCCACTACCTCGGAGCCTGACCCAATAATTGAATAATAAATAATTCACTAAAGCTAATTACTTCTGTTCCTCTTGATGATGACTTTTCTACAAGGTGGAAAGAAACCAGAGAGCCCAGAATATGTAAAAATCTTTACAGCTGGTTCTTCGAGCTTAGGATCATATCACAAACCCTGGAGTTGTGCTAGGTTCTGCATGCTGTCTGCCTGCATGAGGTTACAGCATTGAATTTGTTCTCATTTTTAAAGAGTACAGCGGCCAGTACTACGTCCTAACCCATGATACATAACCGAGTTGTACGTTTACAGCAAGGATTGGACAAGGATTGTCCATCGCAATACATTTAAGCAACAGACATATGCTATTCCACTTTATGTAATGTACTATAAAAAAATAAGACCTTTATCTTCTATTGATTCCATGGTTCACACAAGCAAAAACCTTAAATACTCAAAAACCTCCAGAACGCAGAAGCAGGAAAGAAACGCTGAAGGGGAAGTCACAAGGAGAGCACAAAATAGGTCAGAGACACAGTGAGTCACCCTAATGCTCCAGAAATGATCGTCTCAGACTAATTCCAGAGCTGGCCCATAAGTTATTCAAAGGAGTGGAAATATGCAGGGTGATTTGCACAGACCGAGTCTCTCTGTCCCTACGGGCAGGACACAGCGGCAGTGCGTGAGCAGCTCAAGGACGTTTAAAAAGAGACTCACACACTCACACACTCAGTGTTTCAGTTCTGGCAACCTCCACATCCACCATGCAGATTTCCTAATAACCGAACAGCCAGAATAAGAACAAGTAATAAAACTTTGGAGCATGTATCGTTTCTCATCTAAGTGGCTTGCTCTGATTACAGAGTCATTACATGAAACTTCATAAAGCTTAAATCTTCAGCTTCCGCACTTGGCCATGGATGTTATTACCCTGACAGAGACTCCGGGCTTACACAGTAAGTGTAGGGTATGTAGGATGTGGTTTGGGGGCATGCTGTGTAGGAACAGGTGCATGCACAGCAGATTTATAGAGTTTGACTGTACTTGTAGTGTTCAGTTTGGCAGATTTCCAGAGTCACACTTGACCGTGCTTTCTATCCACCTTTTTTCCTGGGGGTGCTGCAGTATATATATTATAGATTATGGGTACAACTTCCAACAAACATACAGTAGTAGCCCAGCTAGTTTTACTGGGTTGCTCTGATGGCAGTGGACGCTGTTGAAAAACTAAATCTGCTTGTTGCTTCAGGTAGTGAATATGTTAAAATGTCTTTACGAAGCTCAGGAACAACATGTCCTGTTTGTGCCTGCACTTACACCCGGGTGAACATTTATTTGTGGCTTAAAGTTTAGAGCTACAGGTTGATGGAAGTTGGGGTCAGAGCACAGGTTCAGACATGATACAGCACCCCTAGATCTGAGAGTGTTAAGGGCCTTTCTCAAGGGCCCCAACAGTGGCAGTTTGGCAGTGTCACCACTATTAGCCTTTTTGACCTTCCACAGTATTTGCTTCTGACTTTGGCGCTAAGTCAACTTTTTAATATACATAATCATTACCACATTAAGTAACACATGACTACCTTTTTTTTTAACTCTCTAGGCACTGGTAAGTCTCCAGGCCTCCTCTTGAGATTTCTTCAAATTGCTCATTGTCACAAGCAACAGAATAGTTACATCCGCAGGCTCTTTTTAAAATCGTCCTATTAAAGGAGGGGCGAGTATGCTGATGTCCTTTATAAGCTTTGTCAGAGTGTGATTCCTCGTCTTGCGAAAGGTTCGCCTGTCTCGTTACGGAAGTTACTTCTGAAATTCATGCAAAGCCTTATGGGGCAGAGGAAAAAGCTGGATAAGGAGCTTTGGCTTTCAGAAGTTTCCCTTTTATCGTTGTATTACAACAGTATGTACTAAGCTTGGCTAGTTGTGAAATCAGGAAGCAGTCACAATTACCAACTACTGCAACACTGAAAGTAATAGGAGCGCTGTGTCTCTGAAGCCCCTAAACAGAACCTGTGAGGTTAATGGGTCCTTATTTTTTTGTGAAGTAGTTACTACTAAAGAGAGCAGCTCAGCCTTTGCTTCTTGTCTTGCCTAAGATCATGTTTACTCTGAAGGGAGGTCTTAAGGAAGGAACTGATGCAATACCGGGGCCTCATTTTCTTTCCCGCTCCCTTCTGAGCTGCTCACAGAAACGAATTCCAGAGTCACCACTGTCTCACATCACTGACCTCCCTGGCTTCTGATTTTGATCAGAATGTCTCAGAGATCTCCTCGAGCAGTCCTTCCTGCTGCATTCCACAGGCCAACAATAGTGCTAGTGTTTCCTGTGCACAAGTAAACGCACTAAGAGCAAGAGAGGAAGACTGAGTGTGTGTGTGTGTGTGTGTGTGTGTGTGTGTGCGAGAGAGAGAGAGAGAGAGAGAGAGAGAATACATATGACACACACTCTTGCTTCAGTAAGCTACTTCAAAGGCCAGAGATAAGTACAAAGTTTTTTTTTATCCTCTTCCCCTCTTCGCTTAAGAAGGCTAGACAAGAGACTGGAGTTGAAGTTGAGAAGACCGTGTGCAGCGGCACGAGAGGCAGCTGCCAAGCTCGGTGAGTGGCATTATGTAATAAATAAAGGTGGCCAAGCTCTAAATACAATGGCCTACCTGTGCCACTCAGTGCACAGAAGCTCTAGGTTCTCCCAGATCAAGCGTCTCAAAGGCCTGATGTTGGATCGGCTTTCTCGCAGTTCCTTATAAACCTGATTATATTGAAAGCAGAGCTGATCCCAAAACTACTTACGGGAAGATCTGGAGGTGCCTGAGCACTTGAGCATATTTTCAACAGAAACACGACTGAAGAGAGCAAATGGCCACAACAAACAAAACAAAACACTTATAATGTATAAAAGGGAAGTAGGATTCTGAATAAAGGGAACTATGAAGACCATCCAGAATTTCCTGATGATACACCAGAATAAAAATCCTGCCTGAAATCATTTCATATTCCATACTGTATATAAGAAAAACTCCCTTAGATGGAAGAGGAAGAAACCTTGAGAGGAACCAGACTCAAAAGTGAACATCATCCTCATTTAGGTGACACTGGAGGGTGTGATTATAAACTGTTATAAACACCAGAGAGTGTAATTATGAATAATGTCCTTTCTACAGTCAGATACAGTCCAACAGTTGTGTATTGATTAGGAGCTTGTTGTCCTCAAACACAACATATAGTTTCATCTTCTCTTTGAATGTCCAAAATATTCATGAAGCGGAATCCAACTGGAACTGGTACAATCTCTAGATGCCTCAAGATCTTTGCACGGACAACAATAATATGCTTTTTTTCATCGTATGAATCCCAACAACCTTCCACAATGAAGAACAAATGGTCAAGGCACTGAAGCACACTGTATTTTACTTAGACTATGACATGAACTGACCATTGGAGAATTTTATTTGTCTCAACATCATTGGGTTTATGGGATATGCAAAGAAAGAATTTTGTCTCTCTAGTAGATTACAGCTTGGGGAGTTGTATCTCCTCTTGACAGTTGACATAAAGATGTTGGATCAGAAGTTGAGAGTTCACATCCCAGCACCAGCAAACTAAAGGCCCTTGAGCACGGCTTTTAGACCACCACTGCTCAGTTGAGATAAATGGAAGTCGCTCTGGATAATGACGTCAGCCAAATGCTCTAAATGTAGAATTACAAATACCTTGGTATAAAATCCCTCGTGGTTCCAGGTGGTCATTCGAATGACTGTTTATCTGCTGCAAGGGAAATGATTGAAAGACATGACAGACTGATTACCAGCACAATGATTTACAACTGATAGATCTAGCCCTTCATTTCAGTGGCAGATATTTTGCCGTGTCCCTACTTCTGACTATAAAGTTATACAGTCAAATGTTTTTCCTTTGAATCTGGTTCCTTAAAGGTTTATTCCTGATGTCATCTCAGGGATTTTTTTTTTTGCTTTGTCCCTGATCAAAATCTATATTGATATCCAGTAACGTCCATTGCGCTATCCAAATAAATGAAGCCGATCTGATTTACTACTAGATGTGAACTGCTGGGAATTTGCCCGCTTTGACCAGTTCCCACATTCTCTAGCTGTTGAATATCACATGACTTAATCACCAACATTGCCCTTGTGCGCTCAGTTGCTTTCCTGAGGCTAGAATGAGGGGAAACAGATCGTAGAGGATGTCAGAAGCTTGGAGCCAAACTCTGACTTGAACCAGGAACCTGTTGAAAGCACCTGTCCGTCTCAGTTGTGTTACAAACACAAAAGAACGACACGGTACAGCGTGCGGTCGGTGCGCTGAGCGTTTGCAAAACCTCAGAGATGTTTCCCTTTATAGTTCACTTGTAGGAAAGAATAAAACAAGGTGAGCGTACCTGCCTTTGATAATGTGCTGTGAGGAAATAAAATGCTTGTCTATAAAATTCAAAATGGCCTGCAGACTGCTGAGGTGTTCAGCGTGGTTAGTTAGTGTACTGTGTTTATTTAAAAAAAAAAAAAAAAAAATTAAAAGGTATTAAGGTAATGAACAGACTGCTGTGGTTAGACACAACAGGAAGCCTGTGGTCATGGCTGTGAAGGGGTCCAACATTTCTGCTGCAGTGAGATACGTGAAGCGAGGAAGCAGATACGATAAGAATAGCATGAGTGAAAATGAAGTAGAGTACAGAGGAGTAATGGCTCTGATACACTGACATTTCGAGAGACGAGGAGAGAAAATAAAACCTGCTCTATGCCACAGCAAGTAGACTTAAAATGGATTATAATCTCTTACACTGCGGCCAAATATATTATAGTTTGCCGCACGGCGCAGCAACGTGCGTCTGACGGCCTGCCAACACACACATCACGCAACAGGACTGATTATTCTACTTGTAGATCCCAAACCCGTAAAAGCTGAAGTACTACTAGAGTACTCAGCAGGCAGGATGAACGCTTCGCTCTTCCACGCTTCGCTTTTCTCTCTGATAGACTGCGTCTCCAGCGGTGCTAGCCTCACGCTATTCACACGCATGCACACACATCTGGATCCAATTGAGCTTCAGGAAGACTTCTTGATGGCTTCTCGCCATCTCCCGATCGCCTGTCGACATGGGCAGAGGTGAACAAGAAACACACGTTGCGGTTCGAGGATCTGATGGATTTGGGTCTGCGGTTTCAGTTTGTTTGCTTGAGTATGTTCAGAGATTTGGGTGTGGAGTGCTGGAGAGGAGCTGAGCTTGCAGTTTTAAGCTAGAAAATCAAAAAGTATTGGCACCAGGCCAACAGATACAGATACACACACACACACACCCTGAAGCTAGAAATGTTAAACTAAATATAAACACTCAGACATACACCAAGCACTGAGGTATTTATTTCGTTTTTTTCCACAGTGGATCTCATCTTGCTCTGCGTAAAGGTGAAAGGGGAAGAAATGGACTTTACTCATCTTTAGAAGATCTTTATAAAACTAATATCTTCAGCGTGTTGCTCTTAGGCGGTTTGGATCGCTTTGCATGCTTTCCGTTAAACAAAAACCTGTAATAATAAACAAGCTTGGCCTGTAAGTACTGTACTGAGTACGATTACTATCACTCTCTCAACATTACCTAGAGTTCCTTAAGAATAAGGAATACTGAAACACACTCCTGACCGTGCTGTGATACGAGAATATTACACGCAGTGGGTGTGATGTGGCAATAAACATACAGTATATAATGCACATAAAGCAGGGTGCATTATTTTTGTGTAACAGCGTGGCCTGGGGTGAGTGATGTGGAGCGTCTTCAACAAACAGTGACTTGACAACGGTTATGCTGTTTCATTTATTAATGGACACGTCACATATTTTAACGCTTTATAGATGATTTAATGTTGTGGGACGTCCGAGAGACAAGTTAGTTCTTGTTCTCACATTATAACTGCAATAAACACTCATTCTCTTGCTAGCCTCTCTCTCTCGGTCTCTCTCCCTCTTTCTCAGTCTCTCTCGCTCTCTCTCTCTCTCAAACGCTCAATAAACACTCATTCATTCATTCTCTCTCTCTCTCTCTCTCTATCTCTTTCACTCATTCATTCATTCTCTCTCTTCTCTCTCTCAGTCTCAAGCTCTCTCTTTTTCACTCACTCACTCACTCATTCATTCATTCTCTCTCTCTCTCTTCTCTCTCTCTCAGTCTCAAGCTCTCTCTTTTTCACTCACTCGCTCACTCACTCATTCTTCTCTCTCTCTCTCTCTCTC
>JAOTRN010000009.1:13924609-13941910 GCA_028566695.1 Bagroides melapterus
AGAGACAGACAGACAGATAGACAGATAGATAGATAGATAGATAGATAGATAGATAGATAGATAGATAGATAGATAGAGAGGTGCACAGAGAGAGAAAGAGAGAGTCAGATAGATAGATAGATAGATAGATAGATAGATAGATAGATAGATAGATAGATAGATAGAGGAGTACTTAGAGTGATACAAACAGACAGACAGATAGAGAGAGAGAGAGAGAGAGAGAGAGAGAGAGAGAGAGAGAAGCAAAGACAAGTCTAGTCGAAAACCAGCAAACCGTTTGGAAGATTAAAACAACATTGAACAGTTGAAATGAATCACTGGGATGAGAGTGTAAGGAGTCTCAGGAATAGAATTGGTCTGCAATTCCTGTAAAGCAGTTGATAGATTATTCCAGTCAGCTCTATAATACTCCCAGACAGAGATATTCAACTGGCCCAGCGGTTAAGCCAAGATCAGATTACCCATTAGAGTTATTACTGCCACAAAGTCCTGTGGTGGATGACTTTTATAGAAACTAATGATTACTGGAATTAAATCAGCTCTAAACTGCCAGTTAGGTCTTACAGAAGGAATGACGTAATGTTAATGCTAGCAAGTGTTTCAGTGTAATACATATTTCCAAAGATCTTTCATCCATCAATCCATCCATCCATCCATCCATCCATTCATTCATTCATTTATCTTCTTTAAGCACTAAATCCTGGACAGGGTAGAGATTGATGTTGTCTATCTTAGGATCATTGGATGAGAGACAGGAACCTACCTGTGATGACACTATTTCCAAAGTTGAGAAGAAAATATAAGCTTGTAGATGGAAACAGCGAGACAGTGGTTGGGTTTTTCTGGGAGCTCAGGTAGCCTCCTACTTTATAGATGTTGACTATTAAATCTTGGAAGTCACCAGTCAGGCTGAACACAGGGTAATCTAAAGTGATGTCTTGAAGTGAGAGAACGTGAGAGGCTTCAGAAAACATCACGGTGTCAGGCTGATGGACATTGAACATTGAAAATTGTTTTCTCCAGAGTGAAATGTCAGCAAATTTAAACCACCACTGAGAAACGCAGAGTCATGTAAAAGCTCTACAACTCTGTGTGTGTGTGTGTTTGTGTGTATGATAATAGTATTTAATAATATGTAAAAATTGTTTTCTTTCTATCCCCCTAAACACATCTCGTCTTTGCAAGATATTCACTGAATAAGTATTAATAATAAGTATGTACCTGAAGACCTCGACTACACTGGACCACTTTGGGATGAACTGGAACACTAACCGCACCCCAGACCTCCACACTCCTCACAACATCATTGTCTGATCTCAAAGGGTTCTTGAAGCTGAATGAACACAATTCCCCATGGCAATGCTCCAACATCTAGTGGAAAGCCTAGTATGTAGCATGCAGTGTCGTTTGACCCTAAAGTAGCTCTTCATGGTGACTCCAAATGTCTCCAAAGGTCAAAGCTGTGATGTTTTACTTGTATGTTTACCTCATCTGTCTGATGCTTTTTTTTTAAAGTTATTTACAACTTTAACTTAAAACACAGCCCAGAATAACAGTTGATAGTGAGAACCGTCAAGCAATAACAGCTAAATGCAATTTTATTATGCAATAAAATGTTGTTAGTCAACACTGATCTTTCATATTTTACCTTGTTTCATACAGAATTGAAGGGGAAAAAACAGACGACATCTCCCTAGCAAAATAAACTGTTGCATTATTCATATACACAACAAAATTAAGTCAGCTTAACGTTTATTCCTAAATAAAATGAACTTACAGGGTGGAACTCTGGGTTGCCATTTCACTGACTAGGTATATTTGTTCCTGATTTATAATGTAGAATTTTACAATATCATTATGTCATTCCCTCAGGCTGGCTTGCTGCTGGGTTTGTACACGCCCCTCCTCCGGGTGATGGATGGCTCCGTTGCTTTAAGCCTGTGTGGAATGCTTCTCCAGCAGCTCCATGCTGGTTAGGCTCCTCATCTCTCTGAACAGTCTCTCAGCTGTATGTTACAGGTCTGGATTTGTCACCGCTGGCCAGCTGGCCCTTCCTATACCTCAAGCTAGAGCAAAAACCTCAAACTCTAATTACTGCGCCTGTCTGGAACGTGCTAAACCGCCCGCTAGTAGCTACACGTGCTTAATAGAGCAGATCCTGAAACGGGTTTAAGCCTTAGTCCATGCTTGGGAGATGTTCCCAGCTACATTTACTGTTACTACATTTATTGCTGAACTGAAATTACGGTTACTCTCTGGATTATAAATGTGTCTTTTTTGATCGGAAAACAATAACAAAAGCATAATATGCATAATATAATATTGGAAAGAAATACTTAAAATATCTGAAACTCCATCCATAAGCAATAAAGGGTTGATGTCAGGATTTGGTTAAAAAGCGCTGTAAGAGCATCTCAGCCTTTCACACACTCACACACAAGCAGAAAACCGCACACACTAGCAACTGAAATTCTCAGCCAATGAGGCAAACAAGCAGCCAGTGCAAACAGCCAATCGTGTCGCATAGAAATAGAGACTGACTCTCACAGCTGTATCATGCTGGGAATTCAGTCTGTTGTGAATCTGGTTTTGGTTCCCTCCCCAGAAACACAGGGTGATATCTGTGCGTACTCTCAGAACAGCTGGGTCCACAACTGTCTGCATTATCCCAAGGAGCAATGGTAGCTTCCAGTGAGAAGTATCAGTGTGACTGTGCAGTGTGTCTGCAACTCTATGTTTTGGACTTATATGGCTGAGTTGTGCAGAACGATTAGTCAGTGGTGTGACATGAGAACAACATGCTTTTGAGCGAATCAGATTGAGCTGGGACTTACAGCAAAGCAGCCATTTAAAATCAATACTTTTCTCCTGAATTCAGTATAGACAGAGTGCAAGAGAGGTTACAGGCTCCTGATAGTTTGTCCCTTATGAGCACTGATACTTTATCTACACTTACCTCCAGTACAGGTCCAGCTCCTAGTATGATCTGCTCAACCCCGCTTGCGAAGCCCTTCTGGCTGAGCGCAGTAAGGTGATGGATCAGAAAGTTGGTGCTCTGAGTCTTCCCTGAGCCACTTTCCCCCGATATGACAATACACTGATTCCTGTGCCTCTGCAGCATGGCATGGTATGCGGCATCAGCTATAGCATAGATGTGTGGCTCCAGCTTGCCCAGCTGGTGGTTATCATACATCTTGACATATTTTGGGTTGTAGATAGGGAGGAACTTGAAAGGGTTGACCACTATCAGGATACCGCCAGCGTAAGTGTAGATCTTTTCCTGCTTGAAGCGTGAGCGCAGGTTTTCGAGCAGTGTCTGCTCATTGAGGTCCGGCAGAGTGCAGAGATCTGCAGCGTGCCGTCCGGCTGGGGGCTGAGGGAGGAGTCCACGCTCGACCAGTCGCCTCCTCTCCTCGGTCACCCTCAGCCACATCTGAACGTTGCCGTAGTGGATGGAGCCATCCAGATTCTTCTCGCGCAGCAGGAAGCGGTAGTCATCGCTACTGAAGCGGTTCTCAAGTGCTGTGCGTGGCCACAGCATCATGCGCTGCACAGGGCAGTCACTCGGGTTCAGAATCCATTCCTCGCCACCAAACTCCTTCACTTCAGCCAGAACGTAGAGCCGCGTGCGGTCCAGCCGCAGACGCTCAATCACCTGCTCAATTACCTCAGCGGCCGACGTGACCTTGTGGGCCAACACTGGGCAGTAGACGGTGCCCTCGGCCAAGGCACCCGGGTATACGCGCACTGTGAAGTCTGAGTCTTCGAGGCGCCGGCGATGCCCTCCAGCGCCATGGCAGCTCATCATTGAGCAGCAGCTCCCATCGGCGTCCGCCTTAGCACCTCCTGCACACAGCTTTGGGGGCGGAGTCAAGACATTCCAGCTGAAGAGAGGAACAGAGACAGTTAAGAGTTAGAGTGCATGTAGAATAAAAATACATAAACATACATCAAGGTGAATCAAGACTGTACCCTTCTTGTTACTAACTTGTCACTCAAAAAAAGTCATAAAGCGTCATGAACTACTAATTAACAAATTGTTGATTAACACCTGGACAAGCTGTAAACAGAAAGACACTGTGATAAACTAAGTGAGACAGATATCCCATGACTGAGCCGTGCACGCTGGATCTAACTGCCCTTCTGCCAAGTTCAACAACTGCCGTCGCCTACTCAGAAACGTCTGTTATCCTGACACAATGCTTTAATTCACACGCTTCCTGATGTTAAGACTGAGGATGCCATTCATAAACTGAAAGCTGTTGCATGCAGTACAACTGCACAATTTGGCTTTCCTTAATAAAAATCCTAGCAATACAACAGGATAACTGCACATTATGACAAGATTACTCCAGGGATCTCGGTTCCTAAACTAATAAGTGTTTCGTGTTCTTCTGACGGTATGTAATCTTGTAAACCTGCCAGAAGATTTCACTAACAAATCACAGTGAAAGCCATATTATAATAACTATTTGCTACATAGCTGAGTCTGCAGTTTTCCCGCTCTGTGACATGAAGACACAGCGCAGCCTGTTTCTCAGGCAGAACATGCAAACTCGTACGTTAAGTAGATCAATAAAACTGCAGCGAGATGGTAGTGTTTTACCACTATTGAAACAACTCTGACTTCAAATGGACTTAGAAACAGGAAGTCAGATCAGTAGTGACCTACAAGGGGCCTGGATTTCATCCTTCCAGGACCAACCTAGATGTGAGCAAGAAAAACGATGGTACTTAAAGACTAGAACTCACTTCTTCGATGGAGTTACAATGGGGTTATGAAACGCTCACAAATGAAGAGATAGTTTAGAAAAAAAGATACAAAACAATTCTTTGCTTCTCTGCTCTCTCTGTTTTTTTCTTTTTCTATTTGAATCCGTTTGTCTGAAGAAGTTCCAGGTCTTCCAGGTGTAAAGAAACCAGACAGTCTTTCTCAACTTATACATCCTGTCTCTGTGATTGTCCTGGTGTCTTGAATTTCCTCCACAACAAATAATCTAGCAAAGCACAAGAGCAAGTCTGAACTTGCTAAGTGCACGATATATAATGACTAATCATTTTTAATCCATAACTGAGCAATTCTGTTGTTGCCACCTGAGTCATCTGGTTCAACTGGCATTTGACTCATTTAATCGAAAGAGGGGGTAAAAAAATGCCACAATAAACAAACAAAAAAAGGAAATCATTAGACAAACACCAGGGTTCAAGATAATGTGAAGGCTCTCTCTTTTCACCAAGCTGTATAGCATGTGGTGCATAAATATTAACCCCCCTTTGGATCATTCCCAGATTTTGTAGACTTATAACCTGGAACCTAATTGGAAATATATGTCAGGAGTCTAAGATAAACTGCAAAATCGAAACACATTTGACACAAAATTCTATACAGATTAATATTAAAGTTAAGTTTTCACCCCATGCTGCTGTAAACTGATCAAAAACAAAATGTGCAGAAGATCAGCAAGGGGTGAATATTTATGCAAGGCATGGGATATCAGCGGGCCATTTTGTTGACTGACAAAATGACTCGTCCCTTTAATATTTGTCTGTCAGTCAGATTCAGCAACAGATCTGTAGATTGGATGATTTTGGTGTTTTTGTGTTGTCTTTCCTGTAGTTATTGTTTCTGCACTGTCTTTCGTTGCGTCGTTTGCACCAAATCTTTTTTTTTTTTTTTTTTTTATCTGTACTATGTGTTTGTTTGTTTATGTAGCACCAGGTCCTGGAGAAACGTTGTCTCATTTCACTATGTACTGCTTCAGCTATATGTGGTTGAAATTACAATAAAGCTTTGAATCTGAATCTGAATCTGATTGCAGAGTAAAGAAAGAGTGCTGAAGTAGATATGTAAAAGTACAGTGTTGCAGGTGGGGACCTCTGAGAAACTGACAAGCACCGGCTGTTCTTTCACTGCTTCATGAAGCAAGTCAAGCGTTTAGCCCTCTCTTGTATGTCCACTGAAACATTCAGAAGTGACCAGTACACCTAAAGACATCAAACTGAACACATTAAACCGGGCTCACACTGTCATGGTCCATCCTATTATTTTTTTCCTTCCTCAAAGTTTTGCAAACCCCAAATCAGCCTTTTTGAACCAATAATGACGATTGGGAGAAAATTCTGCAGAGATGTAAGCAGAGATAGGACAAAAAGTCGCTGTCATTAAAGAATTTCTGAGCTTTCGCGTGAAGACAAATGGCTGCTCCTTGGACAAGTTCGCACAGTTCTTCATGCTCCAAGCAAATTATTAACAAACACCTGGGTAGAAAATCAGCCTTTCAGATTTCGATGGTTATTTTCCCATCAAGAAATCTCAAGACCTTTTTTAGTTACTAGTGAAAGACCATCTTGTATGTGATCACGCTTTCAGTACTCCAGCTGACCGCTGAAAAGATATTCTTCATGTGATTTTGTTCCTCTAAAAGAACAATTCAGAGTAATATGGGAACTGAAGTCAAAGAGCAACTGAAACAGAATAAATGCAGATTTTCACTGGGTGGCTCAAGATAATGGTTCACGTAAGGTGAAAGGTCATGTTAGGGTGCTGAAGGAGAATGACAACTCAAAGCTACTTCAGTTTTGCTCTCGATCCATCCAATCCTTTCAGGTATTTTAACGAACGATTGACTGAAGCGTTTAGCAAGTTGAACGTACAGAAGAGTGGAGTTTAAGTAGAAAGTAGTACAGCTAATAGTTTTGACGCACTAAGCACCACACAGATCCTGCTCTCAGTTTCGGTTCCCTTTCACTCGGATGAATGCCCGATATTAAGAGATACTCTAGCTTCAAGTGTACTTATTGCATGTGCTTCAATATGAGTGGTGAATGTGAGGATAGAAAAATCAAACAGATTTATTCTGATAGATGATCTCGCTAGCATCATACACATGCCCTTTGTTAGGAGAGGTTCTATTCTGGCAACACCTCGTCACAGAGAGCTCTTCCTGATATTGAATGATCTGTTTTATTCTGAGAAATGCCTAATATTGTGAATAATAAAAAGTAGATAATCAACTTGCCTTGTATTGTCCTACCACGAGTTTATAGCTATAAGGAGACGGTATAAGGCTATGGTTTGAGAATAAATGTAGACTTTCCTGTTTTTTATGAAATAAAATGAAAAGTCAAAGGAAATTCTTCAATTTTGAACCTATTGCCTCTAGCTCTGCAACACGCCTCTATGCTGTCGTCTTCAGTAAAATATTTTACATAAATATGTGGGATTGGATCAAATACAACTGAGAATCTGCTACAGAAGCTGAAAAGGCTAAGGTTTAGAAATCCAGAATTGCTAAACTACAGCCATTTTTCTGGTGTTGTAGTATGGGGTCATTGCTTGCTGCAGGGGCAAGTTCCTCCTCAACTCGTTTGGATCCGTTTCTCTTTTTTTTTAATTGTCAGACAGAATATATCAGTAGACTTCAATCTGCTGCCACCGTCATGATTCACATCATCAAGATTAATGAGCCAATTCCAGAAGCAGCCATGCAAGCCCAAGCCATGACACTACCTCCAGAGTGTATGACCACAGACGGCTCTCTGGTCATCATGTTGGTTTATCCTTTTTAACAACAGCCTTCATGTGGTGAAGCCCAGGGTTTAGACCAAGAGCAGACATTCCGCACTATTACTGGGCAAGACTATTAAGACCTGGGCAAGAAGAAACATCAGTCGGTCACCTGTTCCAATATCTCTTGAAAAACTGGATGGGTTCGAACCATTTCAAAGGTGCTGTGTTCTGAGTTGTTCGACACATGGACGTGTAAATATCAGGAAATGAGAGCTGAAATTCTGATCTTTTGTCTCATTCATCTTTGGATCATGATTTCAAAAACAATAAAATTGACCTTGGTGGGACACGAACTGCTGGAAAATTGCACTCCTGACTCAAAAACTACTAAAGTTACGTCTAGAAAAGTCCATTATTACTTTATGTCGCTTTGTTGTGTCTATTAGAGGTTGACCGACAAGTGACCAACACACACCCTGAAGAAATATGGAGGTTCTTCCTGAACATGCCAACAAATAAACACCACAACTGCATTTACTGTTTATAACAAATGAGCAATACAGTGTTAATAACACAGCAAGTTATTCTGGAGTGGCCAAAACTCTTCTCTGTCTAAAGTCAACAGATGGTCTCTGAATTCTCACCACTCCAACAGTAATAAACACCGAGTCCCAGCATTCCACTGATTCTGTCAGCGTGTCCGAGGATCTTCCCTCCAAACGGACATCTTCAGCAGCTGCTTTTCTTGAAAGGTCTACCAGCCGCGGAAAATGTATCCCTGCTACTTCTTGTTAATAAAAACCTCACCTCACGATTTTTTTTAAGTGAAAGCTTTAACCATATAAGGATGTCAAGCTAGCATCAACAGCTTCAACTCATGACAAACCACGACAGTTCATCACTCTAACACAAAGTCATTTCTGTCATGCTTTTATCTGCCTCTTAATTAGACAAAGTTCAAAGTGCACTCACTTACCCCTTGACCTGAAGGGTAATTACGGGCATGGACAAGAAGTGCAGCAGCACTATGACGCTTCAGATGAAACAGTTCAAATATCAGACTTAAGAGCTTTAGCGTAAGGTCTTGTGAGTTGAGAAGCTTGAGCTTATCAGCAGAAGACTAAGTGTGTATGTGTGTGTGTGTGAATTGGCTGGATGGGGTCACTGGCTTCCTCTGCTCCTCTGTATGTAGTAAAGCCTCACAGCTCCAGCTTTCGTCAGCTTTGAGAAACTCCACTCAGAGCCGCTGAACATTCCACAGCATGGGAAAGGCGCAAATGTACAAATACCACAAAGCTTTTGGTCGGCTGTGAGCGCTCAGTATGATCCACGGTCCTGTCAACTTGGCGAGGGAGGACTGATCTACTGTTGGGATTCCGAATTAGGATAGACAAACAGCGGTGTGTCCAAAGATTTCACCATGCTATTGCAGTCCTGTGAGATTCCTGTTCCATGCCTTGGTGAAGAACCCGTCCAGTCCTGCCACACGACAAGGAGAGAAAATCCTCACATTGTGGTACACGTCCATATATCAGCCTCTTGCAGAAACATGAAGCTGCTCCTTAGTTCTTCTAAACCACTCCCTGTCTTCGTCTGTCCTTCATTCTGTCCCGCTCAAAAGCAGCCAGTCCTCTAAACACTGGGTGCAGAGGCGAGCCAAGGTTTGTGTATGTGTGGTTTGGCAGCTGGGACAGAGAGGGGGTGGAGGAAAAGGTGGAGAGGGGGGAGGGGGGTTGTTGTTTCCTGAAACGTGATCACAGCCATAGAGAGAGAGAGAGAGAGAGAGAGAGAGAGAGCTGTATGTGTTGTCCTTACATTTAAACTCTTGCTATTCATTAATCAATCCCTTATTCCAAATATCCTGAAAATTGAAATAAATAAATAAATAAATAAATAAAAATAAAAAATTGATAAATCCACCTTACAGTCACTCTAATCTGACTTTTTATTAATTGTTCCGTTCAGTTTATATCAGTGCACTTCTGGGCATCATGCATGCCTCCTCTTTTTTATTGAGCAACAAGCTAGTGTTGAGTGATATATTTCCATCATCAAAACATAGCACTGTAAATCTTCTCATATTTTCAGGCTGACTTTGAAGCAACTACTTGTAGATATATGTTGCAGTGTTTGACATCACTTGCTGAACGCTCGGTTGAGACATCAGTCCTGTTTTTGTAGTCGGAGTTGGAATCATTTGATCAGCTAAAATGTCTAACCTAGTCTTTTCTTGTCTCAAATACAACCTCGAATGAGAGTTCGAGTGTCCACCAAGCTGCCACCGCTGGGCCCTTGGGCAAGGCCCTTAACCCTGAACAAGCCCCCTGACCTTACCACACTTTGAATAAGGACGTCTGCCAAATATAAACGTAAAGCTCATTGACCACTTCTTAACTGCATTATGTAGCTAGGTGAGTTGCCATAACTTCCAAAAATAATCACCTCTCCAAAAATATTAGCCCAATACCAAAACTGGGTTAGATGTTTAGAACCAGGTGTCGGATGGCATTTCCTGCTTAACCCTTTAGGTTGGTTGAGAAAAGCTGTAATCAAGAAGATGCCGTTGTTGTGCTAGCTTTTGCTCAGACAATCGCAGTAAAAGTAAATTTTGAGTTTGTGTGAGATCACTGGGCCGGTGATAGAGTTAGTCACTGCTTAGTCACTTTTATGAGCGAAATGTCATATTAGAAAGCCAGACGACACAGACGACAGCTCACACCCATACCAAGTAAACGAAACAATAATTCACGATTCTTAATCAGAATTCAAAATAGTCGTTAGCCCTAAAGACGTGCAAATTTCTTTACAAGCCGAAGTGTTTCTGGATTTATATTTTCACCATGCTCAGACTTTCATCCTGGTGCATCACGGTATGTGTGAAAAAAAAGTTGTGAATCGAGCACAAAGGTGAAAATAACACAAAGAAAGCATGCGGTGCCTCGACTAGTCCCAACTGTCAGCGGATTTGAAGGCAAACAAGGACAAAAGCAAAACACTGACATCACTGTAATACCCATAAGGACCCGTATGATTGGTATGGGATTGTGCTGTATACTCTAGGCCTGAATGTGGTCTGAGTCACTTAAGACCATTTTAATACCATTAGCAGAAATATACAATAGCTGTTACTGATTACTGTATATTAGGTGCTTTGCGTCAGCAAGTTTAACGGATATAAAATACTATACCTAATATAAAATAAAATTAGTTTCAGATTTTCGGGCACTGAAACATTCCCATCTTAGACTGGATCTCTACCTGTTCCTTACAAACACAGCTTTAATAAATTTGATCTCAAAGAACAAGGCTATAAATGCTACAGGTATGTATGTCTGCAGAGCAGTACATGTCCATCACACCTAGATGTGTCTTCACAGAACTGGTGCTCATCGGTAGAATGCTGTAGCATTACAATTTCCCTTCAGTAGAACTAAGAGACTCAAACCATGTTCCAGCATGACAGTTCCCCTGTATTCAAATCCATGTTTTGCCATGTTTGGAGTAAAAAAACTCGAGTGTCCCCTCAACCCCACTGAACACCTTTGGGATGAACTTCCAGATCAGATTTCTTCCATCAGTGCTTTGTAGGTGAATGATCACAAATCCCGACAACGACGCTCCGAAATCTAGTTTAAAGTCTAACCGGAAGAGGGAAGCTTATTATAACAACAAAGAGGAGACTATGTCTGGGATGGATGGATCTGGATGTTCAACAAGCACATACAGGTGTGATGTTCATGTGTCCACAAATCTTTGGCCATATATTGTACGGTAGGAGCTGTTTCGAGTGTATGTATTAGACACAGCAACAAGGCTAGGAACTGTCGACTAGGAAGCACACAGGTCGCATGCGGCCATCATAGCAGTTCCACATCTTTCCCAAATCACCTGCTGAAGCAGTCTGAGTTATCGGATCCCAATACACATTTAATCACGCTTGGATATGGATCATATTCCAGAGGGAAGTTAATACAGGGTCTGTGAAATCACTGATCTGTATTTATGGGAAGATCAAACGGTCAGCACTGGAGTGGAGGTTTAGGAGGAGTTTAGCTTCATCTCTTATCTTGGAGGAACTAAACAGAACCTTGGCATTTGGTAAGGACACTGCGACTGTTAGCACAGTGATTTACGAACAGCCTTTTCTACCCTGATGAATGTCATCAATCTCAGTGTGTAAAACGGCCTAAAACCAGATAGCTGAGTCATTTCGAATGTCATTTAATTTACAAAATAATATACTGGGCTAATTATTCGATCCTGACTTCTAAATACACATAACGGTCCATGGCAGAAAGAATGTAAAGGGAATATATGCTTGGTTTGCACAGAGGGTATGTCAGAGCATCGATCATTTCCGATCTCTATAATTAAATTAATTAGGAGGTTTTTTAAAGATCAGCATTCGGAAGAAATCCGAAACGTATAATCTGAGCTCTAAACAATGACGAGAAATAACACTCAATTGTTAGCTAAATGTAACCTCGTCGAGTTGTGTGGCTTTTCTGTAAGGAGGTATGCATTATTCAAGAGTATGCTTTCGTTTAGAATACCATAAAGCCAACTGTGATTTCGACAAATCGCTCTCCATTTCGTTTTCACTTGCAGAGCCAAAATCGGAGACAATGGAGAGGATAGATACTAGGTTTCATCTCTCAAGGTCTCTTTCTGCCAAAAGCAACATCAGCATATGGTTGGAGAAACAATACCGCAGCGCCCAACTGAGAATTGAGTTACAACATCTCCTAAACTGTGTGTACTCGAATACCGGACCATTTCTCCACACAGACGTATATATCCTGTGTTCTCCTGCTTTTATACAAAGGCTGTTATCCACCATATAATTATATTCAACCACAAGAGTGTTAGTGATGTCGTGTGATGAGGTCTGGGGTGCAGTCAGTGTTCCACATCATCCCAAAGGTGTTCAGTGGGGTTCAAGTCAGAGCTCTAGGGTTCTTCCACAACTTCCACAGCAAACCCTTTCTCCATGGCCCCTCAATTGTTCATGAAAGCATTGTTAAGCTGGAACAGATTTGGACCGCTTTAGTTCCAGTGGAGGGAAAATGTAACGCTACAGCATTCAAAGACATTCTATACTATTTTGTGTGTACAATCTTGGGGTAGCAGTTTGGGGAAAAACCATGTACGAGTGTAATGATGAAGTGTAAAAGGTCTTTCCTCCTATTTACTGTGTGTCTGGTTGTTAACAAACGTGTGCTGGGAACCAAATCTTTCCATGCAATAAAGCATGATGTCTATGTTTCTCAAAAAGAAGGCAGCATCTAATATGTGCAGCAGTTTCAGTGCTTTGATTGTTTGGTCGTAAGAAGAAACTATTTACAGAATGAAGACATCTATCAAACAAGAGACAGGAAGTCATATTTGAAACAAGTCTCCTATTTTTAAGGAGGCATAGGAACCTATAGGTAGTTTGTGGACTAACACGTTATTTGTAATTTTTCCGGATATAAGAAATAGTTGGTGTAGTCTCGAATATTTCTTCTATTTTCCCCCAGTGTTGCTTTATTTTATTGCTCCTGACAGTGCTTCAGGCTTCGCAAGCAGTTTATGTCAATGTTGTGGCATCATAATGACATATTGCTGCCTTCAAAGGGAGGCTCCTTCCAGGTATCCTAATAGTCCGTGGTGTGCTGCCTTCTGTTTCAGATACGGCTTAAGAATCTGAGGGACAACTAGGTTTTACGACATACATGCCTTAGTTGTGTTTTCACTATAATGACCTGATTCGTTTAAAGAGAGCCTCAAAGAGAGCCCCGGGTTTCTGTATCGCTGTGTGAGGAACACTAGCCTTTGAAACCTAGGCAGTTCTAGCGTCTGTGGGGCCCCAAGCAGGAAAATGTAAAGGGGTCTCTTGGCATGTTTCTGCTTTATTGTCATTATGTTGCCCAGATGCCTTTGTAAAGAACCAGGATAACTGTCTGAAAGTATTAGTGTGATATTCTGCATGCTGGTTGTAGAGCTAAATCATGCTTCCCAATTAGATAAACCATAATTACATGAGTGTTGGCTTTTATACTCTGTGTATACACTACATATTAGTGCTGAAATGATTAGCGAACATTGTTGACAACGTCCACAATAAAAAATTGTCGATAAATATTTTTACTGTTGAGTAGTCATTTTATCTCATGTGACCTAATATAAGTGACTGAAATATCACTATTTGACCGCTACAGCACTGTGGCGCTAGAGAGTAATGCAGCTCTCCTCAATGTTATTGCAGTAGAAGAAAACACAGCATGAATTATGACGGAGTGTAAACGAATCTGAACTAACAAAGTGTGGGAAAGTTACACAAAACGTAAAACCAAGAATGCTGTCGTGTACAATACATGCAACAAAGAACTTAAATATTTTTATCTGTAATGCAGCTGATTAATTTATTTTTGTTGATTTTTTTTTCTATTGAAAGGGAACAAAAAATAAACATCCAACTTCGAGGATGACCTGTTTAGTTGGCTCAAAGTTCATTAAAACAACTATTTCAAAAGCTGAAGTGATTGTCTTTTTTATTTTGTAGTTAGAATAAGCATAATTCAGTGTTTTAACTAGTTGCAAAAGTGGAATAATCGTTCAGAACCTACTGAATAATCGGTGAAATATAATCGATTAAATGTTCTAATAATCGTTAGAGTAATCGCTCACTCTACGCTATATGGACAGAAGATCTGTATAAGAACTAGATGTGGATCTACCAAAATGTTGCGCAGGCTAGAAGATCATTGTATACTGCAGATTTAAGATTTCTCTTAAGAGAAATCCAAAAGAAGTCCAAATATGTTCCAGCTTGACAATGCCACTGTGCACAAAGTGAGCTCCATGAACACATGGCTTCCAAGAATGGAGTGTCCTGCACCCCAGACCTCTTCATCCAACTTTAGTGTCTGATCTCACTACATATTCTTGTAGATCAATGATCACCAATCCCCACATTCATGCTCGAACATCTAGTGGAAAGTCTTTTATAAGATTGGAGGTTATTAGTGCAGTCAAAAGAAGCTGTGAGGGTCAGGGATACACCAAATTTTAGCCATGTCAGGGGTACACCAACTTTTGGCCATGTACAGTGATACAAACTATCAAGACAATCTGAGGAATTTTACCACAAAAGCTAACAGATTAATTACTACGTGATCCTAGCTAGCTCTTTGCTTGCCAAAATGAAGCTGGGCATTACATTACTTCATGACACAGCTGCTTCCCTCCTCTTGCTGTTTACCTCCAGACAGGTAAAGGATGACAATTCACAACAAACACCCACATGCTAGAGGTTTTCAGGGAATTCTGCATATTTTCATAGACTTACTTTCATGGATTTTCATAGCCTTCAGGGAGCCACATTAAAATTAGGAGACCCAACCAGTTGCCTGTCATGTAACCATACCTTAGACTGAGCACTAGAGGCACAATGATTACCCTATTGTTAAAAGTCCAAGAGAACGTAAAGGTGTGGGAAATCTGGAAACTCTCTCCTGTTGATTTGAGTGACGGTAGCCACAACAGGCCATGAACTAGGGCTGTTAGTGTCTCCTCCGTATGCATTCGGCTGCTCTTTGAGCGTCAGTAAGAAAATTGGAAAAGATCCAGTAGTGAAGCTGCAAATCAAGATGGAAGCACATGTTAGCCTTCACCCATAGCAGTTAGTAAACCACAACTAGTAAGTGGGTGAGAATTGGCACATAACCAAAATGACCAAAATGGGGAAGAAGAAAAAAAAAAAAAGGATGTACACGGACTCAATCATTCTATTCATTTCCATATGTTTTTATATTGTGTTATTCTTATTAAACAGGGACTGATGACTCATGGCAGCATGACCTCAAGCTGTATTTGAAATGGATTAGAAGTTCCGGTCTGTTCAAGGGCAACCACACTCTATGTCAAAGCCCAGAGCGTCTAAAAAAAAACCCAGCTAATATTCTGATAATGTTAAACAAAGGAGCTTATGGTGTTAGGTGTGTAACAATTCCTCATAGTCCTCGTAAGAGACTGCTGCTGTCAGAGCCGAGTCATTTGGTGCACTCAACACCAAATCACTCCTAATAACTGACTCCTGAGAAAAATTCTCACGTTTAACATGACAGACGGCTCTTCACCAAAGGCAAGGGACTATACTGAGATAAACAGCACCCGTTTTCACTTTAGAATAAGATGATATGGGAATATTGCAGCTTTACAGAACATAAAATAAATGTATATTTATTAGAATTCATCCCAATTTATATGTATAATGAGCGAGAAAAACTAGAGAGTGTAATTATAAATGATTATATACACTGGAGGGTATAAATTAGCATAAACACCGAAGAGTGTGATACTGTATATGTCGTATAATGTCAGTTTAGAGACTCATAAACTAGCTCATCATCTGAGTTCATTATCGATTCAACACCAACTCCTCCATGCCAACACCTACAAATGCTCAATGACGGAGATACAGCATATGTAGAATGTTATTCTGTGTATTGATTAAAAGGTTGTTCTCCTCAAAGTCCTTGTGTGGTCGGCAACTTCTCTTCAAATCTCTGAAATCTTCATGAAGAGGAATCCAACCGGAGTTGGTTCAATCTCTATACGCCTCGGGATGGGCAGAATTAGAGATGCAAGTGGAGAGGAATTAGCATAGCTGCTGTTCGTAATATTAGCAAGCGCTAATACTCCTTCACTGCTTGACTAAAATATTTTGTGCACATTTAAAACCGATCCAAATTCCAAGCTGTTAAATAAATCTGTTAAACGCTCAGTTCATAAGTGGACATGAGAGTAGAAATAGACGTAGAAATAATTAGTTCATTTCCATTTAGATTAAGCCTAGAACTAGATGACTAGATTTAGACTAAATATATAACAGCAATGTTTTTTTCGGGGTAAAAGACAGCAGCTTTTAGCTTTACATGGTGAAGTGCTGTGAACTGTTTTCTAAGCTTCAGGTTTTCCTGTAACTAAAAATTGTATTTACACACAATGTTTTGCATATTCACACATTTATCTTAATTCAGATACAGACACTTATCTAAAGCTTGAGGTTTGGATCAGAGCGGATTTGAGACAAAAAGTTAAAGCATAGAGGGTGCAATGTGTGAAAAGGTGAAAAAAAAAACCTCAGCTCCTGCTTCGATGCCCCAGTACCTTAAATCTTTCGACCTAATCTTCTTTCTGGACCTACCTGATCCATCCTGACGCTTTACCCCTTTTTGAAGTCGCTTGGTGGTGCACTCTGTTGGGATAGATCTGAGTGGACAGATGGCATTACTCAGGACAGAACCACTTGGAGACTATCACGCCATTGTGTCTATCATGCTCAGGTCTTCATCAGTGAACATTTGAAGACTTTGGCAGGACGGAATTAGTGTTAATTCTGTAATTAACCCAGAAATGGCTCTAAACTGTTCCTCAGGAGCTCTTAGTTGCACAATTCCACTCGACTATAAACTGTTGTAGAAATTACATTATTTACATTGACATTATTTCCTGTTCAGTGTCACCTGAATGAAGATGAGGTTCACTTCTGAGTCTGGATCCTCTCAAGGTTTCTTCATCATATCATCTCAGGGGGTTTTACCTCAACGCCGTTGCCTCAGGTTTAATCATAGTTGGTACTAGGGCTGTGTGATTTGGGGAAAATATCTAATTGCGATTCTTTTGACAGATATTGCGATTGCGATTTTATTTGTGATTTAATTTTGTAGCCAAGCTTCAGCTCAATATTCTATATCAGATGCAGTGTGTATTTCTACCCAATAGACTGGTAGCTTCTTACTGCTAAA
>JAOTRN010000009.1:14040212-14058516 GCA_028566695.1 Bagroides melapterus
GAGAGAGAGAGAGAGAGAGAGAGAGAGAGAGAGAGAGAGAGAATGGAAAACCCACCGCAACCCCCTTAACTATCATTCAAACAGACAGCCTGACAGCTTACATTCTCTGACCACTGGGGACTCAAAAACATGGCCACCAATCAAGTTGTGGGGATGATGAAGGTGGAGTTTAGAGCATGAAAATGAAGCATCAAGGACAAAATAACACCAGTGATTAACAGCCATTGCTAGGAAGGAAAAAAAGCACAATGTTTCGAAGTGTCATTGGATTAGTCTCGTCCGAGTGAGCGACCCGGTTCCTGTTTCCTCACTGGTTTCCTGTTAGTGCACGACTTGATCATTAGTCGGAGAAGAAACGAAATTTGTCTGGTGTCTTTCGTTAGTCAGTGAAATGCAGGTCGTAGGTCTGGCTGAAAACAGACCAAAAGAACCAGGAAAAGATCGATTCTATACACGTCACTGGTTGGAGGCCAATTTTTTTGAATGCCACATTGAGGAAAGACTTACACAACATAACTCACCACAGTTTACAACTCAACTATTCAGCTAAGATGATGACACAAAATGTTTGTGTCAGGTTTAAAAACAAACAAAATCCAAAACAATGAAGAATGCTTGCAAAAATGAACAGCATGTAACTAGCTAGTTAAACAGGCTGTAAAATCCCAAGTCATCTGTAAAAACGTGTAGTTGTTGAAACCAGCGACTCGGTTCGTACGATTAAATTCTGCAAATTCAAAGAAGCTCGATACCCAAAAATCTAAATACAATAGAAAACACAACACAACCTTATATCATGTTGTACGTCCCTGGGTGTTGAGCATTTCAGTGTCAGTAACACACTTAGATAACTGAATTCAGTGTGAATCATTATTTATATAATAATAATAATAATAATAATAATAATAATAATAATAATAATAATAATAAAACCAACAACAACAACAACAACAACAATAATAATAATAATAATAATAATATTTTAATAATTTTTAAATAAATAAATTTATTGAAAAGTACCTTTCAAGTCACTCAAGGTAACCGTAAAAATTCAAATAAATACATAAACAACAATCCATCAATATAAGAAGAAAAAAAAACAGATTAACATGAAACATAAAGGAGATTTAAGTGCATGATTTAAGATCATGTTGGCTAATGGGATGAGTGTTGAATGTGGTTAATGTGTCTATGTTACAGATGTTTTCTGGGAGGGAATTCCAGAGACGAGGAGCAGTGTGACTAATCTGAGATCTGAGAGGTCTAGTGGAGCAGGTTTATGAAGAGCTTTAAAAGTGAAAGAATCTTAAAATCAATACAGTGTATAATAGGGCGCCAGTGGAGTTGTTGAAGAGAGGGAGTAATGTGATGCATGATGGGAGTTTGTTAGGGATTAAACTGATGTGAGTCTCAAGGAAGAAACACGACACGACGGGAAATGGGTCTTGTAATGATTCAAAAAAATGTACAATATCCAATTAGTTTGCTGAATCAGCTACCTGCCTCATCTACAACATGAAGAATGCACCACGGTCTCTCATCTGCCTACTTGGATATACAAAAGCATGTTGTGCTCATCTGAAGCACATTGACACACACACCTCAGTCATACTGCACCTGCACCTCACCGCACCTTCCTACCACTGGTCCGCTAACGTACAATTAATTATTAATTTCCATCTGCACTGAATGTAGCACATGTAATTTAATGTTTGTACTGGTTCACTTTTTATACAATATTCTACTACACAGTTAAGATTTCCTATCGCTTAAAATTCTTAGACTTCTAAAATCCTTTGTTTGTTCTATGCGCTGATGCAGAAAGGCAAATTCCTTGTACATATAAAACCCACAGTACTTAGCAATAAAGCAGATTCTGAATAAACACAGAAATCACATGAGGTTGCCAAGGCAGGGACTGTGCTTGTGACAAAAACAAAACCGGCAACGTTTGTCAGCACTTCTAAACTGCTAGGCTTCATCAAATTCTTCACAGAACACTACTCAGGCACATCTGATAATACTTGTCATGCTCCCGGTATAAAGAACTGAATTGTGCGAATTGCAGCAGGCTTTTAACGTCAAATGCACCAAAGACACCTCAAGACACATTGGAAAATTTTGGTCCTGCTTTAGTGAAGCCTTCATTAATCAGCAAAATAAAAGCAAGCAAACCAGCAGGAGAGAGAGAAAAAAGAAATCCCACACCTCAAGACGCACGGTCTCATTAAGGCTTGCGCTGAGTTATAACACCACTTTCCGTTTACAATTCATTTGACAGAGGGTTATTATCCGAAACGACTTACGGGTGAGGCAGAATACAGAGCAGTAACACCTAGCTGCTGAAAGAGCTGCTGCAAGATGAAGTCTTCACCAGACGACTAATAACAAGTGCAAACAAACAGCGGGAAGTACAAAGACGAGCGTGATTCGACACACGGTGTGGACACGACGGTCGGAATTACTACTTAAATGTCAGGATTAACAAAAAATCAGTCGATTCGAATGGAAAATAAAGCTTAAGATTTTACACTGGGTTATGGATGGTGGATGATGCTCTCCGTAACATGGAAAGCGTTTCTTGTCTTAGTAACTTGGTAACATGACTAGAAAGAAAAGAGCTGCTTGGAGTTCTTCTGGTGGTCCGGTGGCAGGATCACAGACTCTTGTTGCTGTGGACCAGGTTCGATTCCAAGGCAGTATGCTAACCCAGCCACCAAAAAGCTAACTCTCAGTGTTGGTCACAAGCCTGGATACAATCTACTAAGCTCTGCTTGACTGGTCCCACAATCTCTCAGAGTAAGAGGTAGGTGCACATCAAGATTCTTTTCTGTTCTGACACCGAAGGTGGTGTAATAAACTTTCCCTAGATGTCTGCATAGCTGAGTCACTGTCTAGCTTCAAAAGAGGGGTGAAGACCTTCGAAGAATACCTTACATTAACACTTTGATTGATCGCTTTCTATAACACTACAGTGTTGTATTCTTCACTTATAGAGCTTAGGACCTTTAAAATAGATGTAAATCAGAGGGAAAGAGCTGAGGAAGGTTCTACTCAGACGATCTCTATGAGCACTTTTGGGAGAACTCGGTCTTCAGGGTTTTCTTAAAGAGTTGTAAGGAACGTAAGGAACTCGACTCGACCCTCTGCAGCTGTCGTGGCTTTTGTTAATAAGAATAAGAAATTACGAATAAGAAATTCAAATTTTATCTCTAAGCGTACTGTAGCTATCCAAACATGTCTATAAACAAAAACCATCTCTACCAGAATCTTCAGAATAATGTTGGAGAAAAATGAGAAGAATTTAGAAAAAAATTTGACTCTGGGGTATTTTGACAGGTTTGTCACAGTCTGTAGCCTCGATCAACATCGTGAACGGCTCGAGAATATCTGGCAAACATTGAGCAAGAAGATTTTTGCGCTTGTTCAAGCACCTCAAATGGTATCTATGCACTGGAGTCATGTAAACCTATGCAGATACACACGAGTAAAACGATCACTCAGAGACAAACGTCTGAAATCGTATGCCTAATAACTGTGCACTGCTGATGCTCTCGATTATGCTTTATGGGTGATTCTGTATCTTATGAATGAACCAAATCAATTATTGAAAGCGTTCCCTCAGTGAAACGGCGCCGAGAACAATTTCCACTCTGTTATCTGTCGCCGTGCGTTAATGTAGCGCAAAGTGGCATCGAAACAAGCAAGCTTTAGAAACGGAATAAAATGAGGCGACAAGACAGCAAAACTTGACAAGAGCTTCGATATAATACACACCAATAAGTGCCAGCTGTGATGAATTCAGTAAATAAGGCATTTTTATTGTTCAATATTAATCGTTGTTGCCTTGGTATAGAGAAACGATCCTCTCTACCATTACATGAGGCATTCCAAGCATGGCTGTGAACATCGGTGTGAAGATGATTTGCTGCCATTGTTGAAGATATAATAATATATTTAGATACATGACTATTCAGAAAGACGAGGTGCAGATAATGTCACCATCCTCTACGTCACCTAGAACAGAATTCCTCCTGAAGCAGCAGATGGTTCGATATTTTGCTGAAACAACACAGCGGCATTGGGTTTGTAGCAGACCACAGTACTGGCTTGAAGAGTCTAGAAGCAGGAGAGGCAAAGAGTTTTCGAAGACCACATGCGTCATCAATAAGTAAACACCACCATCGTTACCTCATACACAAGCATCTGAGTCACAAGACTGCGATACGACCCACTGATATAGAAACCTAAAAGCTCAAACAAATAAGAACTGAGTAAAGAGTAGCACTGGACACCTGACAAAGAACCACCAGTGTAGATTTCCACCATCTGCAATGATCTATAAAGCCAAGCACAAACCAGTTTTTGGCTAACATGATGTCATTTGGTGTAAATAGTTCGGGTTTTTCTGGTAGGAACATGATCAGCCTGGAATTGAACGTTTCGCATTTTTACCATGCAGCCTATGCGTCATTTCAGTTCCAGCGTTTGGGAACGCTGAGCTGTTCTAAGGTTCGGGAATGCAGAGCTATTCTAACGTTTGGGAACGATAAACATTTACGGATTATTTATAATTCACCCTATTCACCCTTATTGATCCCAGGTTATAAACATCCAAAGCCCAGACTGTTGTGAATCTGATGTTCTAAAGATAGCTGATGTAATTACTTCTCAAAGCCCAAAGGTAAGGCAAAGTGTACCCTTTTAACAAAGGTTATATTCACATTACAGGGTTAAAGCAGCAGGAATAAAAAACGAGACTCTTTCTTCAGGGTTTTATACCATCTGTGGACATAAGGTCACTCAGATAGAAGCATTTTTTTTGTCGCATATACATTATCGCAAATTCTTTCATCCCAAGGTCTGCCATGATACGGTAATCCTGGGGAAGGGAGGGTTAAGGGCCTTGCTCAATGGCCCAACAGTGGTAGCTTTGCAGTCCTGGGGCTTGAACCCTGATCCTCCGTGAAACAACACCGAGCCTTAACTGCTTGAGCCGCCACTGCCACTCTCTTACCATTCAGCAGAATCCCACAGAATTTATATAACACTTTGAACAACAGACATTGTCACAAAGCAGCTTTATAAGAATATAAAAATTCACTAATAAAAAAAGGAAAATTGACATTTATTTTTATCCATACCGAGCAAGCTATATTGACCAAAAAAAAAAAAAAAAAACCCTCCCTGTCAAACTCAGATCCAACCCTAACTAAACACATCCAGATCCAAACTTGTATCCAACCCTAATTAAACACACTTGATACAACTAATCAAGTCCTTCAGGCTTAATTGAAAACTGCATAGTATGTGTGTTGGAGCAGGGATGGAACTAAACTTTGCAGGGCTCTGTCCTCCAGGAACTGAGTTTGACACCCCTTGTCTACAGGAACCAGACTCCAAAGGGAACTTCACCTGGATGACACCGGATAGTGCAATCGTCAATCATTTCCTGTCCATAACCATACACTATAGAGTCAAGCGCAATCGTGTAACCAGGGCGATCAGATGTTTCAACACATCACACATGATTATCATGTTATATCAGCTGTGGCTACGTTGGGGTGGGAATAAAACTGAGCAAGGCGGTAGAAACAGCAGTGATATCCACACCACTGATTTTCACCTCCTGACTGTAATCACAAATGAACAAGCTGTCAGCCAACTGGCAGAGCAGGCCATCTCTGTAATGATCATCATTTGTGCAAATTGTTTGCTCATTTCAGCACTGCTGCAGTGACGGGCTGACTAACAACGACGATTTCCTTCTCCACACATAAAAGCATTTCTTAACAACATTTGATCATCTGAATTCCTTAACAACATTTACGTCCCGGAGGGCTGGAAAACCCACAGATTTGGCAGTGGTAGCTCAAATGGTTAAGGCGGGGTTCAAGCCCCAGCACTGCCAAGCTGCCACTGTTGTGTTCCTGAACAAGACCCTTAACCCTATCGGCTCCAGGGGTGGTGTATAATGTCTGACCCTGTGCTCTGACCCCAAACTCCAAAGCTGGCAAATGTGTGACAAATATAAAGAAGTCTTCTTCAGGTGAATTTCCATGAATTCCTTATTATACAGTGCACTATTTGGTGGCATGAGCTATGTTTATTAGTGTTGTCCAAATTCTTAGTGAGCAATCGTATATCCTGGATAGTTATAATGAACCGGAAATGTATTATACCAAACATGCCCATTAGTTCCAACGAAAAGAAACACAGTGCACAGCTTCCATCCATCTCAAAGTTCATTGAGACCAGTAAAGCCAGAGGCTGTAAAGGTACCACATACTTAATACAGAAAGATTGGACACTTGGCCTTCCTACAAGCAGAGATGAAGCGGTTGATTATGTAATAGAAGGTCATGATGGTAGGTTTCTGCCGCAATCTCCACGTATTTATGGTCAAAAACTGGGTCCACGCATGTGTCCATGTTCAATAACACGCAGGATCTGGAGTATATTCTGGAAACAAGGTTTCCTAGGAAGGAACACAGCCTACATGGACACACACTCACACCAAGGGGCAGTTTAGCCAATCAAGCATCCCATCTACCTCCTAGTATGTTTCGGGAGATGTGGAGAAACTCACACAGACACAGTGAAGCCATTCTCTGTTTGCTGTTTAAAACAACATCTCCAGGTTCTGCAGGAAAATCACCACACTCTGCTGGCTCCAGAAATGGAGTCAGGCTCTCCTGTTCAGCCTTTTCATCCAATGCCAAAGGATCTGTTTTCAGGGAACAGAGACAAAAGGGAACGAGAACACAAACTTGCAGCTTGAATTCAGACAGCAGTTAGAAAAAGGGACACACTGACTAGGGCTCAAATGAATTTCTCATGTCAATGTGTGGTAAAAGGTTTACTGGATGCCGCATTCTGTTGCTATTTTCGACTGTTTGCAAGCCACTCCATAAAAAAACCAAAAAAAAAAACCTCACATCCCAGACTACTTATCACTGTCACTGGAATCCAAACACTAACTGCACTCAGGCTAATTTAAGGATTCTGCAGGGACAGAAGAGCCGATTCACAAACTCTCAGAGTTTGGCCCTGAGAGAACGCTCTTAAAATTGTTTTGTGGGTAAAGAATTTATAATAACAAGACAGAAAATACTATAAATCAACTTCTTGCCAAATTAATCATTATGAGGAAACCGGAAGAATAATTTACTGGCTCAACTCAACACCTATTATTTAACATCACAAGCGTTAGAGCAAACTATTTTTGATTAATCAGACTATATTTTTCCCCCGATTTTACTTTCGTCAACTAATCCACAAATCTTCATTTTTTCCCCCTGTGTTCTTTGTTGTACCCATGTACAGTTAAACATAATCTTATTCCGGTTCTATTGAATTTATATTTCATTGTGATTAGCCCATCGTACTGAAATTGATAGGTACATTCTGTCAGCGTGGCTCCACTGAGAGCTTAACGATCCGCCGGTCCTGTCATCGTGCTTAACGGGTTTATGCCATTAAACATTTAATTAAGGCAATTAAACATTAAACGTTGTCTTCTCAAAACAATAATACGGGTTAAAGAGAACTGTCTCTCTTTTGAAGGAACTAAACAGATTACGAAAGGCCTCGGGGAGTATCAGTGCTGTGGTTGCTGTCAAAGAATCATCGTAAGCCAAAGGACAATATGACTTTTTGTACTGGGAAGATACCAGAACATGGTGATGACAGAAGCTCACAAGTGAAAACAAGCTCTGCTCTGGTTATTCCTTTCAACCATCTGAGAAAGAGTGCAGGAATGCTACTTCTGTGGCTCTTGGCAGGTGGCAAAACGTAGCTGGGTATGAACAGGTCAGGAGGGGAGTGTGTGTATTTCTGTTCATGTGTGTGGGTATATGTACGTATTTGTGTGTTTGTGTGCGTGCATGTCTGTGTGTATCTGTGTATGCACGCATGTATGACTGTGTGTGTGGGGGAGTATGTGTGTCAGTGTGCGGGTATATGTATGACTGTGTGTGTGTGTGTGTGTGTGAGAGAGCGCATGTATGTATGTATGTATGTATGTATGTATGTATGTATGTATGTATGTGTGTGTGGGAGAGTATGTGGGTCAGTGTTTGTATGTCTATTTGTGTGTGTGTGTGTGTATATACATGTGTGTGTAGGTATGTATGACTTTCTGTGTGTGTATGTGTATGTGAGTGCATGTATATATGTTTGGCTTTGTGTGGGAGAGTGTGTTGATCAGTGTGTATATGTCTATTCGCGCGTGTGTGTATGTGCGCACGTGTGTATGACCATTCATGTGTGACTATTTGTGTGTGTGCGTGTGTGTATGACCATTCATATGTGACTATTTGTGTGTGTGAGACTATTTGTGTGTGTGTGTGTGTGTGTGTGTGTGTGTGCGTGCGTGTGTACCACATGTCAATTAATACCACTCTGAGATTGCAAACACAAGCAGCTTTGCAGCATGTTAATGGAATGATGGCTGTACAGAGATTAGGGCACTGGTATGAAATGCACATGAATACATTAACAAAGTGTTGCTCTGTTCACTGCAGCAGCAGCAGAAAGCGAGCTGGACCACAAGAACAGACGAGTGCGCAACAAGACGTCGATTATTACGGATGAATGTAGGAATGACTTGGAAGGGGAAAAGATTTTCCAGGAGTGCTTTCCATCAGGTTCCACTCGAGATTTCAGGAGGAGGTGGTTGGGGATGGCGGTGGGGCGATGCGGGGGAGGGGTGGTGGTGTCTGTGCTCTGCTCTGACCCACTCTCATGGAAAATAGTGGTAGGAATGCCTGCTATGTAGCTGTGAGACCATATTAGAAGATAAACTGAAGAGTCATGGCACGGTTTTAATCCAGCGGATTCAACTCAACATTTAACAGCTGTGGACCTTAAAGACTGGAGTTTGGGGAATTGAAATCTTTAAGACAATTAGGGACTACGCTACACTTATAGCACTAAATCCATAAAACACATGTGTAGTAGCACAGGATTAACCCTAAACACTTGAGCTATGTAATAAGGATACAGGTTGCACAAGTGCTAGGAGAGATGAGATACAGGAATGCCATGAATGGGGTAAGAGGTGCCACTGTTGGGTTTCAGGAAAATGGAGGAACACTGACTAACAACATTGCTACAGTCACAGTGTGGAGAAGGCCACTCAAGTCTCCTATTTCTACTTGGCCAGAGACTCAAGGCACAGCTTTTCGCTTTGGTCTTATATCAGGATTACGGTGCAATGTTGCTCCGTTTCCCCTTTAACGAAAAAAAAAAGTTTTTAAAAATTGTTTCAGAGTTTGATCATTGCACAATAAGAAGCAAGAGTTTAAAACCCAGCATGACATGACAACACGTTGGGGAAAAAAACAACAACAAATAATTCTACTTAAAGTTAAACCCTTCAGCATCTTCACAAGACACGTAGACTTCATTAGACAATAAAGTTTTTTTTCTGCTGCTCAAAAGAATGTGTTAATATTAGCAAGGCTTACTTTGTGGTAGCTGCCAGTAAAACAGTTGTTTCTTCCTCAGACCTCAGAGTCAGGGTTGTAATATTTCAGCTCTGTAATTTTATTTAACTAATTTAATGACATTCAAGCCTCCCGATCGTTCATGTCTTATTTTAATGACTGTTGTTGTCATGGTGACAACATACTTCTTGGTTCCTGGCCAGCAGCCTCTTTTTTGTTCCCGCTGCTGGAACAGATTCGATTCAGTTAAGTATAGACTCTTTTATAGTGGAGAAAAGGCTATGGGGTTGGCAAAACAAGGCAGAGACAAAATACAAGCGGCGGCTTTTCTGATCTGACAAGCCTGTGTTCCACAACAACATAAGAGTTCATTCCTATCCTTCACTCTGAGGTCTCCAGAAGAGGAGGATATTTTAAACCGTCTTCAACCGTCCCCCGAAGACTTGCTTTCGAAGCATAACGCTCGACAGAACACAGCTGAGTCCTGGGCTGGAGGCTGCTCCTGCATGGTGCTTGCATTCCATTTAATCATGGGTAGATTTTTTTTTTCTCTCCTCAAACAATGGGCTGATGGAGCTGCTACAGATGGACAGCTGAATATATGGTGTGGTGGTGCTGCAAGCAGAGCAGTTTGGCTGGCGGCTTCCAGGAAACAGAATTGCAGGGCTGGATGCCAGAAGCTCTCTCAGGAATGCCAGCAGGTTCCTTAGTGCAGAACACAAGGTCCACTGTGTATCCTCTGAACTGCTACAGATTGGTGGTGAAAGCAGAGCCCATGGCCCTCTCCAAGGACAAATGAGAGTGTTTTAAGTTTAAGTTCTCTCTGAGGTCTAATCCTAAGCCGAAAACCTCTCGGGGGTGAATTAAAAAGCGGCACACACGGAGACATTTTCAGGCAGCCGAGCTCTGAGCCCAATTCAACAACACGGACAGACAGAGTGTCTACCTTCCCTGCTCTAGAGTAAACAGTTTTATATAGCATACACACACCTTCTCTTTTGTACAATTTCATATTCCATAAATTGAACTGCAAACAAGATACCTCTATGTAAAAGTCCAAACTCTTACATCATGCCAGTCTGTGTTTTGCAAGAGAGTGAAAATAGATCAAGTCTGTCAGGCTTTATCCAGGCAACGACAGAACTGTGTGTCCCTCCAGAGCAGCAAGGCATTAAAGGCAGCTGAACACATGCACTGGTTTAGGTGAAGGGTGGCAGTGTAGGAACAAGCAGGTCTAGTGGAGGCCCTGACATACGGGAGAGATAAACCCTGAACTGAAGGCACATTCCACACCGCAGCAGTCACAGGGAGCAACTGCACAAGCACAAAAGCGCTTCACAGCCAGCCAGAGACATTCAAACACAGAGTGACTGAATGAGAGGCCACGGGGACTTTAAACCAACACCTCATAAATCTCAACCCTCCTGCTTGGCTTTTTAAAGCCCTGTTTGTGCAATTAGTCAGACCTGCGCAACAGGCAGAAGGAGCAAAGAGCAAAGGATGGCAGTTATCAATTAGAACAGAGAGCAATTATGATCACGAGAGTCCTTGTTTTCGGCTTTTGCTTCCTGACACAGAATGCTTTTCTTTTTTTTCTTTCTTTCTTTTTTTTTTTTTTTTAATAAATGTGGCACATTTTCAAATGCCAGCTTGCTTAAAGACGAGCCATGACAAGGCGACCAATCGGCAACCTGAAACAGACAAAACAGAAACCTACAGAATACAAACAAGGGACACTTCTAAAGTAGAGAAAGTAAAAGGAGTCAAAACAAAGAGATTAAAGAACAACAAGAACGCTTGTTTATCTTATCGGGTTAATATTCCCGAAGAGAAGCCCAGAACCTCAGAGTAAGGCTTGTGCAATGTGACAGACGATCCCACCATGAGAGAGAGGAAAACACAGAGCTGTACTATGTTACACTTCAGGGAAAAGCCGAAGCTGATGAATTTACCATTTGCTCGAAATGTACTGGCCTGTCAGCTTTTCCATGGGCACTTTGTCAAATGCCAAGAACTTTAAATCTGAAACACGGTGCAAAATTTAGCTTAGTGCTTTTAAAGCACAAACACTTAGCCTGTCAATTTGTCATCCTGTTGAAACAGACTGAGACTCATACAGCTGTTACACAGAGGATACAAAGAAAGGCAAGTGTCCAACATCGCTTTAGAGGAAAAAAAAGAGGGGGAAAAAAAAGCAGAAATAATAACGAGGGAGAGTGAAGTAAGAGTTTCTTCTCACACCTTGCTGAACTTTTGTGCAGCACTAAAGTTTCAGTCTCGTCACTGTCAGTAGTGTGGAGATAGGAGACACGCAGAGCCTAATCGGAGATGGCACCTGGTTTTAAACATTTATACCTAATGCATTTTTAACTGCCAATATAAAATAAGCATGACTTCCTTGTTTTCTCACTACCCTCATCCAACCTGACAAAAACGCACACGCATCCACACGCTTTTTTTTTTTTTTTTAACCTGTGACGGCTGGGACCTGTAATCCTGTACAACTAACAGGAGGCTTCTTGCTTTCCCTGTCACTTATGCTAAAACTGGAAAGCACACCTGTCACAGAAATCCAGACCTAAAGAGCTGTTCTCAAAGATCCGCGCTCCTTTCTCTCAGTGCCGTTCGTTCTGTCTCCATCTACGCCATTCTTTTCCCACAGTGTGATACCCTCATTAAACCAGTCTTGCCACCCACACTGACCTCAGCAGACTGACAAGAGTTGACCAAACATAGAGAGCTGCTAACGTGTGCCCTCGGGCTGTCTGTTCGTTTTCTACAGAATTCCCCTAGTCATCCATAAACGACATGTCCAAAAGTATGCGGACACGAGATCGTCGCGTGGTTCTTCGCAAACCATTGGTGCAAATTCAGATCCACTTCCAATTCAGATTGTGCTTGTATACTGTAACGTTCCAGTTTTCCTTCACTGGAATTAAATGGCACACCAGTAAGACTCAAGTGAGCCCCATGAACACATGGTTTGCCAGGGTTAGAGTGGAAGCCCCGACTCTGACTCAACACCATTAAACACCATTGGGATAAACTGACTGAACCCCAGACCGCCTCACTCTTACATCATCAGTGTCTGATCTCACTAATGCTGTTGTACATAAATGATCACAAATCCCCACAGTCACACTCCAACATCTAGCAGAAAACCTTCCCTGAAGTTTATTATTATTTGGTTAATAAAGGTCAGGTGTCCACAATTTTTGTCTTTTTTTTTTTTTTAAAACAATAAGTCAAAAATAAACATTGATCAACTCTTACATATTCTTACTACGGCTGAGCACATTAACGGTTTATTTTCGTGTTAACGATTTTATTAATTAAAGCAGTTTTTTAAATTATTATTATTATTATTATTATTATTATTATTATTATTATTATAAGTGTGTTCCTCACTGGTTACAGATCATGGGTCACAGGAGGGGTGGGATGTTGATCAGTACTGACTTGTGATAGACGTCATCACGCGTCTCAACCAATGAGAACATTTGGGGGTGGGGCTAAAACTGCTGCAGCGCTCACACTAACCGGAATAGAATAGAACTAATGGAGACATTAAAATAGAGAAAGATACCGAACTCTTAAATGGACATTTTCATTTTAAATCTCTTCCACATGGTGAAGTTGATGAAACCAAAGTTATTTGTAACCACTGCAAAGTTGAATTTTCTCACCGGAGAACTTCATTAATGTTTAAGTTGAGATTTACAAGAAATATTTTAACTGTTACTATGTAAAGGGAAAACTGCTGTAAAAAAAACAAAACACCTTATTTGTTTTAAGTGTTTACAAACCAAATGTTCATATAGCAGTACTTTTAACATAAAAGTCAGCAATATACTTCTTTTGAACTAATCGTGATTAAAAAGTTTAACTGCTGCCCAGCACTAATCCTTATATGATTTCATTTTCCTAGCAGAGGTTTGTGCTTGTTGGTCTACACTTTGAATTCCTATTTTAATATCCTACATGCTGAGTAAGGTATAAAACAGCATTGTATTATTGTACTGAGAGTTCAGCGTGTCCTAATTGTTATAAGAAAACAAGCATAAATGTGTAACCGATACGCTATATTGTATACACACTGCTGGGAGATTAGCGCTTCTTCTTCTTAATCACTCCGAGCTTTCTGACGTCGTTTCCCTGCTTTTTATTCGGGTGCAGTCACACAGTACATCATCTACACTCGTTGTTCACAGTAAATAAAGAGAAATTGACTTGCTCTATTTTACACAGCAGATGAATGACAAAGTTGAACCGAAGCTGTCGACAAATTATAACAAATTATCACCAAAATACAGATTCACGTTTTGCTCTTGTCTATAATCAGATCTTGCACTCCCATTCGCTAAACAACCACTGCTGTTGGTCAGGATGGACTCCACAGTGCTGACATGTAGACGTCGATACGTCTCGGGTTACAATACGTATTTTAATAGCTACAGTCCTGTGTATAATACAGAGCTATTTATCCTCAGACAAGTCTTCGTCTGCTTCGCAATTACTGACGGTCTTATATCACGTGTGGCGCATGAAATAACGGTCTATACTTTAGGCCCACATAACTGGGAAACAGCGCTCAAGGATGATATGACATATGATCTACAACGCTTCTCTCTATTCATTACACAGCCATTATGCATCCTCTCGCCAGTCAAGTACGTATCCTGGCACCAGCTCTGAATTCCCATTTCTGGAATTTTTCAAAATAGCCGAGATTATTGGACATACAGCATGGAGTGGCTACTAATGTTAGAATAATCTGTGGTTTATTTGGCCGGTGAGCTGAGCTAATCATCAAACTCATTATTAGCCTAAATTACATGTTTTGATGGGTTGAAATTTATGAGCAGGAACGCTCGTTAATTATCCTCTGACAGTAACGCGAGTATAAAGCCGTTGACTTAAATGCTTTACCAGACTCTCTGACGGAATGTATTAAACATGTCACATCGAATCACATCACATCACCTTAGGGTTTATATTCTACATATAGAACATCACTTTGCTATCTTTGGCTCTTGGACCGGTTCCACTTTTTTACGCCTGAGTGGAAAGAAATTTATTTCCTTTCTATTTATTCATTTCGACCTTCTCCAGTTTTATGTTTTAATCATTAATGTCGGAGCTTAAACACATACCTTGTATTTAGAAAGTCCCCCAGTTTTTTATAGGAATATGTACTGTATCGACCACATTTTTATTTGGTAGACATCCTTATCCGGAGCAAAATACATTTTTATATCATTTTATACAACTGAGCTATTAAGAGTTAAGGGCCTCGTTCAGGGGCCCAACAGTGGCAGCTTGATGGACCTGGGATTTGAGCTCACAACATTCCAAGCTGTAATCCAACACCTTATCCACTGAGCTACCACATCCCCCCTTGGAATTATTTTATTTAGTGGAATAAGTTTATTTTTATTACTAGAACAGCACAAAACCAGATAAAGGTTCAACCAGAGAGCCATTATTAACACTGCAGGGCTGCTTGGGGAAAAAATGATCCTCTTTTTTGTTCTATTTGTCTTGGTATAAAAAGCAACAAGGTCTAAATCTTGCCTAGCTAAAAGGGTAAAAGGGTCATTTATCTAAAAGACTCGTTTTCAAAGCACTCGTCGGCCTGGCCTTCATGTCGCACCCTGGTGGGAGTCTTCGCCCTTGGCTACGGCGACTGTGCTCTCAATGGGAACGTGGTGAATAAATGTAAATAGCAGCGCTGGAAACCGTGTCTATATGTAGGGATAACACACACCAGCTACATGACGATGTACACCGGAGTTCAGTGCTCCTTTCATCGCAGATGACATGCACCATTTCTTCTGAATAACCACACTACACAAGTTCAGGCTCCAGCAAAAGCAAATTTCCAAACATCTTCCTTACTAACAGAGAAGCTATTTCTGAACATGTGTGATGAACAAATCTGGACTGTTATTAGCCAGCATTTTAAACGTACTGCTTAATAAGCGACAAGTCTGGTAGAAAAACCAGGTGGTGTGATTAAATCAGCGACGAGAAGAGACGTTTAGATGGTGCGATACTAAACAAGTGCTACTCCAGAGAAGATCGCTGAGCAGGAAAGGCGTTAAAGCAGCTATATGGAAAATAATTTGATGCTAATGTGCTGCAAACTGGCATGTTTCTTGTAATTCGTAGGTCTTTAACTCTTTTTACCAGTACAGTGGAAAGGAGATCAACTTATCGGACATTCGTCAGACAAGTCTGATCTAAAACGAGTCGGGACTCTTTTGGCTCTCAGTGTGAGATGTGTGTTTTAGTGGTTGAAAATAAATGCCTTCAAATCTTAGCCGCTTATAAACAAGCACTTGGAGCATCTCAGACAGCAGAAATGGGTTTGATATCAGCATTTACTTTGAAGATGGAAACATTTCTGTGGAAAAAACTAAGCATTTCTGTTTTTTTAGGAACTTTTCGATAAAAATATTGCCCCTTGTAGGCTGGATATGAACAGAAATACTTCTTAAAAACTAGCATTTCTTAAATCCCTGAGTGTCTACTTTATTAGGAATCATTAATCACCACTGTGGAGTGTGACCTGACATGAAGAATTTCAGAGCTGAACATAATAAAAGAACACAAAAGAAGGTTTAGGTATTACTGGACTGTGTGTGGAGCATTTATACATCGATCATCTCTGTAGTGCAAATCAAAACTCCTCGACTCTACGATGACCGGGGCTCGTTCCTAAAATATACAACGTTCATTGTGTACCTGGCTAATGCCTGTCATGGGAGATGTGATTTACTGTAGCAGGCATTCTTTGTCTCCTGTCTAGTCAGCGATCGAACACGTCGGCTCCGTCTCATTTCAGCTACAGCCAGGACAGCATGGGCGTTCCCTAGTCTGCCTGCTGAGCTTAAAATACCCCAAGGCTGCATTCAGAGTGTGTGGAGAGCAAGTTTAACAGTCTGTCCATTCTGACTACAGCACTGTGAGCATGTCACATTGGGTAGCTGGGAAGGGGGGAGGTATTGATGGGGAGGGGGGAGGGAGTTGTGAGACAGAATGAAAGATAAAAAGATGGGGCGGAGGTTAGACGGATTGATCCGTGCAAACAAAAGTGAAGATTTATGGTGGAGCGTGAAAAGGAATGAGCAGTGGATTTTTTAAAAAAAGGGGGGGGGGCATGAGGAGGGAAGAGGAAGGGGAAGGAGAAGAGCAGAGCAGAGAAGTGCAGAGAAGAGAAGAGAAGAGAAGAGAAATGAGAGACATTCCAGGAAATGTTCAGCTCCCCCTCCTCCTAACTGGGATGGCTTTGTTCTAATGGACCACAGGCTTTCCAACCTGACTGAACTCTGTAATGATCTGGCTGAAGAGACGAGAAGAGAAGAGAAGACTAAACCTCTTCGCGTTGATTAGCAACCAGAGCTGTGGGATTCATGGTGGAATACAAGTCATGACATTTGATCTAGGAACTCAGGGACTTCAGCTGGTGAATCTTTGACCAGTCCCCGCTTAATAAACTGTAGAGCAATGCGACAGTTCCGCTTTCCTTTTTTCCTTCCGGCTACTTTTTGTGAACGACTGATTTACGTTTACGTCACAATAACCCAATTCTCCACCGTCCAACAGAAAACCGACAGAGACCCTGCAGCTAGATTTATTATTTTTTTAATCCAAGACTCAATTTTAAACCCCATTTCTGATTCAATGCTTTCAAAAGAATCCAATCTCGGTGTGAAGACGTGAAGTCTCGTCCTCATATTTAATGAGACAGAGACATGTTCATGTCCTTTGGTATATTGGTGAATCTCTAGCTGTTAGTATTTAAATCCTACTCAAATTTCATTCAATTCATTTCCACCCTTTTACTTTCTTTCATTTTTTTTTAAGATGTGTATAATTTTGTCACCACTATTAAGTGGCTTGTGACTAATTCACACGACGTGCGTTTTTTTTTTTCCCCTCCGCTTCACTCAGTGTGTGTTTTTCATGTTTGTGACACACACACAGAGGGAGGCCCATGCAGCTATCACTCACTTACTCCATTCATCTGATTCATATCTTCAGTCATCAGTGGTTTAGAAACCAGGAGTTTAATATTCACTACATAATAAAAAACATTTCTGTCTTCACACTGAGATATGAGCCATTTAAATAAATTCACTCACAGCTTTCCAACATTCTTCTTCCTCTTTGTTTTCTTCTGCTTCATTTTCTTCTTCATCTTCCTCTTCATTTTCTTCCACTTCCTCTTCGTTTTCTTCTTCTTCTTCGTTTTCTTCTTCCCCCTCTTCTTCTTCTTCTTCCTCTTCTTCAGGTGTGTATTCATTAATCCCAGAGAAACACAGGGTTAAAGTAGAGCTTATTTTCATTTCATTTGCTTCAGATTGTTTTTGCATTAATTTTGCAGATTTTTACTGCATTGAGAAGGTCGCAATAAGTTTTTTTTTTTTGTGCAACATTATTAACAACCCAGATAAGTGATCAGTCTCTCGTTTAATTTCAGTCGGATTTTTTTTGTCTATTTCTTGATCTAAAATGTTAATTAGTCTTTGAGACTCGTGTATGTCAGTTTAAGAAGCAAAACAGCAAAAACAGTTCTCTGAAGAAACCTCGCAGTTCTTCAAATATCTCAAACTTTTCATGCCCTTAAACTGTCCTTCCACCCATCTTCCATATCATGCACACAAAGACACACACAACACTCTCACTTACTCTCTCACTCTCACTTTACAACAGTAATGACAAAGAAAAAAATTCCCCTGCCCATCTTTTTTCCATCACAGGCCCATGGTCTGTTCAGTCTGATCTTACCCTCCCCTCATTTCTCCTCTCTTCCTGCAGTGCTGGTGGTGTGTGCCTCTTTTCTCTTGTCC
>JAOTRN010000009.1:14107386-14128352 GCA_028566695.1 Bagroides melapterus
TATATACATATGTATATGTATATGTATGTATATGTATGTATGTATATGTATATATATGTATACGTATATATATACGTATATATATATATTAATTATATATATTTATACATACACACAGAGATATAATAGCATTGTGATTTGTTTATAACTGTCAGCACTAGTGTTTGTACTATGTTTGACATTTTTGTTTAAAATCCAGTCCAGTCCCCCAGCACATCCCGAACCCTTAGCCCTCATACACACTAGTCAGTAAATTAAAGACCAAAGACAATATCAGGTGTTATACTGAATCTCCCCACAGGACAAACCCTATAAATATTAATCTGATGTACTACATAAATAATCAGCTCTTGGTATGAACCATGTAAGCAGAGGATGAAAGACAGATGGAGACATATATTGGGAAGAAAGGCCGAGTAAATAAAACCAGTATGTTTTTCGATGTATGTAATTCTAGGAGCTTTGGGAAGATGAATGAGTCTCTGCTTTTGTCTTTCTTCCTCTTATGCTCTGCTGTTTGACTATGTAACTATGTTTTCTCTGGATGCCTCTGGGCAGAACTGTTTGTTGCAGCGAATAATCCCACTGAGTTTTCTGATGCCAGAAATAAAAAAATAAAGTCAAGGAAAAAACTCTTTATTTGTCAGCAACAGAATGCCAGGCCTATAAAAAAACAGCACGCTGAAGGACAGCTGCTTATTCTTGACTTCATTTCTAATGTTTTGGTTTCCTATACCTGTCTGAACAAAAAATGCCTGCAGCAGAAAAACTGGTAGTTAAATCGTCTATCACCTGATAACAATAATGATGTTGAAATATGAAATATGTATAGATTAGTTACTCTGATTTATTAGTTTCTCAGGAGCTCTCGTTTACACAATTCTACTCGACTATAAACTGATGTAGATAGGACATTATTTACATTGACATTATTTCCTGTTCAATGTCACCTAAATGAGGATGAGGTTCACTTCTGAGTCTGGATCAGAAACAGTCATTTAATTTTAAACTTGACTTTATTCTGTTTCTATGCTTTGATGCTTCTATGTCAATTGTTAAAAGCGCTATACAAATAAATTGAATTGAATGTTAGTAAGTTTTGAAAGTAATCCAAATTATAGTACGAGATTATAATAAAGCAAAATATACAATTCTTATGCCAGCTGGCAAATTGTCAGGATTCATGCATGGATGCAAGCAAAGGCTACTTAATGCTTTTATTGAAACATACAAACAGTACAAAAATGATAAACAGGTACAGGTCAAGTGAGATACAAACTGGGTTCACTGGTTTCATCCCTCTCCCCCAGAACATGCCAGTAGGTGGATGAATAATGTGAGCAGACTTGGTGCCTTGAGATGGAATTCCAGACAATTCATTACACTTCACTCCCAGAGTTCCTGCTCATACCTCATACCTCAGACCGGAACAGACCTCAGATTCACAATGACCCAAACCAAGATAAAATGCCTCCTGAAGACAGTAAGAAGTAAACTAAGAAATAAAAAAAACCTTAGACTTCCTCATATTTCTGTAACGGCAACCCGCTGTGAAAGGAAATCATTTTATTATGATGTTCTATGTAGAAACTTTAAAACTTCCCTCTAAGTTCAAAGGCTTAACCTGTATAACAGCAGCTCAGGAACACAGTGTATAGCAAAAAAAAAGAAAAAGAAAGCAAAACAGATGTGATACTGTCAGTAAATAAAGTAAACATATGGAGCCTGAGTGGGTGTTCATGGATAAAAAATACAACCCACGTCTTTTAGATGTTACCGTCATTTTCCTCTATGTATTACAGTAAATTAAATCGCTGCATGCAAAATAGATGTTTTCACTCAGCTCTTTAACACTTCCAGCACTGCCTGTTGGCTGGCATCAGACTTCATTCCATTGTAATGCTTGTACAATTCTGCTCAGCAGACTTTCTGCAGGGATTTTATATTTCTATTGCTCTTAGCAATACACAAAAGGGTTGAATAGAGTCACTGCGGAATTAATTACAATATTTTATGACTCGAGTAACAAAAATAGGCTCAAAAGGTCAGATATTTTTTCAGAGTCATTAAAAACCTCCTGTTTTGCACACAGCATTTTTTTTTTTTTTACAAAAGCAGCAACAACAACATGTAGGTATAATACCACCTCATTGCTACCACTGCAATCTCTTAATACATGTAATTGTAAAAACATAATCATGGTTCTTTGTAAGTGCCTCTACGTTTGGCCTCCCTGACTGAAAAAGCGACTACATATTTCCCATAGCACTCGCCCGCGCCCTCTTTTTATTCTTCCTTTCCTCGCCTCTCTCAGCTTGATGGATTGAGGCTGGGGGAAAGTAGTCTGTATGGCTGCATGTTAGTGCATAAGTGTCCTCCTCCCAGGGAGAGAGCAGCAGCTGTCCTGACTAATGGCACACAAGCAGCTCCAGCTGGCAGTGCACAATGCACAAAGGCTGGTCTCCAAATAAAATGGCTAAGAAAGGCTGCCAGTGAAAGTGGCATCGTGCTAGGCTCTCAACACTGATCGAAATAACACCGCTAATGCTGTTATGAATGACTACAGACATGTTTTGGCAAATATAGAAACAGGCGAGCGGTGAAATGGAGATGGAGCAATTTAAAATTATCCCTTATACTAGCGTACACATGCACACACAGTAGGTAGGTGTGGGAGCAAACACCCACATGTGTGTGAAGGTTCAGGCCAAACAACAGTGTGACAGCTTCATGATGACAGGGAGCTGCTGCACTAGTCTCATTGGAGACAGAGGACTGACTTATCTAATGCACTCACTGCAATCACTCAGCAAGGAGTAGAGTGGGTGGTGTGTGTGTGTGTGTGTGTGTGTGTGTGTGTGTGTGTGTGTGTGTGTGTGTGTAAAAGCCTGTATTTAGGAACAATTGCTCATCAATGTGTGCCAGAGAGGGAGTGAAAACCCCCCCCCAAAAGATTTAGCAGAAGCAGTCAGATTTGATCCTTCAGCAGTGGCTCACCTCCACAAAACCACAAATCTTTTCCAACCCTACCAGTTCTACCATTTTATCAGTGTCTCACCCACATAGGGTAGAAAACATACACCCCATTAAGCCACAATCCCATTGAAGAATGATAGAACACAAGTTGTACCAAAGCATCACAATGCATAGAGGAATAAATGCCAATGATAGGCTAAGCTTCACACAGAACTCTCTCTCCAGCAGAAAATCTCATGTGTACAATTATTTTGCGAATAAAAGCTTGTGTGAAGCTGGATGCTTAGTCTCTAGTATTAAATACGTAAAACGTACTACTTCACAATCCTTATGTCTAGAGTATATGAGGGCAAATGTATGGAAATCGCATTACTTTTGAATTAACCCTTTAGTTTCCCCATTTCGTAGTAATTACTGAATAATTCATAGTAGTTACTGATGAATTGAATAATAAGCTTAGAATTTATTGGGTTAATGCAGAGAAAGCTACAGAGCCCATAAAAAATGTTAAATATTAAAATAACATATATAGATGTATTCTTGAAATAAAAAGTATACTACTTTGCCATGCTCTAATAAAAAAATTGTGCACTGCTGCCATCTATTCTTGTCGTATAGCTTCAGAGTGCTGAGCCTTAAGCAGAACTTGTTAAAGATTGCTGAAACATGGTGGCTTTTTTATGAGACTGAAAGAAGTTATTACACAATAGAGATACTGTAACTTTTAATACAGACACCCTACTGAGAAGATCAGTCACCGTGCTGTTTACTACATCTCTCAGAAAATAGCCTGTCACATAACAAGACAAATATATGAGTACTCGAGACTAAACCTTGCCTTGCTATGTGAAATTACTGCCTCATTCTCTCTAAACATGATCGATAACTGCATAAGTGAATTGTGTAGCTCTTGTGTAGCAGATCAGTTCTGTATTAGAAACATTCCCTTTAATACATATGTACAAGCCTTAAACACTTTACTACCAGAAGATATGATTTCCAGCTGTATGAGTGGGTGTCCAGGCTGCATATTGCAAATACAAAAACCTTTTTGTATCAGTGTTGTTGAGTTCTTTATTTGTCTCACCAGATTTATGATTTGCTGTTTTATTATATTGTTCTTTTCTAGTTAAGTCGTAAAACAGAAACAAACCTTTACGGTTATGTAGCAGTGTGAATTCTGCTGTGTTTGGCTCGCCAGCTCAGAAATTCTTGAGCTGCTGCTTGCTGTTGTTGTTCATATGACAGTGTGTCAGCTCGAAGATTTTTCTAAGTGGACGTACAATGAAAAGTTGAGAACAATGACAATCTGTTGTTCTATTATGCAAAGAAGTATTTGGGTAGTGAATAAACTGGCTGGTTGTTTAATGGGTTATTAAAAAGCCTCGAATTTCTATGTATGTTGTGCTGCTATGCTCAATGTTACAGGGAAATTGTCCTAAAAATCTTGTAAACTGCCTACTCAAATTTTATCCAGGCCTGGCTCATAGCTAGCCTGCTATATTTGGTTTGGATTTGGATTGGTAACAACACACTGGGTTAGTGCAGCGTTTTCTCTGCTAACCCTTCATTCTTTTTCCCGAGATATTCTTTCCTCTCTCAGTAATTCGTTCCCTATTTTCTGCAGCTTTCATATCCCCTGCCATCCAAAACCTAGTGGGCTTCATTCTGTTTGAATGTTTTTTCCCTTGCCACAATGCACACTTCTCATGGAAGGTTAACAAATTAGCCAAGCACCACTTTACACAGCTCTGGCTCTGAATGACAAACCAGCCATAGAATGCAGAATGCAGACAGGAGTCACAGATGTGGCTCAGCTGAAATCGTTAATCCTGAAGCCACACACAGTGGAAGCTTCTGTCCTAGTTATAGCCTGAGAGCTGAAATTCTCTTGTGATCCTTATACAAAGAGCATGCTATGTCTGTGGTTGTGTCTCTGAGACTGACAGTCTGACAGTGATCCAACAGTTGATCCGTGATGTTTAACTGCAGCTTTGGCAGTGTCCAGAAATGAATCTGAATTGGCTGAACCAGCTTGCATGCACTGCTGGCAGGCTTCAAGCAGGCTGTCACAGCCGTCCTTAAAACGGTGGCAGCCTGAAGTGGACTAGATGCTGACATGCCACCCGTATCGCTGAATGCCCTCGGCTGCATGGACTTCTCTGTGCTACAGTGTAAAAGCTAAACAGTGTAAAAGTGGTAGCTCAAGTGGTTAAGGCTCTGGGCCATAGATTGGACTGCTGGGGTTCGAGCCCCAGCACCCCACTCTGCCACCTTGGGGCCCCTAAGCAATGCCCTTAAGAGTTTCTCTAGGGGATCTGCATCATGGCTGACCCTATTCTCTGACCCAAACTTTCAAAGCTAGGATATGTGAAGAAAGAATTTCACTGTGTTGTAATATGTGTGTTAAAGGCTTCTTCTTCTATACTGAGAATATTAAAGTTGGTTTTGGACCATCTGTTACTCTGGCACCCAACTTAGCTAACCTTTGACTACCTTAGCTAACACTCCTGCTGTTGACACTTTTATTGTGTAACTGATGGTTTCACAGGACAAGTGTTGCTTGTTCAGAGATGTGAACAGAATGCAGATGTATCAATGACATTTTGATTAACTGAAGCTTCATCAAGCAGATCTCATGGCACAACAGCTGCTATGATACATATCCGAACATACCCCCCCACCCCCCAGAATAGCCATTTTGCAAATGTTTGGTTGTAACCATGTGTAACATTGGCAGAGGTTTGAATCCTTGATCCTTAATAAACTTGGCCTCCTGTTTATGTTTGCACATCGGTTTTTAGACACCTGTCCACAGAAGCTACTGGACAATAAACACAACACTGTAGAATTTATGGACGTAGAGGTACTAGTGCACTGGCACGCAGGCAGGCAACTTCCTGAATTCCATCAAAATGACAGTTCTATGATAGTAATATATATCACATACTTTGTGTTAGGGGTCTTAGTATACATTTGTATCCACACCAGAAGGTATACAGCTGATATTCAACACCACTATTGCTTCTCCAATGTTAGTGATAAAAGCTGCTATACATTATTAAACTGTATTTAAATAAAATCAAATATTCATACAGACACAGAAGAGTGATGTTATGCCCAAGCACTCAGACAGAGAGAGAGTGAGAAAGAGAGAGAGAGAGAGAGAGAGAGAGAGAGAGAAAGAGAGAAGCAGTTCATTAGCTGTTACAGCTAAACGAAGCTTTCTGTCTAAAATAGCAAATATAACTCACAATGTTTGCATTTCTAGCAAAGTATATTTACATATTTACTGCTCAAAGTTCACACACTGTGTGAGAGCAGTAGATTTTAAGAAATGAACTAAACACAGCAAATTAAGTGATTTTGTTGCTATGTACATCACTCCTGCTTACCACTTTCAATTTATTAGGTGCCACACACAGCTACGTGTTTGTGTGAGTGTGTGTGTGTGTGCGTGTGTGTGTGTGTGTGCGTGCACTTGTGGACGGAGATCTTTCTCCACTTATGTTACACCTTACTTGTCTGGGCCCTAGAGTAAACAAACATCTCTGTAAATTAAAACACACAGTACTTAGTTAGATCATGATGTGGTTGGACTGTAGCTCAGGTAACCCACATGGCAAAGATCCCTCTCAGTCTCACACTGTGTCTGAGAATAAGCTTGCCATTTTTGGATCGGTTTTGCTTTTTCAAAGCTGAACTTAAGATCAGTTTTGAAAGGCTGAGTTGTTTGAGTAGTTTTCCACATGGTGCCTCTTATGAAATATTAAACTCTGCTGTGATTTGGTTTTCCACAGCGGTACTTACTCTCATGTTTCCGTCAGCTCTATTGAAGGAGAAGTGAAGACAGAGTAACAGCAACAGCAAAGCAACATAACAATCCACATGTTAGAGGTCACACTCGGTACACAAACACAAGTTGTTTTATATATATATATGGATAGATAGATAGATAGATATACATTATTATATATACTGTTATTGTGTACTTTTAACATGATGCTTAATATTTATATATATTATACATACTGTGTGTATGTTTGTGTATGGTACCAGCTGTGTGACCTTCAACATGTTGCTATGTATGATTTTTGAAAACAGTTATAATATACAATATATATAATATATATAAAGCTTCATGTTAAAAGAACAAAGGCAGTGATTGCCACCTAATACACACTATAGCACCACATCTCCAAGCCCCCACTGCAATTACAGACCAGAGACAGCCAATCTCTCCACTATGGGGCTGCTGTTATGAGGCCGTACAGCCAGCCAGCCTGCCTGGCTGCACTCAATCTCAGGCAAATAAAAGCGCCTCTGGCAACTGGCCTTCATGGTTCAAGGGAGAGACTGTGAAGGAGGAGGCCCTCTTCTAGAAATAACAGGGAAGAAAAAAGAGCAGAAGAAGCCTGAGTGTGGAAAAGGGGCCTCTGTCAGCATGGAGACTGGGACTGAATGGCAAACATGCAGATGTGCAAATGAACCCCTGTAGAGAGTGGATAGAGAGAAAGAGAACGAAAGAGACAGCAAAAGAGAGACAGCAAGGGGAAGGAAGGGAGGGCTGCTGGTTTCCCACTACACTGGAAGAAAAACTGAAAGACTCAAAGGTCAGTGGACACTGATGAAAGAAGCTTCTTAATAACCTCAATTTAACCTACATACACTCAGAGGTCAACATAATGTGTACAAACAAACAAACAAACAAAACACGTGTAACCGTTCTTTTAAAAATGCCATCCAAAATATAAATCCTCCCACAATATATAATTTTCCAAATATCAAATACTAATCCCCTACCGAAACCAAAATATTCTTCTTTATGCTTCAAAACCACTCAATTAAAATTGCACACTGTCTATCAATTATACAACAGGGTGCAATTTCCGTACAAACACTTGTACATAATTGAACAAAGCCTGACAGTCAGAGCGCTGGTACATATGCTTGTGTCTTTGTTAGTTACATTGAGTCAACTGAATGTTCTCCAAAGAGGAAAGAGGTGTTTGTTTTACAATAGAATCTGTTTTCTTTCATCGTTTATTTTTAATTGAATACCATTAAACTGAATACCGTTACACTCTTCCTTTACCTGCGCTGTTGTTCCAGATGACTTGATAATTCATTCTAGCTTTCTGTTTGTCCAAATTATTTGCAAAGACATTTATGTTATCAGTTGAATAAAACAGCGTACACACAGTAGATAGAAGTCAAGAACTACACACAGGCTGAGGATGTAGGTACAGTCAGTCATAATCACTCTGGGCTGTACAAGCACGACCCTCTGGGTAAACTGACATGGGTACACGTTGTTCTGTGTAGAACAACACATGAGAAAGTATGTTGTGTTTATATTACAAAAAGTTATACCTGCTATACCTGATATTATGGGTTGTATTGTTTGACCCAGAATGATATATAACGTTGCTGCAGGGATACAAGGAATACAAACACGGAGCTTTCCTGCTACGGTGATGTAGAAATTCTGTTTAAGCTGAAACATATTACAATGAATATTATGTGATAGTATCTATAATGTTATAGGATAACTCAATTAACCATTCTCTTTTATAACATTTATACATGTATAAATATAGAGTATATAGAGTGGACATAGACTGGACATTAAAAACCTGTAAAGCCTTGTTACAGTTTCTGTGATGTGATGAACAAATAGAAATGTTTCAGGGGAAAAAAGAGGGAATAAAACATAAAAGCGTGTACTATCCTAACGAATCTTAAGCACCTTTTGATATAATACAGTCCAACTTGATTTTGAAATCTTGATTTGCCAATTTCATTCCACTCTGCCTTGAAAAAAATGTACCAGATCTATTACATTCTGAGGGAATCTTCTGCACACAGCACTCTTAAAGTCATTTCACATGTTTTTAGATCATAAACATCTGTCTTGATTTTGTACCAAATACATTTTTCCATTTTTCTTAGAATTATGCCCAAAAGATTAGACCGTAACACATTTTGCCATATGATCCGGGGTGAGTTAGGGGAGACTTGGGAGTTTAAACAGCTTTACAGCATTACTAATAGCTTTATTTTTGACAAATGCTTAATAACCAGCTCTAAACTGAGAGCTATAGAGGGTTAGTAAGAGTAAGAGTGGCATAGTTTCTTTAAGGGAAGTCTGGATACCTTAGCTGTAGTTACAATACCCCAACTACAGAATGGGGCCCTCACAGTGGGGCAAATTAGGGATGATTCGGTGGAGTAATCACAAAGCCGAAGCTAATACTAAGGCTAAGGCTCACACTTCCGACTTTAATATTAATATTACAAATTTCCTTATCAATATCATGGACTTATGTACTAGATCTCTTATTAATCAAACAGACACTACCAGAAGCTATCAAACATCTAAAAATAATAATTTCTTTCCATAGCTTTGGCTATATACCTAAAACCTTTAATCTAGCAGTTATCAAACCTCTGATTTAAAAACCTGACCCTGACCCCTGTCAGCTATCCAACTACAGGCCTATATCAAACTTCCCTTTCATTTACAACATCCTAGAAAAAGTTGTAACAGAGCAGTTATACTCATATCTAGATAGGAATAGCATTCATGAGCATTATCAGTGAAGATTTAGGAGTTTGAGTGCTGCTTAAAGTGATAAATAATCTACTACTCGCCTCTGACCAGGGTTCTGCCTCTTTGCTCGTTTTGCTTAAACTTATCAGAGGTTTTAACTCTAGTTATCACACTATTCTCCTTTATAGATTAGGAAATGTTGGAGTTAAGGGATTGTCCCTCTCCTACCTCAGGTCTTATTACTATTACTATTTTACTATACTATTGATCTCTGAGGCTTTTTTATGATTCACCATGCCTTCTTTGATCAGAAGGTGCAGGCTATTTGTTAGTACCTTGAATATTGAAGGCTAAAGCAGTGGACAGAGCTTTCTCATAAAGTTCACTCATGAACAGTTATGGAATACAGCTTTTAGTGAGTAAGTAATGGAGTAGATCTGGAGGGATCACATGCATAGAATGATTTGGTGAACTGGGTTGTTTGGATTCTGCTCTCTCAACCACTCCCACACATTTGCTAAGGTTTTTTTTTTGTTAGTGGAGTGGGTGGCTGCCTTTATGTCCCAGGGTGACCTGATGTCTGTGTTGCTTTCTGGCTCTCCTATTTAGTAATACTGTCAAAGCCAGGCTTGCCTGAGGCCCTACTTGCACTGTGCACATAAAGTACATTTTCTTTAATTATTACAATGAGCATAATAATAATAATAATATGTTTTTCAATCTCTTTCTCATTCTCTTTTGGCTCTCTCTGTATTTTTTTTTTTATTCAGCTGCCACAGTGGCTCATTTTGGAATGACAGCAGGAGCACCAGAGTTCAACTCAAACCATGTCCGACTGGCCGTCACCATGTCATCATTTTAAGGTGTTGAAAATTTCCCAATTGAAACGTGTGAATATTATCATCACAAATTTGCCCTCACTATATTTAGTAGACGTGCATTGTTGCATTCGATTACCGGCTGTTTGGCGTTAGCAGGTGATGCGTTTTGACTTTTGGAAAAATGATGTTCCTAGTGTGGTGCTAGCTTTCTGTTTTGAGTATCTGAGTATCTGCGTGACCTCATTTCGGTACAGGTTTGCTGTGAAATGCATGGCAGACACACACATTCCATTAATTCAGTCCCTGCAGAGGAGACAGAGCGAGAGAGAGAGAGAGAGAGAGACAGTCCTACTTGTAAGACAGTGAAGGATTCAACAATCGAGACTTCATTCAAAAAAATGCACATTTAAGGGTGTCTCCAGAAGATATGAAACTTGACTACATGAAATGAAGGAGACTGAAGGGAAAGACAAGGCCTTCTTTCTGAATGATTCACAGTAATTGAGTCACTGGCTGAGGCAGATAGTCTCCGTTTGGTTGTATTTCACGCTCCTGTGAGCTTGTGGCAGGCTTGTTCTGTCAGACAGCCTGCAGACTGCAGCCCTCGCCCAATTCTCTCCTCTACTGTGCTGCAAAATAACACGCTGAGTGACCTCCTCATGGCAAAATGCCTAGGAAAAAGGAGGGAGGAACAGAAAAAGATGGAGAGAGAGGGGGGAAGGGGGTGGCCATACTCCACTGCTGCACACAGCAGATAATGAAGCCAACTGCAGAGAAAATCAGAGAAGAGAGTGAATGAGAGAGAGAGAGAGAGAGAAGGAGACAGAGGTTGACACAGAGAAAGCCGCTGGACGCTCCATGAAACCTGACAGTAGAGTGAGCAGACCAGTGATCAGTACATGCTCTTGATCAAATCAGAGCTGTGCTTTTTTAATAGCCTGGTAGAAATACATGGCTGGTTGTTAAAACTGGTCACGCTGCATCTCAATAGGAAGTCGCAACCAAATTATTAGAAGCATGGGATGCTGAATCAATACAGAATGTATGTCTCTGTTGTTAAAGGTGGACAGAAATCGATTGCTTGCTGTTCTTCATGTGAGGTGATTTTTAAGAAGCCAAAATGATTATTATGATTAAATTGGTTTACAGGATCATCTCATTAAAATAATCCATGCATACTTTATAGGATTTTAGAACTAGAACAGGTTGAAAATTTATTTCAGATCTTATCTGTTCTGATATCTGATGCGTTTTTTTCCCATCAATGTGTTTTATGGCTTTATGGTCACAGCCTCCCCCCACCCCCAAACAATACCAAGGTTTTGTTTATGCAGGTTATGCAGGTGTCTATTCAAATTATTCAAATGACGTCAATGTAGTTTGTGCTTGTGAGGTTCCCAGATTTTTCTTGAGTCAAAATGTTGGAGACAGTGATTCACAAGAGCTATTGAACACAAACATTTGCTATCAGGCTTGAAAAAATCAGGCGATAGGAAACCTACAAGGCACGGCGTTAACATAAAGGCAATAGACACTAATATTTTATACGCACTTTATAGCCATACGTATGTGGACACCTGACCATCACATCCATTTATGAATCTTCTCCAAATTGCTGCCACTAAGTTCCAAGCATTAAATAAGGGCAGTAGTTGCTCAAGTGGTTAACTCTGGTTTGTTCCTCGAAGGTCAGGGTTCAAGCCCAGCGCTGCCTCTATTGGGCAATTGAACAAGGCTCTTAACCCTCCCTGCTGCAGTGGTACTGTATCATGTCTGACCCTGTGCTCTGACTCCAACCTCCTCAGTTAGGGTATGTGAAGAAAGAATTTGTAATGTATATGTGAAATAAAGCCTTCAATCCACAGGATTGCATGTTGTAGCATTACAGTTTCCCGTCACTTGAACTACGCTGCACAGCATGACAATACCCCTGTGCACTAAACAAACACCATGAAGACATGCTGTGTCAAAGCCCTGACCTAGACCTCACTGAACAATGTTAGAATGAATTAGATTGCTGACTGAACCCCAGACCTCCCTGTCCGACACCAGTGTCTGCTCTCGCTAATACTCTTGTAGCTGAATGCACACATTTGGCAGCTTACAAAATAGCACTCGATCCAGGACCTAATTTATTTTGCAAAGTCAGCTAGAAACTTAGCAAACAAAAACAGGAACAACTTAGATTACAACTTAGTGTTAGTGTAGTTCATAACAAAAAGCAATCTAGGTTAATTCTAGATTCAATCCAGACAATATGATTGATTAGTTATAAATTTCATATCTGGGTTCGTGTGTATTTTGTATTGCCATAATTGTTATTTGAATGTATTTACTTTTAAATTTTTTCGCACACGATAGGCTTTCTGTGTTGTTTTATGTAGCACCATGGTCCAGGAGAAACGTTTCATTTCCCTATGTACTCCCTCAGCAATATAGGGTTGAAATAACAACAAAAGCTTCTTGAATTGACTTGTCTTGACGTGACCTTGGATGACTGAATGATGGGGAAAACCTTTAGATGTTTTTTTTAAAAATAAATAATTTTGACCAGAATTAGGTTTTCCTGTATACATGCTTTAAGGACAATAAAATTCATCAAATTGATAGTTGTTTTAAAAGCTTCTCTATGTTTCCAATTTCCAGAATCATCTTAAGTAAATAACAGTCTGCAAGAAGTATGAATGGTTTTATTTGCTAGCTATGTGTGTTTGTCTAACGCAGCGAAATACATGCTTTGCTCAATGGTTTGGATATTTACTATAGCATAAGAACATAAGGTAAGACTAATAGAGTCATTCTGTAAGTAATATTTATACCGCTGTCAAATTATCCACAGTGTGTGCCTGAAAGACAAAGCAGCTAACAAAAAGTCAACTTTAAGTAAAAAAGATGTAACTTGAAAAAAATAGGCATTATTTTTTCAAGAGCCAAAGATGCACAAGAGTGGACAAGGTCAGACAAAGGTGGATAAGTGTGAACAAGGGTAGAATAAAGTTGAGAAAGAAGGACAAGGGCTTATAAAGGAGAAAGGTCTGGACAAACAAAGGTGGATAAAGGCAGAAACCCAACAAAGGGTGAAAAACTGGCCAAAATATTGCAGACAAACAGCAGAAACAGGTGGACGATGGCAGACAAAATAGAACAAGCGTAGACTAAAAGCAAACAAAGTTGGACAAAGATGTGCAAACATGCTAAAAACTCTACCAAAGGGGACAAATGCAAAAAAAAGCGGGCTACCTAAATTGGATAAAAGCAACCAAGGATGGAAAAAGACAAAGGTGTTTAAACTGTTCAACCCTAGGCCTGTTTTTGAGCCTCTTGCTTGAAAACTGCATGCTTGATTTAAAATGACTATATCAAAAACTACAAGGTGCATTTGGATCATTCTGGAAAATAGAATGTGAGAAGGTTAGAGTAAGAGAAGATGGAACACAACAAAAAAAAATAAAAGAAAAAAGATATTGTGGTTAATAAAAAGTTTTTTGCTTCAGGTTCTGTGAGTTTTGGTCACTCAGTGCTCATTCTTATAGAGTTGGAATCTTCAGAATCTGGTTATGTTTGTAACGTTTAGTGACCGATCACTTGTGTCAGTTTTGTTGCGTGTGCAATGTTTATGTATTTGTTGTGTCTGTTCATTTATCCGCTTAGTGTTGGTATTTTGGTGGAAATGGTCTTTGTAGTCCTATAGCTGAGTTTCTTCCTGTACTACTTCTATGCTGCATGTGTAGATACATTCAGGCTTTATATGATTAAAAAAGTATTTATAATGACTGTCCTGGCTCTAGGGTCGAAGGGGTTAAATCAGAAACAGAGACAGATAATATCGTGGACAATAAAGCTGACTAAAGCTATAGTCGACAAAGGCAACAGTTATGACTATGTTGGACAAGAGCAACCAGAGAAGAAGGAGAAGATAAAGACATCACGTTTATGGTCATTATAGTGTTACCATGCTGTTAGGTGCACAAATATTCATCCTGATTAGGTTCATCTACAAACATTTGAACAGGTAATTCAACATGAATTTTTTAAAGTAGGATATAAACTGTTCTGACTACTACCAAGTTGTAGCAATGCACAATTGGCCACCTTCTTCTCCTTCCATTAACGTTCACATCATATTAATCATGAGACACCCGTCATGAATGTGACCGTCACAATCCACTCGTTAAACTCTGCTCAGAGATGATCAGCTTTCAATCTGAATGTGAACCAAGTTGCAGAAATCAGGTGGTACAAAGAAAGCTATTTATTTACCTTGAAAATACATGAACATGTACATGTTATAAAGAAATTTCTAAATATTTTATATTATAATAGATACAATCCAATTGAAACTCCTTAATATGTATTATTTGGTGGTGTGCCGTCAGGGTCAGCAATTCCTTCTGTGCTGGCCTAAACACTATCAGAAGCACTGACCTACATTTACAACCTAAATTCTTATATTTGTTCCAGTACGTGGATGTGGACGTTAGATTTTTTTGTCCACTCAGATTTCAGTCTCTATGTGCTGTCACGTCAATCTAATCTGTCTAGGGTCTTCAGAATCAGTAGTGCTGTCTGATGGAACTTAAACTATATTAACAATGGGACTGTTTCTTTAACCAATCAGATTTCAGATTCTCCTCACAGGGTCAGCTAGCTGACCCACAATAACATCAGCATTTTTCCGTCCTCTGATTGGTTGGTCAGAGCAAAACTGTTACAGTCATGTTGGACTAGCAAAACACATTTGTTGTGACCTGCTCACATTAATACATTTGAGTTAGATTTTTTTACACCCCAAATGGCTGACAGAGGAGGAGAAACCTCTATGAGTCATTGAAGTCTTCCTGCTCAAAGAAAGGAGGATGGATTTTGTCTATAAATAATCAGCATCTCTGGTGAGTATGATGTATTTTATTTAAATCTTTTATGTTTTTCTCATGTTAATAGCTAAATATTGATTCTGATCTCCAGTTGAGGTTGTAGTGTAGAGGTTTGGAGTTGTCATAACTAGGTTTTGACTTGATAGTGGTGGTATTAAGAGGTTTATTAAATCGGGTAAGTGAAAAATATAGTGAATTTAGACAACTATCTGTTATGATAATGCTACTGGCACTACATTACCCTTAAAGATTATATATACTGAACCACTGATGAGTGAAGGAACATAAAACAACCTCTACAGCACAAATCTACAGACACAGAGAAAATGGTTTTCGAAACATAAAACGATTACTATCAGACGTCAAAAAAAAAAGACTCCTCCAAGAAGATTACTGAGACCTCTGTCCCAAAGGTCAAATCAATTTAGCAGTGGAAATGTTATTGGGAACGAGATACGAGCAGAAATTTGCTCCATTGTCCATTCAGTCATGACACATTTAGATTCATTGTTTTTTTTTCCTGCACACGGAACACGAGTTATACCATAAAACAGCAATATTTTAAAAATGTTTAATCAATACCTTAGTTTCCGTAAAAAAAAAAACAAAGTGGGAAATGCATGAATAAATAGAAATAATGAACGAATAAAGCACTGGCTCCCCTGAGAGCCGTAATGGACAGATGGAGAATCTGCAGAGTCTCCTAACACATGCAAATCGCATTGAGGATTGGTTTTCAATAATCAGTCCTGACCTTTGACTTCATGTTGTTAAGACAAGACTGTAGTTTGGGGTTGATTTGAGGACATAGATTATAGGCCAGAATAACTCTTCATTTATTATCATTTAGCAATACAAGAAAAGCATGACATGGGAATAGAGTGGAGATAGACGCTGGAAAACAATCAGTTGAGCTCAGATGTCAGGTGTGTGGGAGGAGTGTGTGTCTGTGTGTCTTTGTGTGTGCTTATAAGAGAAAGAGAGAGGGTCTGAGCATGTGTGTGTGTGTGTGCCTGTCATACTCAGAGCTATCAAGAACTACAAGGGAGAAAACAAGATGACACAAATCACAGTGTTTATTTTCAGCACGTAATTATTGACGTTTATCTTTAAATGGCCACCCAGTGTGACTCAACTGTGGGTTATAATTCAATTTTCCCCCTTCATCTGGATAAGACTAATTATTAATGAAACACAGAAGCCGCGATAAGACTCTGAGCGATGACTGTGCTTGTGAGAAAGACACGGTGATTTACACACGTAAGCACATACATACGCATGACAGAAATCATTATCCAGCTACACGTTTCCATGTGGAGGCAACGATATACAATACAACGAGACAACAAGGAAGTGATGTTCTCCTTGTTTACATAGAAACATCTCATTTACCACTTCTTTTTAGCTGACCTTTTTCAGTACTGTTGGAAGCCTTGGATAAATAGCTGCTTGTTCAGTTTTCTCTTATTCGCCTGTGTTGTTCTGCCCAGAACAAGCCTGACAGGCGCGGCAACAAAAGGCACTTAAGGGCCAGGCAAACACACTCCACTCACTGAGACTCTGACACAGATAACTACAGACAAGGATGGCTGCTAGGAGACAAGCGTGGGCGGGTGAGATCTGTGCTCAGGGGGAATTATCAGTTTATCCTTGAGAGCATGCACACACACACATACACACACATACACACATTTATCTTACTATCCTTGTCGAGACCTTGTAATAATTAATGTAGCTAATGAGCGATATGCTACACCTTAACCTTAAACTCACTAAACAAAAGGAAAGCTTTGAGCTAGTAATTGTTTTCTTTTTTAATAAAAGCGGCATTTAAAAAAAAAAATCCTCATGGGGATTAGGGTCAATCTTGTCAGATATTTCGAATCCCATCCAAGGTTCCCACCAAGATATAACCCATGCACCACCCCCTACACATACAAGTGCACTTACCCTACAAACAGACCTAGCAGCCCAACAATTCATTTTATTGTAACAGAATGAGGCACTGTGTTAAAAAGAAAAGATAGAGCTAGACAGAGAGAATGTGCTAAACAGCCTTAGTAATCTGATTCAGGTAATAATAATGAGCCAACAGTAATTACCCAGTGATTTGCACCTCTCTTTAATCTCATCTACTCTAGGGCTTCAAAAGAGCACCATACAGGTCTTTACCTAAAGAGCACAGGATCGGAGTGTTTGCTAAAGCACCTTCATGGCTGAACACGATCTGTTAAAGCTGTCATCAGCCTTCACACCCCCAGAATTATCTGGCTACAATGTAAAGAGGAGTAATCATGTTTAAACAGGAGTTCTTCACCCTGCCAGCAGAAAATCAGTGTGCAGCCTTTAAACACATCCCTCCGGGTCAATTTGTTATTGAATCTAATGTGAAGTAGCTGTGTGTGTGTAAAACACACACACACACACACACACACACACACACACAGAGAATAGAGAGAGGAGAGGAGGAGAATGCTGGGGAGGGGCTGTGTGTGTAGTGTGTGACGGGAGCAGATGTTAAAGCTGTCATAGCCACATTTTCCAATTGAGTGAGCGGCTGAAAGAAAGAGAGGGGATTTGAGAGGGCAAGGAAGATGAACAGAATGAAATGATTTTCTCTCAGGCACAAAATTAGCACAGCATCCTTTTTACCAATGACTAAATCTCCCCAGCACTTACATACAAGAACGAATCACTCAAGTTGCACGCGCATATGCGCGCGAAGCCTATCTGTACACGTCAAATGAAGGCAGTCAACAATTTAGGTGCATAAAACTATTAACACATTTGTCCGAATCTCATAATATTATTGATGAAAGACGTATGAGAGTGCCGTATCAGTGAGAAATACACAAATCTGAACGGCAAAGCTGTCATCACAGGGCTAGAAGCATGACTGACCCTGTCACACTGCATGAACAGCAGGATTTTTGGCTGGATTAGTTGTAGATGAAGTGTGGCTTTTCCCACTGGTTGTGATACTAACAAGTGAGTGTTAGAGAAATTTATTTTCCGTCACGTTCCCGGCTCTTAAGAAATGCTCATCTGCACTGCAAAACATGGCCGCCAGTAACCCAGTGAAAAAAGGAGCAAATACGCCATCTGGTGGCAAAAACCGATTTCAAAACGGTTGGATGTACCGCCTGGTTTTAACACGATACTCCATGACTAATCCACAGCTAAATTCCAAAATTATGAAAAGATGACTACTTTTTTACTTTATACTTTATACTGGTTTAATGAAAACTGTACAAGAATTCAAAAGAATTCGAAGTGCTTAGTTTTATTCATATTCAGAATCAGAATCAGAATTAGGTTTCATTCAAAGGCATTTGATTCCAGCTGTTTGTGGCACTCAAGTACAGACTAACATAAAAACATTTAACAATATACACATACTAAATATATTAAATAAGACTGGGTGATCCTTGGTATCTATCAATTTAACATAAGGTGTGCATAAAGTGGGTGTGCAAGGTAGGTCACAAATATTATACTATAAAAAGTAAAGTAGTCGCAAGTAACAGTAATGTGCAATGTGAGTCTGCAGGAAGCATGGTGGTATTTTTATACAAAGTACAGTACCAGATGTTTGATTAGTGTAATATACGATAACAATAGTAATGTACCAACTGGTGTATGAGTTTGTGAAAAAGTTGTGTTTGTGAGTTTGTGTTGGTGCTTTTACTGCAGATTGCTTATAGGTCAGTTTAACTGTTTATGTGAGTGATTGCTTATGAAAAGAATCTGTTCCTGTGCCTGACAGTTTTGGTGTACAGCAGACCATACTTCCTCAGTTGCTGAAGGAAGTACATTCTCTGCTGGGCCTTTTTGAGGACGGAGTTGATGTTGGAATCCCATTTCAGGTCGTGAGAAATGGTATTTCCCAGAAACCTGAAGGATTCCACAGTTGGTACAGGGTTGTTAGTCATTTTTAAAAATTAAATAAAGCTGAGGCTTTATTAATAGCTAAATATAACTGTACAGATGCTATTCCAAGGACTAATGCGGAGGTTTTGTCAGTGGATGTTTCCTATAATATCACAACGTAATGATTTTTTCCCCCTCTTCATTTTCCACAAATGACATTGTTAAAGTTATTAATGAGCAATATGCCATTCTTTTCCACCATTTATAGCAACATTTAATGCAGTGAAATGAGACTTAGTTGTCTTGAAGACAGACAAAACATGCTTTTACAAAGTAGTGGTACTTGACTGTCATTCCATAAATGTTAATAAAAACAAACAGCTCATTCTCCACAGATTAGCCATTTTACTTTTGTTAAAATGTTACTTTTGTTAGTTGTTAAATAACAACCTATTTTAGATTATATAGAGTACAATATAAGTCCCTTGAATGTGCTGTCGCTATAGAAATGAAAACATTAGAACGAGTGCATTAGTAATTACAGCCAGCACTACTGTCTGTATATTGCTCAATATCTTCTAACCTATTGAAATTTAGAATTCAACAGCTGGGGTAAAATTTAGAAATAGCATCTAACAGACAATTGGTATAATGTACTATAAGAATGGATTCAAATATTCATTAAAAACACATTACTAATTATCAACATAAAGAACCCACTAAAGTTTCTCTTGTCATTGTACCAAGCCTGAGTCTCAGGTCCTGCAAGTGAACACTAATAATTTATTGACATCTGATCCTCTCAGTTACACACCTAGTCTTTTACAGGTCGATTGTCCTGTGCTCTAAAGGATGTCCATCACATAATCACACAGAATAAGAGACACTGCAGAGCCATTACAGTCTCCACATCATTTCTGAATGCTACTACAGCAAGAGCATTAAAATATTGAAATCATTTTAATCTTTTAGTAAAGAAATCGCACACATTTAGAATGATCAGAAACACAAACTAAGGAAAAGCATATATGATTTTGAAACTTAACAAAATTTTTAATTTGCTTCTGTAACAGACATGCATAAAGCTTACCAGCCATTCAAACCTTCTGCTAATAAATTCCTGCAGAAGAAATGGGACCAGGGGCACTATGATGAGCATCGGAAGAAGGTATGTGGCTGTGTTTATGCAAGATAAATATTAATATCGAGTTTAATCATTTTTCGAGGTTGGACCTGAAGAGCATTGACTATTAAATACATTCAACAAATGTCACATTTCTTCCATGCTTGAGTTTCAGACTAAATGCAATGGGATATGGTACTTGTTTATATAGAATTTGCTACTGTGCTGTGAATAAGGGACTATGTATTATCATGTATTATGGGAGTCTATTATTTGATTGGATTAAACTCCAAGTGTTTATTTTATGATGGCAGCACTTTCAATTTCACACTTTCAAAACAATTTTGGTTAAACAATGTAACAACAGTCAAGGCAGCAACTACAATTCTATTCTATAGTTTCTTTTTAACTAACTGCTTCTATAATTACTAAAACTAAACCGACAACGTTATCAGTATGGTCTGGAGTAGCATTGCAATCCAAATGATTTATTAATGAATTGGTTTAACTATTAATGAATTATCCCAACAACAAATGGCCTAAACAGTCTAGCCCGTTTCAATGTACTTTGGTATCTTTAAAGATATATAACAGTTTGTTTCTATGTTTTCTATGTTAACAAATCAGAAAACAAAATAATAAATCAGAAAACAAATGACAAATCCGAAAACTAAAAACAAATCAGAAAACAAAAAACAAATCTGAAAACAAAATAATAAATCCGAAAACAAAATAATAAATCCGAAAAC
>JAOTRN010000009.1:14169115-14181459 GCA_028566695.1 Bagroides melapterus
AAAAAAAACAGTCTCCATGCATGAGTCTTATGTGCCATATGTGCAAGCAATCTGACTCCAATCAACCCAGAACTGAAATCCAATCAAGATTACTCAGGTCAATCTTATCTCACCTCATTTATTATCAGGCGGTCAATGGGCAGCTCTGCCAGCTCAGCCACTTTCCTAGCCTGACAGAAGAGAGCAAGGTCCTGCAATTCCTCAAGCATTCTCTGGCACTCCCTCTGCAGGCTCTTAGTGGAATAGTTCTCCAGAAGGCATGGGGACAGAGGCACTGGTGTGTCAGCCAGGATTTGGCTCAACTGGCTCAGCTTTTTAAAGTCAGGTCCTTGAGTGAACAAGACAGAAAAGACTTGTGGGTCCATTAAACTCATTCTGTTTCATTCAAGTGTGTAGCTTTGTTTTTATTGTATGTTGCGTTGATGTTTCAGCATCACACTGTAGTTCTCAGTGTGTGACGTCTAATACTTACCGTTAGATTTAAGCATACGTTCCATATCAGCTAGTAGCTGCAGCAGCCTACACAGCTCATACTGCGTGCCGCATTGCTGCAACAGTGTGAGGAGCAGCACCGAGGCCTGGGCTTCCACCCACTGAACTGGGAGACACTCCGAACCCAGAACGCTACCACTGCTCCTCAGCTAGAAAAATATTAAGAAAATCATTAAAAGCTACAAATCAAAGTGCTGCTTTTTAGTGAAGACATCTTTCTACCCCTAAAAGCCACAGCTCCAGTTCTGTTCACTGGCGTTAAGTTGCACAGAAACAAGTATAAATGCAACTATTACTCAACGTACAGACTCAGGGGATGCAATTTAATTTCTATCTTATACAAAAAAAACAAAAAATTCCACAATTGTTCCTGGCTTCATAATGCTGTAAGTGCACTGAAGTAGGGGCTCAGCAAATATATATAAAATTGATATTCATTTGACAGAAACACAAAAATAAAGAGTGATGGAAAAGAACAGTTTTTTTCCTCACATTAAGCAGACACTTCTGAAAGTCCAATAACTTGTCTTTAGCCCCTTGGTAGTTTTTATAATCGTAACAGAGCTCATACATCTGCAGCATGTGGATGAGGGGAGATTCCTATGTGGAGGAAAGGAAACATAGGTCAGGCAGTTAAAATACAAAAGGTTGTATTAAAAGTAATCCACACAGCAACAGGTTTTGAGTAATAATTAAAAGAGATGATGCAACAGATAATAGATAAAAGGGTCCCATTATAAATATATAGTGTCCTCTCATAACACACCAAAAAAATTTATGGAGAACATGAAAGCCATAAGTTGATGGCTCCAACAAGCTCTAATGCTAGTGGGGATATGTTATAGTGCCTAACCCTTTGAAACAGCTGGAAGCCACGAATCAGAGGTCTGATCTTGCACTTCTGTAGGAGGGTCTTCCATAGGATTGACAGGTCATAAAGGTTCCACGTGTGGTGCCCAGGGCTTTCATTCACATGAGAGGTAGCTTCCTGGGCAATGTCATCATCGACGGACGTGAGGATCCAAACACACAGGCACTGTACTAGTTCAGCCTCCTGTCAATCATATTAACACATGATGCATCAGGCAGCCTAAAGTCTTCATTGTATACATTATTTTAGTTATTAAATAGTGTACCTAGATAGAAATGTAACCTATTTGAACAATTCTAGAAATCCAGGACAACCACCATATATTTTCATATATGGACAACTAGTGAGCTATGATATTGTATATATGATAACAAACAGAGTAACACATCGAGCTAACTTTAAAACAGCTGAAGCTGTCCACTTGAAAATTTCATGTTATTTCCCCTACCTGGTGACAAGCAGCTAGCACTGTAAGTGGTGGACTATGCAGTGTAACGGCTTCATCCAGCAGGTGCTGCCAGGGGCTAGACTGCGCCTGACTCTGGAACAGGACCTGGAACAGATCCTTAGGGCCTTCTGAGCTTTCCTCTTTCATTGGTGAGCACAGGAGGTCTCTCTGGCCTTTCACAGTTTGTTGAGAGTGGACTATCTGAAGGTCCTGGAAAGCCAGGAAAAGGTGAGCCTGCAGACCTGGGCTGAATCTGGCTGCCAGATATCTCACCTGTCCAAAAAGGAAACATTCTCAATTAAGCAAATTAATTAACATATAAAAAACAATGCTGTGTGTGGTTAAACGTTAAACTAATAGTTTTTCACTTATGTAAAGAAATTAAAAATGAATTTGTTAAAGTATAATTCATCATTTATTTTATTTATATTCTATGCTGCATTGTCTGGATCAGGGCCACAGTGGATCCAAAGCCTATTCCATTAACACTGGGTGTGAAGGCACTCTCGCAGGGCACCATATAGCTCCTCAGTCCCCCCCTCAGTAACCCCCACCCTCAGTCACTCCCTCAAGTCACTCCCTCCCGCCGTCACGCCCTCACTGATCTCATTTATGCACTCATTCATACACTTGTTCATACATACTTCATCACACTGAGGGCAATTTATCATTGCAAATCCATCTACTCTCATGTTTTTATTAAATCATGGAAGGAATCCATAGAACCAAGAAGAACCTCACATGGACACAGGGAGAATATGAGTAGAAACCACAAAGACAGTAACACAAGTTCAAGCAACGCTATCCTCTACACCACCGTGCTGTGCCCCAAACTGCAGTGTTATATTAAATTTCCAGCAAAACATTTAAATTGACAAGACAGAACTGTGATAAAACATGACTGAAAGCTCTTTACGATTCACTGATCAGTGCCTAAGGTTATGATGAACTTGACTGACATCTCTGATATCTGAGACCCTCAGCCTGATACTTCATTCAAGTCAAATGTCACATCACAGGGGGGATTTAGACAGTTAATCCGACATGTAGGAAGCTACAAATGACACAATCCTCACAGGAAGCTAAAATGAATAGGCAAGCCTTTGTTTGATTTTTTTGCTTTTGAATATTAAGCTATTATCACAGTGATGACAAGATTATGAGAACATAGAGATTAGACAAGATTATAACAATAAATTTCCTGGGATTCAAGAAGTTATTTTGCATAATTTAACTGTTAAATCACCTGTTGTGGAAGGTAGTGGTGGATCTGTACGAACAGCAGGAAGTTAAGCCATTGGTCATCGGTGGCACAGTCTTGCAGGTACTGGGTACTCAGGGGCAGATCATGTAGGTGGCAAAACTGAACAGGGAGAGCCCACTCCTGCCCTGCCTCATATGAAGACCTTGAAGATGATTAAAGAAAAACTTGACTCTTTGCAGTTTTACCTTAATAATCTCGGTAATAATAACCATAGTAATGTTTCAGAAGACTTTCGAACCTGCTGATGCCTCTGCTCTCCACAACATCCCTCACTGCACCTTCCAGATGCAACAGTAATTCCTCTAGAGTCTGTCGCTCAGATGCTACCACTTTAGTTACCTTGTCCACTGAGACCAAGAAAAGAGAGAGAGAAATCAAGCAATGTTTGATGACATTTAAAACTATGCACTCAACCCTCGCCCCTAAAATGTTTCTAGAAGATGAGTAAGTCTTCTTTGCCTTACCCAGAGACTGTTTAAGTGAGGACACGCTGCTCTCTTCACAGTTCTGGCTCCAGAGCTTGAGGATAAGATTGAGAGCCTTCAGGTCCACCCTCAATTTCAAACTGCATACACCCAATAACTCAAAGAAACACGCGCACGCTGCAGCTATAGACGGAGAGCTGAAATTCAGGAGGCCCAGCGTGTACGTTTGCTCCACAGCCCAAGTCATCCTGGATAATATTAAAAACGGAGGGATACAAGATCATTGTATCATTCATTAGCTTGTAAATCAATTAATGGTATAAAACAAACCTGAACAATCATAAAACATCATAAACAACACTCACTGTAGCTTGATGCTGCTGGAATCGGTCAGATGCTGAATAACAAAAATTCCATAAGCAAATGAAGGTCTGCCATGTTGGAGATAGTATAAAAAGTCCAGGTTCTCAACAAGTGCGTACTTATTGACTAGGTGGGGGCTGGAGAAATGAGGAAGCTCTGCTGAGGTTTCTACAGAAAGATTGAGCATCAGAGAATTTAAAACTTGATATATATTTTTTTTTAAACATAACATCCAAAGACAAAAAGTGTCTGTGAAAGTTTTGAAGTTGCAATAACAAGTTTTTTAAGCAGGATCTGAAATTATCAAAATGCTTACCTGCGGTGCATAATGTGTTAGCAGACTGCCACCCAAACAGTCTGGATGGATCCAGTGGATGCAACGACTGCATGAAAAAAATAAATAAATAAATAAACATGATGAAACTCTCAAGAAAACGTGTAATATGCAGCTAGCCTGGTTTCTTCAGTTCATCAGACATGTTCAGTCTTTAATATTCTTCACATATCTGGAAGATCTGTGAAGTAAAGTGGTTAGATGGAAGTCCTTCCTGACAAAAATCACCCAAGTGATGGTCTGATGAGACCAGTTACAAAAGATAATTATTATTTGCGTAATTCCAAGGGCGCATCACTTAAAGAACACCATACCCACGGTGCAACATGGTGGTGACGGCATTGTGCATTAGCGCTGCTTTTCTTTATCCAGAACTGAGGTTTTTTCAAGTTGGAGGAAATCAAGAATAGCAGAGACTGAATGGTCGACTAAAACCAAATTGTGTTTAAACAACCAGATTATTGCTTATTCCTTTTGTCTCATAAAAAAGTTCCTGATTTGGTTTTTCATTTATTCTTCTTATACATTATTTCATACTGAGACAGAAAGTTCTGACAAGATTCATCTTGGTTTCATTTTTTTTTCTTGACTTTTATAGCCAGTGAACTTCAACGAACACACTGGGTTCTGGTGACATTTAAAATACTTCTCCTTTAATTGAGAACACTATTAGCTAGTGAATAAATATTAATAAACGTAAGAGTTTAATGAATAATTAACGGTTAGAAAATGAATGATTAATGACTATCTGTTTTATGAATATTAATATAAAATATTAACCAGATGCCCTTATCCAGAGCAACCTACATTCATATCTCGTTTTATACAACCGAGCAATTCGGGTTTAAGGGCCTTGCTCAGGGGCCCAGCAGTGGTAGCTTGTTGGAACAGGGATTCAAACTCACAACCTTCTGATCCTAACACCTTAACCACTAGGCTAACACATTCCCCCTTTAATAATACATGCCAAAATTGATCAATATTTTTGGTTGGTGTAAACATAATGTGCTAGAATAAAATATTTTGCAAATTTGTTGTCTAATTATGTCAGTCTTGTAGTGCCAGGGCTGATGTGTGTAGAGCAGCACAACATTGTGTATAACACATTTGTTTGCTTCTGATTCCTGCATTCTGGCCATAAAATCAATGATTCCTATTTTCTTACTAACACTGTTCCACTTCCATTTTTCTCATGGTTGCGAGTATGTCTGTCTCAAAACAACAATGGCTTGTCAGGTTCCTTTTCTCACTTGATCATCATCTTATGGCGTTATAGTTTATTTTCCTCATGCTTAAAATTCCATTCAACCTGAATGACAAGACGATCGTAACAAGAAATCAGACAGCAGTGAAGTCAACTTTATCTTAAAGCGGAGTCCTTACTTAACCTTCTGCAAGTTATTAGCCAAGACATGAATTATCTGGGGAGGCTGTCTGGTTCATTAGCCTCCATCACTAGCCTGAGGGTGTAGCTGCCAAAACTGTGAGAAGTCTGTGAGAGTCCAGAAAACTTCAGTGCAGAACTGTTAATTATAAGAGATTGTGATGTGTTAGAGGAAGGCTAATAGTCAGACATCTAATGAAAGCAAACAGTGAAAGCTGAATGTTAATTCTCTCAGACATGACACGGTTCTAATTGCTCTGAACATGCTGTACCTTGTGAGGCCTTTTAAGTGAACAGATGGATCAGTTTTGTCTGAGTTTGTCAAGATCTTGTTCCCGATTAATTTTAGTCTGTACCACACTGACAAGGCGAATAGCAGACCTTTTCCTGCACAAACACTAATTGGCAACAGTCATTAATTTAGAACTCCCAGTGTGAGGGATTTTCTTGCTAATTAAATAGAAAAGAAAAACTTTGCCAACTTCTAGTTGTAAGTAGTTTAAATAAGTCATGTGTGTGGGGTCATTTAAGGTTAAACCCCTCTTCAGCAGGCTGCTCTGTGATGTAATTCTAGGGCCGCCTTTTAAACACTACTGAGCATATGTCAAATAAAATATATACTGTATGTACCTGCATGAGGTGGTATATTGATACATCACAAACTGAAGGAACTCTTGTCCCAGTCGGAGGAAAAAGAGCAGCTTTGAGTTTGGGATATGCACTCAGAGCCATCCTGAGAAGCTGTGGGTCCACTCTAGAGAGGATGTCATGACCTTTATCGCCCTCGGTCACCACCTACATACAGACATGTAAATTCAAATTAAGAATAATATTAGTCCATAATATGAAACGGACTACTTCCTAGTATTTCTAAATTACATATAGTTATTTAATTACACAGTATTCCTAAAGTATTTCTTTAGGGTGATGGTTTTTTATGGAAGCTATAAAACATTAACAGTGGTGGGTTGGGGGTGGGGGAGTGAGGTTTGGAAGGGCTGAGAGATAGATACTAAAGTGCTCCTACCCGATCAATGCCACCAGGTGCAAACATTATAGTGGAGAGAGCAAGAAGGCTGTGACCCTCCAACAGCATGCTGCTAACACTGGCCTGACTGCCCGGTAACAGCACCTGAGCACTTGTCAGACTCGCCTGGAACACTGGCTCTGGATCTGGGATTAAAAAATAAATAAATTGCATTTAGGAATTTTAATCATGCTAATGTCATATTCTATGATTTATCTACCGGTTTTTATTATATATAATCCATAAAGCATACCCCAATATTAGTAACAGGTGCACAAACTCCCTCCAATAATTAGGGCTTAGTAACCTATGTTCTTACTGTTTACCCCAATGAATCTACCTTATCAAATTGGATCAAAATAATTTTTTTTAACACTAAGATGTTCCTAACAATTAAGTTTGCCCTATATTGCAACAAATAATTTTACAAAGTCTCATTATTTTTCCTTTACAAAGATTGTTAACTGTCAAAACAGCGATACTAGAGACGTACTTTTGAGATCTTGTGTAATGCTCTGCAGTTTGACCATCATCTCAAACCAGGGGTAACTTTCATACAATTTTCTCTCTCCAACTGCAGGGCAGTTACTGGGAGTTAACCTGATAGAGAGAGAGAAAAAATAAGTTAAAAATAATAATAATAATCTCAATAAGCTGTAGTGAAGCATGAAATGGCATTTGGCATTGAAAAATAAGTTCATGCACCACAGCATTGGAGATTAGCAATGAATAAACATGACGGTCTGTGGAAAAAAAGTCTGTGTTCATGAATAGTTACGTTCAAATCATGCTACTGATTTTTTTTTACTTTAATACATGCTTTAATCCACCGTACTAAACAAAATACACAACTAAAAAAAAAGTTCTAACTTACCTGTAATGCTGTAGGTAGGTATAGAGCAGGTAATGTAGGTTGTTCTCTAGACAGTGCTGAATAAAGCATGTGTGGAAGTCCTGTCCTTTGGAATTACGGAAGTGTGGGACAGGAGGGCCATCAATGTCTCGCATAACACCTTTGGCCTGCCCTAACCTCCACAACAGCTGCTCGAAATCAGACATCTCGGACTGCACAAACACTTCTTGTCTGTGGCGCACAGAAACAACATAGAGCTTCATTTTCTGTGCAAGCAGACTTAAAAAAAAAAGTTCTAATAAAATTCTTCTTCCAAATGGATCCATTTATAATTTCATCTTTTACAAACAAAGTTTTTAAACACATTTGGGAGTTCATCTCTACTTAAAGAAAATGATGCATCAGCACTATAGTCATTTATTCTATCTAGCTCTCTTATCTCCTTACTTTATCTGTACACTGGATAAACAAATCAGACTCCAAAGCCACGAACTCGGCTAGTCACCATGTTAGTCATCTCACTGATTGCTAACAAGCTGAGCAGCCCCTTGTAGATCATTGTTAAACTTCTACTCTACCTACTTTTATGTTAGATTTCTTATTACTGTAACACTGAATGTCACTAAAAGTAATGAGTGAGAAATGAAACTCTTACTCTTCTGTTTTTCTCAGCAAGCAGTGAAACCTTCTTCGTACTGCTTTGTTTTGATGTTCGAGATTTTTACATTTATGGCACTACAGCAGATGCCCTTATCCAGAGCCACTTACATTTATGGCATTTATATAGCTAAGCATTTGAGGGTTAAAGCCTTGGCCCAAACGCCCAGCAGTGGCAGCTTGGTATGTAGTGGCAGCTTGGCATGTAGTATTTCGATGTAGTTTAGTCAGAAATGTAATCACATAGTTTCGATTGTTCTATTAAAAGGTTTAAATAGTTAAATAGTTTTCTCCTGTTAAACAATGTTGTAACTGAGCTCAGCAGATGAAGAATAACTTCTCATGTGAACTATATAGCATCATCCATTAAATTAGCACCAGAATCGCTAAGCTAAAGATGTTTCTAGGTGGAGTGTTCTTTTAAGGACCTCTATAGAAAAAAATTGACATGAGCCTTACAAGTAATTTAAGTTCAACTTTCAGCTAATTTCGGTTTAGCTCCTTATTCTAACCTGGCGAGCATGTCCAGGATTTGGTCTTTCATATAATCACTACAGTAGGTGTTTCCATCCACAACAGCGGCATTGAGCGCAGGCCACATGGAGGCAGCAGTGCTCTCGAAGTCTCGCGTGGCTATGTCCGTGAGCCATGCGGTAACTCTGTCTTGGTCGTGTAGGGACGTGAGGTAAGACCACAGCACAGCTGGATCATAGGAGTCCAACACTGACACAAGACAAATCATTAAAGCATTACAACTAAGCAGATCTTCTACTGGATTTATACATGGGCCCTGGTCAAGTAAAATTAGAAAAAAAACAAAACAGATGGTTATTGTAAAAAATTTAAATTTGATTAGCTTTTTATTCAAGATCACTTGATTTAGATGTAGTTTATCTTCTTAGAAAAAAAAATTCTCCTAAAATGATGCTAATAAGGTGAGCAGTGATTTTAGGCACTCACGGTGGTCTAGGAGACGGGAAAGCAGCACAGATTGTTGTGTCTCATTATCCCAGTGTCTGACCCAGTCCAGACGCACTGAGCCAATCAGAGACTGGACTGAGCAAGGCGAGGATTCGTGCAATATCCCCTGTAGCGGGTTTCTGTTCTCAGCTCCCAACTGGCTTTTTTGAATAACTCTACAGACAAAAGATGCAAGATCCACAAGTTATATACAATGCTCTAGCTCTGAGGTATCCAATCTTATTCACAAAGCTCCGGCTTAACTGCAGATTTTCATTCCAGTCAAACTGATGATTCCACCTATTAATCGGTTGATCTTGGTTTTCAGTATACTCAGGTGTGGCTTCTGATTGGTCTGAATGAAAACCTGCTCCGACACCGACATCTTTCCAGATAAGTTTGTACACCCCTGTTCTAGTTTATTTTTATTTTTACCTATCAGAACAAACCTAACGGCGGTGATCTGAGACTGGAAATGATCACGGAGTAATCGGAACTGTTAGCTGTTTTCAACTTATACTTATTATGCTTTTGATAATTAAAATAGTTTTAATTTATACTTTTGTATATATACCTCATTTATACAAAATGCTACACAAATATAGCTGGTTTACAATTACATTTATGGCATTTAGCAGACGCCCCTATCCACAGTGACTTACATTTTTATACAACTATGGATTTGAGGGTTAAGGGTCTTGCTCAGGGGCCCAGCAGCGGCAGTTTGGTGGACCTGGGCTTCAAACCCATGAGCTTCTGCTCAGTAGTCCAACCACTACCACATCCCACAATTACAGTTTAAATTATTTTACCAATAATAATAATGTTTGGGTTTACATTTAGGTTCTTCATTTCATACCTACATACAGGGGTTAAGAGCATTTTCATCAAGACATGAGTACAATACACTTGTCCTTTCTAGCAGGAAGCTCTCAGGATTGTTTAGTATTGTACTCTTCTTCTTCTTCATGAGAGAGAGTACTGTACTACCAAATAGGAGGAGCTAAGTATCAGTATTGTATGTGCAAGTCCTTTTGCCTTAGTAAATGCCATTGTGATAATGTATATTTTCTGTGGTGAATCATGAAATTGCAAATTAAAGAGGAATGGCATTAAAGAGAGTCAACACTCTCGCCATGAAGATATTGTGATGATGTTAGTAGTAGCTGTCATGTACATGTGCCTGCTATCGTTCACTTGCAAGCAGATGTCTGATTGGTTCTGTCTAGAACGGAAACCAATCATCATCGCCATAGTTGCCAGGTGTGATTGTCGTCTTCTTAAACTTCACCACAATTTGGGTCTTTCCATCGCTTCGGCATTTTTGAATAAATTATGCACTGTACCTGCTGAAGCAGGAAAACTGTACACAGACGTACATGAATAAATCGGTTTCAAAAGCAGCCTCTACGAATGTTGCAGTGTTGGGCAGGGTGTAATTGAGGAAACATAAAAAATATAGAAACTTATGGTCTCTAGCTCTTTCTCTAGTGAAAGTCAGTTCATATTTTAGGTTCTGAATAAGGTTTTCCCAAGTCGGGAAGATTATTTACGCAAATTATCTAAAACCCTTTACATACTGCTCGTAACAGTGTCAGAATACAAAATAGTATGATTTAATTTGCAGAACTAGATAAAAGTTTGGGACATTAATCATTTAAATGACTCCCATCATAGTGTTATTTAGGTCTAACCCCTAAGGCTTAAATCAAAATGAATTGCCTTACCTCCTCTTGTCAAAAGGCTTTGAACATCTTTTTGCTGGTCTGGAGCACAAATTTTCAATCTGTTTAATGAACTGCACTTTTTGAAAGTCCTCACTAGACAGATGATTAAGTCTTTTCAACTCTTCTACCTGTTTAATTAAAAATAAAAATAAAAGGTAGGTAGTGCTTCAATAAATTCAAACGCCAACATTATGTAGTTACATTTATAAACCATTCATTCCACTATTATAGTTAGACCCCAGAAGTATTTCGACAGTGACACAATCTTCATGATTTGGGCTATGCATGCCAGCACACTGGGTTTGAAATTAGAAAACTGAGATGCTACAGGCAGACTTTCAGATTTAATTAGAGGGTTTAAACAAAAATGTCTTATAGAACATTTAGGAATTGCAACCATTTTAATAGTTTTTGCTGTTCAAAAGTAATTGGACAAATGAACATTACTGTAAACTGTTGAGAATCCTTAAGACTTCATGACTGCCTGAAGTCTTGAACCAATATACATCACTAAATGCTGGGATAACTCCTTTGAGATGCTTTGCCAGGCCTTTACTGCAGCTGTCTTCAGTTGTTCCTTGTTTGTGGGTTTTCTGTCTTAAGTTTTGTCTTAAGCAAGTAAAATGCATGCTCGATTGGGTTGAGATCTGGTGATTGACTTGGCCATTACAGAATATTCCACTTTTTTGCCTTAAAAAAAAACTCCTGGGTTGCTTTTACAGTATGTTTTGGGTCATTGCCCATCTGTACTGTGAAGCGCCATCCAATCAACTTTGCAGCATTTGAAAAGAATGTTGTTGAGCTGACTTCTTTAGATGTTTTTTGGCAAAGTCTGGTCTTCCTACTTTTGAAGCTGATTAATGGTTTGCACCTTGTGGTGAACCCTCTGTATTTGCTCTCATGAAGTCTTCTCTTTATGGTAGAAGTTCCTGAGCTCACCAGTGCTAAATTTTTTCTCAGAATGTACCTGTAACTGTTGATTTAGCCACTCCTAACATTTATACTATCTCTCTGATAGATTTCCTCTGCTTTTTCATTCTAATCCATTGTTCTTATTGAGGCAAGTTTGAGTGCCTATTCTAATCCAATTACTTTTGATCCCTTGAAAAATAGGCGGCTACATATTAAGGAGCTGTAATTCCTAAAAACGTCTTCCAATTTTGATGAGAATACCCTCAAATTACAGCAGAGATTCTGACTTTAAACCCAAATTAATTATATAACTGTATTTTAATATGTTTTGGTAATGCTAAAATAACAAAACTTGTCTCAGTGACCAAATATATATGGACATAACTAAATTTGGCACCATAAACAATGACACACTTACTTACCATAAAGGCCCTCAGCTGCCAATCAGCCGTGTAAACAAAGATATTGTGGAGCTGCTCTTTCACATTAAATCCCTGAAATAGATTGACAGATAAAAAGAAAGACAGGGAGTAGAAGATTGAGAGACAGGAAAAACATAGGTGAAAACAGCATGTCCAAATATCTTGAATTTCCTCCGAAATCTATCTATCTATCTGTCTGTCTGTC
>JAOTRN010000009.1:14244615-14258627 GCA_028566695.1 Bagroides melapterus
CTAAACTAGGTAGGTATAATATGGGAAACAACTGAAGAATTATATTTGAAGTGGAAAATAACTTCAGCTAAGAGGGGACTAGATCTGCAAATGTGATCCGTTAGTGTCTAACAGTCTGGAGTGTTTGGCACTTGAAGGTAAACAGCAGAGAGGTTTAATATTCCAAGTCTGTGCCATGGAGCCAAGCTACTAAACCAGAAATCTCAAGTTTGTTTTTCCCTACACTTGTGTTTTATTTGTATTTAATAATGCCCTGATCTCTAATAAAATATATGAAGGGTATTGTTATTTAAAGTTTCATAGGTCACAAGCAAATAAAACTAAACTTTTCTTTTATATTCACATGTATATTTGTGCACAGAAAAGTTGACGACACGTGTGAGTGTGGTTTTGTTTTCATGTCCCTTATTAAAGGAGTCTGACCTCAACAAAACCATATGTGGACTGCTTTTCCTTTAAAAGTCAGAGAGAGGAAAAAAATCTTTCCATTACATTATCTTCACTTTCAAAATGCCATTGTCCCAAGTAGCACTATGAATCCAGCAATGTGAGGTATGAACTTGTGTCATTTCTCCCATGATATTTTTCCCAGGAAAGTGCTTTTGTCTGTGCTGAAGAGAGACTCACTGGCTATGGAGCAACTTGGGACAAAAATATGAATATTTTTTTCATGACATTTTCATTTAAATCTGTCCAATAACCATTAAAAATTCACAAATTTGATTACATTTATATCCAAATCATCTTTTCTGAGATAAAAAAAAAAAAACCATTTTAAATGTTTGGTCTTTATAAATATAGAAAATAACATAAACCAGTGATTTTACTTCCTGGCATATTAACTTTATCTTGATTAACTTTATTAACTATATAATACAGTATAACAAACTTTATTTGAGTCCCTTGTGTACACATGCCTGCTATACTGCTCAAGCATTCTGGGATGTTTCGATAATAATAAAGCAATGACACAGGCTTTATTGTCATTATACATAGATGTGTGCAGTACAATAAAATTAACTTATTTCTATATTAATATGGGTATATGCCTGGAAGCAGATAAACTGTTATTTGACTGGTAACTAAAAGACTAATACTCAGTCACCACTGTCATATAATAAATAACAACAAAATTTATTCCTAAATTTAATAGGACACTTTTCTTTCATTTAGTTTAGAAATTCATTTATTTCATTCCTTTATTTATTTACTTTTTGCTACCTTATTTATGTACACTTTTGAGTCCCTCTATAAAATATGGTTTAGCAATACAATATCAAAACTATTGGCTAGCAAAATTCAAAACTATTGCAAAACTCTCATGTTCAATAAACCTATACTATTAATTCATTATTCATATGTTGATTCTTTCAAAGTAGAATGGATCATTGAGGACCAAGCTTACCTCTACAATGTGTGAAGAAAAGCCCGCCTGTGACATCTGCAGTCCAAAGGCAGTTCCATTCTGACTTGTCCCTATGGAGTAATAGTAGATTATTATCATGCAAGTCAGATGCTAGGCATATAATGAATTAACTCTAGATTAAGTTACTGCTATGTAATAGTAATTGTTATGACTGTTTATACATGTACAAGTAAAGCATAGCACGGAAGGTTCAGTGTAAACATTCTAAACCTTCTTAACAGACTGTCATTTAACTAAAAGTTACCCTCCAGGCTGAAGATCTTCTCCCCCAAGGCATCCACAATGTCCTTCAGAGCAGATTCATCTGTCACACTGAAGAAATGTTCTTCAGGATCAGTGGCAATGAATTTGATCTCTCTCAAGAACGCTTCAGGGTTGATCCCACGTCGATTGTAGTACCCAAGCACCTGAGGACACCATCATGGAACTTGATCCTCATCCACAGCCTCAGGAAATACCATTGTAACCAAGATATATCAGATAAGACCAGTTAACTCCTCAGTAAATGTAGTTCTGCAAGATTCCCTCTATGCTGTAGGAGTATTTGCACTGTGCAGACAGTATCTAGACAATTTGCAATCACCGTCATTAACCATAAAGGCCAGAACTTGAGCACAGATCAGTGAAATCCATAAATACTGATGTACATATAGGAAAGAATTTTTCAGGGCAAGTATATAACAGACAAAAGATGTGTGCTGAAACTGGTGCAACTGAACAGACATAAAATAATAATAAAGATGATGATTCTGTTCTTAAGTTTCTGTGAAACTAGAATAAAGTTCAAAGAACTTACTGCAGAAGGACAAGACATAATATTAAGAAATTATGTAGACTCTAAATCAATTGACTACTGCTTCGAAATCCAGAGAGAAAACTGCCAAGCCCTTTGGAAGTGATATTTTGGAATTTTGGCCTGTCTTCCAAAAAAAAAGAAAAAACGTTATTGCTAACTTCTCACAGAAGAACATTTCAAAATGTGGCTTGGCGATGTCCTTTCTCACTGCATTGATGAATCTCAGCTGTGAGTGCCCATTCAACAAGAATTCAAGGCACTAAGTAGTATATGTTTTCAGAGGCAGTACAAGTATTCATAACGCGGAGTATTATGTGTTTAAAAAAAAGAAAAAAAGAAAAAAGAAAAACAGCTGGTCTTATAGCTACTGTCCTCCAGGTAACTCAAACTGTGGCTACCCAGAAACAATGCCTAGTTATTCAGTATCCATCTACTGTCATCTCCATAACAAAAATACCTTTGCAAAGAAAAGAAACCACTGCTCACTTCCTTCACACCAAATCAGAGAAAGGACTTTCTTGTTCAGCAAGAAATACAAAATTCTTTACACCTGAATCTATAATACCTGATGATTAAAGCTGGGGTGTGATCATGTACAGTGTTGAAAGTTTATGAAACCTTCAGATATTTCTATATCTCTGCATAAATAAAAAAAATTCTAAAAGGACTAAAAGTAAACAATGAACTTGAACAAACAAATCAGACAAACATATATTTGGTAATTTTTTAATTCAGGAAAAAGTTCCGATATGACGTATCTGTGAGTGGCAAAAGTATGGGAACCTCTAGGATTAGTATTTAATTTGAGGGTGAAATTAGAGACCATCTGTTTTCAATCAATGGGATGACAAACAGGTCAATCCTTGTATTATTTAAAGAATAAAAGTCTGATCTTCATGATGCATGTTTCTGGAAGTGGATCATGGCAGAAACAAGGGAGATTTCTGAGGACTTCGGAAAGAGAGTTATTGTTGCTCACCGGTCTGGAAAAGGTTACAAGAAATCTCCAAAGAGTTTGGACTCCGTAGATCTGTAATCACCCAACAAAGATCAGTCCAAAAACAAGACATATAACAGTCTGTAGGGTCAGAAAGGAACCCAGAGTAACTTCTAAGCAACTAAAGGCCCTTCTAACTTATGCCAATAAGATGAACATTGAAAAAGCTTGATGTACATAAGTTGCATGGAGAAATCTACTGCTGTCTAAAAAAGAACATTGATGCACATTAGATTTCTTAAAGATGGACTAGCCAGAGGACTATCAGAAAAAAAAAATTGTGGAAGAATTAACCAAAATAACCCTTTGGTTTAAATGAGAAACGTTATTTTTGGAGAAAGGACCAGAAAAAATCCTTATACCTTATGTGAAACATGGTGGTGGAAGTATCATGGTTTGGGCCTGTATTGCTGCATCTGGGCCAGGACAGCTTGCCATCATTGATGTAACAATGAATTCAGAATTTGAAACAGTGAATATCAAGGAAAATGAGAGGACATCTGTCCATAAACTGAATCTCAAGAGAAAATAGGTCATACAGAACACCAAGACAACGATCACCCAAGTCCATTTACCAAAGAATGATTAAAGAGGAACGAAGATAATGTTTTGGAATGGCCAAATCAAAGTTCTGACCTTAATCCAAAAGAAATGTTGTGGAAGGACCTGAAGCAAGCAGTTCATTTGAGGACACCCTCCAAAATCCCAGTGTTAAAGCTGTTCTGGAGTGAGGTATGGGATAAAATTCTTCCAAGTCGTTGTGCAGGACTGATCAACGGTTACTGGAATCTTTACTTAGAGTTATTGCTGCACAAGGAGGCCACAAGAGATACTGAAATCAAAGGTTCACATACTTTTGCCAGTCTAAAAAATATAATATAATATATATTATAATAGTATAATATTTTTGTCTCATTTGATTTGGTTCACTTTGTTTACTTTTAGGACTTGTGTGAAAATCTGCTGATGTCTGAAAATGTCATATTTATGCAGAAATATAGAAATTTCTAGAGGATTCACAAACTTTCAACGGACACTGTAGGTGCACTTGTGTATGACACACATACAAATTTCCTAACAGAAGCAGGTAAAGGTATGGTTCAGTGTGGCTCTGCACTAAGAGTTATGTTTTTGGAGGATGAGCTAAGCAGATAATGACCCTAACCCTAACAAGGCATAACTGTGCCTTGTTGTCCCACATATATTAATGTGTTTTACGTCTATATTTCCCACAACAGTGAGCTGACCATACAGTATGTGTCCAAAGTGGAAAGTGAAATTCCTGGAAAACCTTTCCTGAGAGGCATTCTCCAAAATGCAGAAGCAGCAACAACAGGTGCCTGTTCCTAGAAGAGTTCTTACTAGCAGTTCTGCATTCAATGAATGCCATCAAATGAATGACACCAGAGCAGTTAGAAGCCAAAATTCCAACAGAAACCCCACTGTGTCCAGTGCCACCAGCCTGAAAATCTGATTGAGGCCATCCAGATCAGGCCCACAAGTAACTTGATCACAATATGCTGACACTGAAAACAGACCTCCTCATGAGAACTCAGCCAATCCAATCACCCCACCAAAAGAAGCTGCTTTTGCCTGTGGCGTTCTGGGGACTAGATCTTATAATATTTGTAAATGTCTATACTGGTGGCAACAAAAGAGCTGGAGTAAGGTGTGAGCAGGTTTTTTGCGGTGAGACGCTGATCTTCTGGTAAGACTGTATCAGATCAGATCAGAACTAAAGAAGGTATACATCACTTCTAGATGTACTCAGGTAGACACAGAACCTGATTCAAAATGAGTTACTGGGGGTTAATTCCCAGTAACTTTGAGGTAAATATAGCAGTAATATTAAGTAATAAGTAAAAGCAGGGAATAAAAAAAATACTAATGCAGGATTAAATCAGTGCCAGCTAAACATTGCTGTTATGAAGATCTGTCCTCTGTTTATAGCGTTATCTTCACTTGCACACTAAAATGTACTTATTGTCTAATGATTGTCAAAGTAAACACAAAAATAATTAACAATTAAGATGGACTCTTGATACATTTGAAGGGAAATAAAGTTGAATTGAGTACCAAATGGATGGTAAAGCAGACTCACAGCGATTCCATACAGTGTGATGTTGTCTTTCTCACTCTCTTCAACTGCCTTTTTTAGGTCTGGGCTATCGTGTGATTCTCCATCAGTTATCACAATCATCACTTTCCTGGCATCTGGACGCCCTCCACGTTTAAAAGCCTGAGAACTATAGATTACATTTGAGTAGAAAAGGATATATTCCACATTCCTGTCATTATTTGTAAAAATTTTAAACCCATTCTCCGAATAGTGAAATAATAACTAAAACAGAATATCACAGAAAGGATGTAGACAAGACAAGTTTAATATTTTCAGGGAAAAAAACTGGTCTGTTTTTGGTATACCGTGCAACGTTGATCCCAAGTGCTGTGCGAGTCTCCTCTCCTCCACGTTGGATAATATTCTGTGCAGCACTCACTACTTCATCAACTGTTTGGAAATCGTCCAGGCGGAACTCATGAACCACTCTCTCTCCATACTGCACCACTCCAACCTGTGGAGAGCAGGACGAACCAGGCATAAACTTCCTAGAGCCATGATTCTCAAAGTGCAAAGAACTGGAATCATAAGAATATTGTTAAGGTTTTGTTGTCATTTTGTTGCTAGTGACAAAGTTCTTGTCTAAAGCAAAGCAAGGACCATGGACTTTTTATTTTAGCCATTTGAGGCTTTTTACAGAAAATGGGCAGATCAGGGTTTACAAGGGAAAAGTAAAGACAGATAACAATAGATAGATAGATAGATAGATAGATAGATAGATAGATAGATAGATAGATAGATAGATAGATAGAAACATTTCTCAATCTTTATGAAGATAATCCAACTATTCAAATATTAGGCTTATTATATAAATGTATATAAACACGTGTGTAGTATTGAGCTTTAAAGTTATGACCTAGTAATTTAAATGAAAGGGGATAAATCCAAAATCAATATATCAAAAGCCTTTAATTTAATTTTATAAGATCAGTGGTTTTTAAGAGTCAAAACTCCAGATGTAGATTTAGATCCTGAATGAGCAAGCCAAGTTCAACACTGGCAATTAAAAAGTCCCAAAGACCACAGGAAACCTTGAGAGGAAGCAGACTCAAAGGGATCTCATCTCCTTTGAGGTGACACCTGATAGTTAGATTATAAATCATTACAGTATACGGTCATAGTAGAGTAAAGTCAAACAAAAGGCCTGGCTCTGGATTGTGATTGATTAACCTGGCCTATCATAATCTGAGGTTTTCTACAAGACTTGCTGTATAAGGAGACCTACAGACTTATTTTTTTAATAGGAAGCATTATGTTAGCTGAAGCATCAGGAATAAAGAGAATAAAAAGCAGCAGCAATAAATAGCCACAATATTATTGCATAGATATAAAAATTACATTGTCTGTAAAAACAGTTTATATCACTTGATGCATCATAACTAAAACCTTCAAGTGGGTAAAAAAAAAAAAAAATCCATGGTTCTAGATTTGTAATACAATTCAATTTAAATGTATGTAGACAAATATTTTGTCACTAGCAACAAAATAACAACAAAACATAATATTCTTATGACAGATTTTATTATTATTATTGTTATTATTATTATTATTATTATTATTACTAATTATAGTAACAATACTTTATTTATAAAGCACTTTAAAAACAGTCATAGCTGACACAAAGTGCTATACTCCATTAAATAAGGATAAATACCATAAAATAAAAAATAAAGTAGTCAAAATAAGAAACAGAAGAGACAGAGAAGAGTGATTATTATACCAACCAGTACTTTTTTCCATAATGATATCCAAATTACAATACATGCAAAGCTGTATATAAATCTACAGCTACAGATATGACTAATCTTGAAACATACCTGAATTTGTCCTGGACCAATAGCAAACTTCTGGAGGACGTTGATTAGGAAGTCCTGCACCTCAAACCAGGGGTATATTGAGTTTGATCCATCCAGTACTATGACGATATCCATATATGTTTCACATCCTAATAGCAAACGAATGCACATACTCAATACATTTTATTTTAAAATGCAAACATTCACAGATTTTTTTTTTTTCTAATCAAATTCTTATCAATGGCCATGCAGCATTTTAGACAGAAATGAGAAAACAAACTCTTACTTTGAAAGGCAGGTGCAATGCTGTGTGAGAAGTTAAAAGTGCTATCAACACTGGAGCAGATTCCTGTACTGTATAAGGATGTACCACATTCGTACGACCATAATGGACCGCAAGCCTGAAGTACAAATAATTTTGTAACACACAGAATATCCCTTGTGCCAGTCCAAAAATTTAGAAGACTCAGAGCTCAATTTACAAGCAAGTGAAAGAATAACTTAAAGATTTACATTTACATTTTACATTTGTGATTAGTGGCAATTTTTGTGACCAGATCTGAACTTGCTGTTGAATGTATGCATTACAACTCAATCCCTATTTATTTATTTATTTATGTATTTATTATTTATGTTGATTATTACTAGACAAATGATGTCACAAATGGTCACAAAAATACACACCCACAGACTCCAACACTGAATTTGTTCCTGATTTTTTTAATTGGCATTAAAATATACAGTATAAGAACAGAATCTGTGAATAGTAATATTAAAATCACACCTACCACAAAACTGTTATCCTTTGGATTGGAGGTTAGAGACATCCCTAGTCTCATTTTGTCCTTGTGTTCAAATACATTTTTTAGAGTTGACCCTCCTTCAGAAGAAAAAAAAATAAAAAGAAAAGTTAATAACATTAATTTCCATGGATACAGCAGTTCCACATGAAGTGGTGTTTTTTTTCTTAATATTGGTGCAAAAGTAATTTTCTGCCAGGAATCCAGAGAATACCTAAGTTGAGGCGAGAACATTTTGTCTTAGTTGAGCTATCCAGTGGGCACTTGTACACATCACCAGTCTCATTTTCACCATTCCTCTCAAATGGAGCACCCACAAGGAGCCTACAAGAAGACAGAGCAAAACATATATGCCATTACAGATTTGTTCTCTGTACCATCAAATACTGTACACAGTTACTATCATATTACGGTTTCTTCATTCAAATAGTAGCTTCAGTGAAAAAATTTGTCTGTATTGATTCAGATTCTTTGTAAAATACAAAATGTTATATACAAAGTAAATGCAAAAGTTTTACTGTCCATGAATTTCCAAGTTTGTTTGTTACAGACTATACTTTACTGATATTCTCTACACTGAAGACCTGGAACTAAAAGGTCAGGAAGGAAGGAGTCAGTGATGAGTACTTCCTTACAGGAGCAACTACTCCAACTACTTTAGCTAATAGCTAATGATTTCCAGTGTGTATGTTAACAATCTTGTGGCAAACAATAACACTTATTAGAAAATGAATCTTTTGGTACAAATCAGCAGGGATTCATTTCCTGCAAAATGTATCACCTCTCAAAACTTCTTTATCCCTGAATCACCGGAAACCAAAAAGTCACAAATCATAATACCATATGTGGTGATAGAATGTAGACTACTGAGATTTTTTAGACTCGTACATACTACAGAATTCCTGAATCTGGTGTGCTGCTGTGGATTCACTCGCATTCCTGAAGCGTCACATGCCAGGAGGTTTGCTTTCTGCCTCTGTTAAGTTAAACTATGATGGGATGCACAGTGGGACTCTTGGGAAAAACAAACCACAGCACATACTTTCCAGAAGCTGCTTGTGCTACATGAACCGAGCAGACAGGTTGCTAGACAAGTGCAAATACTTTCCACTTATTTACCTGCAAACTTCAAAGGACAAAACAATTTGTATTCCTGAAGGAATGCAAGTTAACCATCAGGGCTGAGAAACCTCAAGTTTAAAAACAGGAAGTTGATGGCCAGCTTCGAGTTGAGTGGAGTTACCTTAATTGAGTTACACAGTAAGTGTTTTCTGCTGGGGTTTTATGATACCCATGTGGAGCTGACTCAAAGATAATAGTTTTAAATAGTAATCAGCGGCAACACAACAATGAAGAACTCAGAGCCCTTTGACTACTTTATTCTTAGAGAACTATTTAAAACACAAAGCTACCAGATAAAAACAAAACAATTAATTAAAAGCAAATACACCTCCAGTGTGTATAAATACATATGAATAAGTCACAATAAGTCAAAAATTTATTAGTGCCTTTAAATGTATTTACCAAAAAAATGTATGATTTTAGTTGTATATAATAATTAAGAAGATGTTTCTGTAAAAAGAACTGCTTTATGACAAAGAATACACATCTAGTCTCAAGGAAACTAAGAAAGTCATAATAAGTGATGTCTTCATACTATCAGCAATAAACTTCTTGGGGGGTTTTTTTGCCATTAAAAGCAAAAAAACTTACCTCTTCCACCCTATGCCTATTTTTGAGTCTCTTGCTTGAGTTTAATTCTGGTACCAAAATAAAGCTAACACGTGAGATTATTTTTGAAGATCCTCTCCCTGGCACCTATATAAGGGACCCTAGAGGGCTTAAGAGGCTCATTTGTAAGAGGGGATCTTTAAAGGGATCTTTTTTAGACCCTCAATTTGTGAAGTTTGAGATTTTAGATTGTGGATCCAGATGATGGCTTCAATTAAACCCCATGTGAAATGAATGAGAAACGAAATTTTGCATTCTTTTACCTGAAACCAATTTAACCGATGTTCCTAGTCTTGTATAAATATTTGTTTACACACAGCTTATAAAGTTTCTTGAATTTTGTATTGTTTATTTCACCTTATCTTGACTCTGTGACTCATTTTATGGAGGTGAAGTGCTTTGAATGAAATCAGGCATGATTTGTGATTGTTTGCTCAGAGGTCTCTGGCACGACACAGCTCAGACTCCTTGCCAGGAGACAGCATTGGGGACTAAATACAAATCATATAAACTGCTCTGAGAAATATATGACTGAAATGTTCAGTACTATAAAGCTTTTCTAAAGCCTTTCTTTCTAAGAATTCTGCAATAAATGACACATTTGTGAATAACGTATAATTAATTCAAAAGAAATTGCCATTTAGTTTCTGTCATAAAACACATTTTGATGTTGAGAGTAATAACATTGCTTTTTTGCTTTCTTAACAAATTAAATTACACCTTTAGCTTGTTTAACTTAGAAATCTTGTGCCATTAATATAAATACTCCTTTTCATATCCACTGAAACACCTAAAACAACCCTTGTCAATTCAAAGATAGTGGTGTCTGTTTATGTTAGTCAACTGAACATCTTTTTGCTAGAGATATTACAGAAGAAACATCATACCATTTCTGACCAAGTGCCTCATGTTGCTGCACTGTGTAGCCAAACTGGGTTTCTTTTGGTCCAGTGATGATCTGGGCTTTTTTTGTGTCAATACTGAAGCAGTTTCTGCTCCCTTGAAAGAGACATAATATAACATGGTTATATTTCATAACATACAACAGGAAGCCGGGTGTGTATAATTGAAATTATTAAATATATTATTCTGAATGGCACAGTAGCAGGAATAAACCTCCTGACCTAATATCTATACTGCTCTTACCCAATATCTGATCCAGTGATTCAATCTGAACATCTGCTTTGAATTTGAATAGTTTATCTGCAGAGGTCAGTGAAATGAGTACAGGAAAACTTCTTTACTACTGCCAAGTGCAGCAGAAATACCATACTATACTAATTATTTCAAAATACCCTTTATATTTAATTTCCCCAAGAGGAAGCTGTTAAATCTGAAAATTGATGAACCAGCACGTTCTCTGACAAAATAAAAAAAAGGTAAACTGGTCAAGATGATTCCCCATCTGGTATCATGATGTCATTTTTTTGCACTCTCTTTCCCTTTCTTCCTTCTCCGTCTTCTTTTGCTTCATCTGCTTTCTGGGTATGTCTGTCCAAGTCTCCATGTGCCTATTTTAAGAAATCTTAAACCATTCTTGATTCTTATCAGGCACTTGTAGGATTATATAGAATACCTTATATATGTCTAACAATTGATACATGCAATGTGTCAGACTTTTATCTATAGTCTTAACTTGTTTACATACCCAGTACACCTGCTCTTTATTAAGCATCTCATTGGGATCTGAGAGCAGACCTTTAGTAAGCCTTTAAATACAAATAGGTCTTTGATAAACGACTTTTTGTAACAAACAAAAAAAAAAAAAAGAAAAAGAAAAAAAAAGTTCATCATCTTTTGGCTCTCAGTGTAAACATGCCACCAATGAACAAGTTTTGAAAGTTATTATTTTCCACTTTAGATACTTTTCTCAACAAGCCAACAGTTTAACAGCCCATATTGGAAATCATTGTATTACCATGAGTTGCTTTCACACCTGCACTTTTTACATGACTCTAAATATCTCACATAAGTAACCATCGGTGTTATAATTTCACAATGCTGTGGTTTTTGGAAGCACTTTCTTCAAAGTGCTAGCAGCAGCAGGTCTGACATGCATATTGTATCGATTAAATCTCCGTCATAACACATTCTCTCTTCACATTCTCCCTTCAGGCTTGTTCACAATCACAGGCACACTGGTTTGTCTTACCTGGGAGCAGGAAGCAGATGGAAAGTAGTATGATAGGATAATACTCCATAGGTGCAGCCATGCATAGGTGAGTGTGAGTGTGTGAACGTATGTGTATGCTGATACACACAATTTGCTGTGATTGGTTTGCTAGACACAAGTGTTTTGTTGCAGCAGGACTAAATCTGTGGAGGAGTGGCTCACGTCGGCAAGGAGGTGCACTGAAACGGCACACTCTAGAATGACGATCAAGAAGCACGCACAAACACACACGTTACTACACATGCCATGAATGAGAGAGACAGACAGAGAGAGAGAGAGAGAGAGAGAGAGAGAGAGAATTCAAAGCTTAGCCTTAAGGTGGGTAATGAAAACTATTTAAAGAGATATTTATGAAGCAGTGTTTTTTACCGTCTGAAATTGGTGTAGGTTTACAAAAATCCCTCTCTCAATGAAAAAGGAGGAAACACTTTAGATGCTTAGCCAGTGGACGTTAACCAGTCTAATGCCTTAGGCTTCACAGCTTACAGTAAAGTCACTGGCTACATTCCAGAAACCATCCACACATCCACAATGGATATCCAAACCTGGGAGTGTATACAACATACTTTAAATAATACCAAACAATTTTAAAATAGTACTTGAATATCAATTATTATTCAGTAGCATCAAAAGCATACTGGACATCACTTAAAATGACTGTTAGCACCTACCACCTTTTGCATATGAGGTTCAAACTGAATATTGTAAGACATCATGTTTGATAATACTTTGTCTTAAAACATTGAATTTATTCATTTTTCTGGTATTTTTGTCATTAAAAATCTATGCATGTGAACTCTGCTGTAGTTTACTTCCCAAATCCAGTGATTCATCAAAAACAGCCCATTAGACTGAGAATGCCTGCTGAAAATTACACTCTTTGAAAAACAAAGGAATATCCTGAAAGCAGGAGGCAAGTCAGTAGCTGTTACCACACCAAAAGCACTGACCTTATTGGTATATTTCACAGCAGTGACTCAGAACTTAAAAATTGCTTCCAGACTTACCTTAGCTATCTCAAGATGCTTGACTTACTATCAAAGAAAGGGCCATTATAGGACAGTGAAGTGCATTAAAATGGCTGTATGAAGTTTCTTAAACAAAGTACAATATTCCCTGTAAATCAAAGAATAATCAGGTGCAAACCTATGTTATGATATTAATCATATATTGATAAATGATAGAAAAGTTTCAGACTCATTTGCTGCAAGCTACGAACAAAGCATTTAAAATTTATTTAGGCTAATGCCGTATTATGCCACAATGTAATTTAAATTCAATAGGTTCACGAAGTGTACTGCAATATGTTCGAAACATTGTTAAATAAGATTCTTAGGATATTAATAAATATCCTATCCTATCCTAAGCCTCAAACATGGGGCACCCCATAATCATCATCATAATCAGAAATAAATAAATAAATTATAATATAAAATAATAATATATTATAATAAAAAAAATTATATACACACAGGGATATATCTTAAATAATAAAGATAACATAAAATCCAGAGTTGAGATATAATGCAGACTAGAACAAGGTGACTGTATGGAATAAACTACTAGTATAAAAACAGTGGTCATAGTTAAATATACACATCTTATACGTTCAGGGGGTCTGTGTTTAAGGGGAAACTGTAGGTAGAAGTGGAAAGGTAGATGGAGGAAAAGGAGAAAAAGAAAGCAGCTCAAATAAAGTGAAAATTGAGCTGCTCTTTAACGCTCTATAGAGCCAAACAGGTGGCAGGTAGACTGCAGTTGGACAGTGAGCTTGTCAACTTTGCCCAATGAAGTACTGCAGAAGCATACCACACACATGCGTATTAAATTTGGTGACATAAGGCAATCTTTGAAATATTCTTAGCCCTGAGTTTTAGTCATATTCTTCCTGGAAAGAGCATTAAAAAACTTTCAATTTAATTGCATTTATTTGGCTGTCACTGACATACCTTAATCTTCCATTCTGTGCTAAGCTTCCAACTCCAAAACAAGCAAATTTTAATTTGTGCTGTATTTGAATGAATCTTAATATGAATCAACACAGCTTAAAGTTTTTATGATTGGAATATATGAAAGTAGTGGGAAATGAGGCTGCAAAGACAGACAGTCAGATGTTAAGCAGGCCATCTGTGCACACGCGTGTGTGTGTGTGTGTGTGTGTGTGTGTGTGTGTG
>JAOTRN010000009.1:14264708-14277206 GCA_028566695.1 Bagroides melapterus
TTTGAACCTCACAGCTTGATGGAGCGTAATGATCTCCTGGAAATTTATACTGAGACTGAACAGAGGCTTGTAGTGAGTATGAACTATGTATTGTCTTTACTGTAGGTACTATTTACAGTATACAGCAATAAAAACATCAGACCTATAATAGCTGATTTTGGTATTTATTATATTACTTTACAGTGTTAAGTGGCTAAAGATTAAAACTAGATAATAATAGCATCGATATCGAGAACTCAAACATTAGCAGTCTAACTGATCTGGCTAGTAGTAATAGTGTTACACTAATGATTATAAAAACATTATTTGCAATGACATCTTGTTCACATTAACATTCATAACACCAGAAACTCAATCTCACAATTTTCCCATGTACGCTTCTGATTGTTGTATAAAGGAACTAACGATTAGCCTTCCTACAGGAACTACAGAAACATTCCAATAGTCTTTGATTGTGACCACTTAGCGCATCACATCACTGTGAAAGGTGGCTTACTGGGCGCTCATGATTTTGTTGCAGCCTTCTCACAGTTCTTTCGTGTGCTAGTATGTGCAATTTTGTACCAATATGGCAGGCTTCAGGGCTTAAACACTTACACCTAGTATTGTCTAAAATGTGTGCAGTAGTTTTTCATGTTCAGCTTTTATATTTAAAATAGATGATCCAAAGAAATCCTGCATGAAATACAACTCGGTGATAAGGGCCTTGCTCAGGGGCCCAACAGTCCACTAATCTCAGCAGCTTAGAAGACCAGTGAATTGAACACACAACCTCCTAATCACTGGTCAGCTACCACATCCCCAGTAATGGCTTCAGAGAAGTATCATGTTTCTAATTTATTGTATCATTTTACAGTATCAGAGTTTTATTCAACAAATAAAGCCAGGCCACACTTCATACATTCTATGGGTTAAATTGGTGTTTATGTCAGAAAGACAATCCATTGTCCACCTTTAGGAAAAACAGATTTCTGAGTGATAAACACTTTGTCCCTTTGTTCAGAAATACACAACGAAATATCCAGAACATGTATGTCTACCACTAGCACTACTATTCAGTACACAGCTCCTAGAACAACCCACCTCACAAATGTACTCTTCTCCATCTTTATCTTTAATTAGCAGAGATTACATTATCATAAACACAGGATGTAGAGGCAAGAGTTAAGGTAGCTGTGCAAGTGCAGTGATTTCCCTCTCACACTACTGACTGCATGCCATACTGTATATAATACTTGGTTTTTAATCTTTTGTATAAGTAACTGTTTAAACTGTAGTGTTTTATGATTGTTACGGTTCTGCACAGGATGCAGGTAGAGGCGTGGAATAGGGTCTGTTTGTCCCTGAATGGATGGTATATAATTAAAAGAATCAAATGTGAGAATGGGGTGGACAGGGAAGTGCATATGCCGGTCACCAACCAGCTTAACAAAACCCAATCACCTTAGGTAGGGTGTGAACCAAGTGCTGTTACACCATACAGAAATGCCACTCAGTATCACATGGCAGAGAAGTGCACATGAGTGTAATGGTGCCTATGGGACCGGATGTGGGACAGGATGTGGGATCATCTATTTGGGAGCTTCAGAGCATTTGCCAAAAAGAAAAATAACTCAAATTGACCTTCTCTTGGTGGAACTTGAAGGCAACAAATTATGAAATTCGGGAAACGGCAACCAAATTAAATTAAAGGAACCAAATATTTATCTTGAAATCAGAGCTATTTCTCTTCATGTTTTCTTCTTAATTCTGAGCTCCTTTCTTTTCTTTTTCATAAATGTTTTCTCTTTGTTCCTGCGCTCATTTGCTAAATATTTTTCTCTTAATTCTTTTCTTTCTATTCCTCAAATAACTCACAGATCATAGTAGCAACCATTTTTTATTTATTTATTTATTTTTATCCGGCTTGGATTTTCTGTTTGTTTGTTTGTTTTTACCTGCCAATCACATTTTCTAGGGAATTAAGTTAATTCTATTTTTATTATTTAAAATGCCTAATTGAATCCACCATGACCATGACCAGGCATTTTCTACTGAGTAAGGCTTTTTCCTTGCTCGTTCAACTTGAGTATGCATTTCAGAACACTTACAAACATCTCATAAACAGGTGATTTTATTGTTGCTTCCGGCTGGATATAAACTCAAACAGATGCCCTTTCTAGCAATGTTTATTTTAGAAAATCCAATAAAAAAAAGAATAGTCTGCATACTATTTATGTCTGTGTTTGTATTCATTTAGGATGCACACATCTGTTCAATCTGGATGTTTTATCCATATCCGGTTAAATCCCTAACATATATTTTATTTCAAGATTTCATATCATTGGCAGTTCTGCCAATTCCCAGCACATACTGTGAGGGACTTTATTGGAATTTCAGCACAGTAGAGAAATTGCTTATTTCCTGAGCTTCCTGAACATGGAACAACAAACAAGCTGGTATATGGTCATACATACTTTTGATCATTCCACACCAGATTTATTCCCTTGGTACTGTTATAATAAGCCCCACTCTCCAGGGAAAGCTTTTCACTAGATTCTGACATGTGGCTGTGAATATTTGTGATCGTTACTTCCAGCTGTTTCTGAGGACTTGTGACTACAGTTCATACACACACAATGTGACTGTTTAATTCCTGTCACTCGTTATCACCCAAATCAGGATGGGTTCTCTGTTGAGGAAGACATCAGGGACAAACTGATTTCACTACTCTCATATTCCATAATTGTCTTTGATTGTGTACAGCTGCTTTGTGACAATGACCATTGTAAAAAGTGCTATACAAATAAAATTGAATTGAATTGAATCGTTTAGCTACAAGAGCATCAGTGAGATCAGACACTGATGTTGGGTGTGGAGGTCTGGGATACAGTCAGTGTTCCAGTTCATCCCAAAGGTAATCAGTGGGGATAAAGTCAGAGCTCTGTGGAATACTCTTGAGTTCTTCCACTACAAACTTTAAAACCATATGTTCCATGTGTTCATGGAATCGCTTTGTGTGTGGGAGCATTGTCATGCTGGAACAGGTCTGGGTCTCTTAATTTCATTGAAGAGAAAACCTACAAAGACATGTCCTCTATATCAATGGCATGTTCAGGCCACAAACATTTGGTCATTTCAGTAAGATTACATCATTCAGATTCCTAATAACTATTGGACTTGCATATCATTCAGGGAATAAATAGTTTGGGAAGAGCAATAATATAAACAGAAACTGGAGAATCTGATCTGGTGCAAATTAGAGGTTATACAGGATTTGGTACAGAAATAAAACAGTTCTTTGGGGATTATGGTAAAGAGGTGCTAGAACCTAGTCAGCTCCACGTGTAATCCCATTCAACCACATTTTGTTATCACCTGCTCACGCCACACTCAACACTGTGATGAGTAAGTACTCACCAGCAGTTATTATGGATGAGTAGCCTGAACATCCAATAAGCCTTCAAGCACACTCATGGAGTGGTTTGACATTTCACAGGTATTAGACAGAGCATCTGGTGAGCGTCTGTGCTACGTAGCAGGTTATAAATCTTGGTTTACAGGAATTGCCTTCCAATATCATCATAGCAAAAAATCTATTTTAAGGTCTGTAATTCTAACAGACAAACAAAAGTCATACACTAATGACGTGTGAATCGGCACACTTAATAAGACAGAGTGAAGTATCAGCTGTAGGCAGAATCATCAGTTAATCAAAGAAGACGCATAAAGTGTCTGTTCTTATAAGTAGACAAACTTAAAAACACAAACTGCATGTTATAAGCATCAATTATTTCATTTAAAATATCTTTAAAAAATAATAGTGCTGGGCAAATATTAAAATCTTTAATCCTGATTAATCACATGGTTATACACAAAATTCAATAATGATTTCAACTGAAATGAATTGGACACTTTTCTTTTAAATTATGCAATATGATCAAAAGTACAGTAACATTTGGTTTGTAAACACTTAAAACAAATAAGGTGTTTTTTTACAGCACTTTTCCCTTTACATAGTAACAGTTAAAATATTTCTTGTAAATCAACTTTTCAGTGGTTACAAATAACTTTGTTTCTATCAACTTTACCATGTGGAAGAGATTTAAAATGAAAATGTCCATTTAAGAGTTCAATATCTTTCTCTATTTTAATGTCCCGCTAGTTCTTTTCTGTTCTGATTAGTGTGAGTGCTGCAGTAGTCTTAGCCCCACCCCCAAATGCTCTCATTGGTTGAGACACATGATAACAACTATCACAAGCCAGTACTGATCAACATCCCACCTCTCCTGTGACCCATGATCTGTATGTGTATTCAGAGCCAGTGAGCAACGGCCTTTCAAAATAATAATAATAATAATAATAATAATAATAATAATAATAATAATAATAATAATAATAATAATAATAATAATAATGCATTAATGCACAATAAAATAATTGTCTGTGTTCATTAATGAGTTAAAGTGATAATAATGCATTAACGTGCCCAGCCCTAAAAAATAATAGTTTAAACACAAAGTGCAATTGTTTATATTATAAAAATATCCCACAGGACAGTTTTAACCATGTGAGGACAAATAAAGCAACTAATGAGGCAAAAAGTTCCTTTTTGGTTACTGAGATTATTACCTATATTAATATCTTCACAATGAGTGTGAAACAAACGTGTTTGTTTGTTTGTGTGTGTGTGTGTGTGTGTGTGTGTGTGTTTGTGTATATATATATATATATACTTGTGTCATAGTTAAACACCAAATAACAACATTCCTTATGTTTCCTCTTTAAAAATCCTCCAAGAACCATGTAGATTGATGGCTAGCAAATATCCACTGAGTATTAAAACGTAGAACAAAGACACTTAAATAAGCGGTACATGGTCTTGCATGGTCTTTTGAAGAAATGTGCACTTTTGTAATGACTACCTGACTACCTGGCTACATGACTAGCAGCATAAACCACAATCTGACATTTCTATCAAAGAAAAAGAAAGGCCTGTCCATCCTCCATCAGTTAATAGCCACAATAATAATAACAATTTTGTACAAAGTGTTTGGTTGTAAAAACAAAAGCTGTCTTATGATGCATGTATGACTCAGTCAATGCATGTTTAGCAAAAGATAAATAAAGACTTGGTTAATTTGAGATGTTAATGTTAGTGTTAGATGTTAGTGTAAATAGTGTGATTCCCAATAAGCCAAAGCTTCTGAGAATAACATCAACTGAACCACAGTGACTTGTCCTGGCAATAATGTTCATCATTTGTCCTGTGTAATGAAAGTGAAGATATATTACTGGCTATATTGCATCAGTCTTGAGAAGTCATCCCACATCCAAAGTGACTTTCCATGGATAAGAAATCATCTTTTTTGTGTGTGTAAACAGTGAAATCTGTCTTGGCTGTCTGTTTGATTTTCCACAGAGCACACATATGGTAATAAATATGTTTGCTGGGTTTGAAGGATGTCTGCACATGGTCAAAGCTTTCTGACCAAACGCCAGGCACACACTGCCCCCTTTTGGACATGAAAAGTGCCAACAATTTGTTAACCCTTGTTAAAGTCGTTCACCTGTGATGAGTAAAATAAAAATAAAATAAAATCTGGAACAAATTAAGAACCTTCAGAGGTATTTCAACTAGTAGAGGCTCCTAAATAGGTTCAGGCAGGGCAGCGCTGTATAATATCAGACATGCAATAAAAGTTCATGTCTTTAAATATTATCCTAATTCACAATCCAAGGTTCAAGGTCCAAGGTTTTTATTGTCAATGCCACCACATGTGCAGACAAAGAGAGGAATGAAATACCGTTTCTCTTCTCTCTTATCAAGTTGTTTACAACACCGATGTCAGAGAGATATGCGTCTGTTCGCGTCGTCATCATCCTGCATAGCCCCATACATTTCACTTCATTGAAATAACTTTCAAGTCATTAACGATTTTAAATAATATGGCTGTTTTACAGATATACACAATGAGTTCCATTATTTAGTTCTATGTAGCTATATACAGTAATTCTATGTAGTTATTGTTACAGTAACTAGACTGACTGATAGATCTCTCAGTTGAGGCCAATACAGCAGTGATCTTATTAGATGTACGTATTATAACATCTTTTTGTTTGTAGTCATGTATATCATTCTTAAAAATCTTAAAATCTGTGCTCAAGCCATTCCTTCGTTTGATTGTCCCTCAAAAGTCCGTAGAGGTTGAACCCTTGAAAAACTCTTTCTGAAATCAGGCACTTTATATAACTGCAGAATACTGATCCACTGTTACATCCTAATACAGATATCATCTCAATCTCATGCCTCCTGTGGTAGTTTCCTAAACGCATGTGCCCTATAATTTATATTTATTTATTATTTATTTTACACCCAATCATTCTATTGCATTTAATAGGTTAAATCCCAATCCAAAAAAAAATCCCACTGTAAGAAATACCATCTTTTTAATATGCTTCTGGTTTATAACAACAAAAGCACAAAGATTTGAAACAGGCCAACAGAACTGCAATAAAAATAAGTAAAATATCTATATCCAATAAATCCAAAGCACAGGCCGAAGTTTAGCACTGCTGTTCAGAAGGTACACTCGGAATCTGTGTAACTTACATTTATTCCTCATCCCAAGAAAATTTGCTTCCCAAAACAATCTCTGGAACTATGATTTGGGCTACTGATAATAAAAACAGACAAGCAGCTGGATAGAGACATGAAGAATGGATAGAGATGCAAGGGCAAGTGTTGGGCGCTAAATGTTACAAAATGTTTAAAGCTAAGCCTAAGGATTTTTAGTCTGGAACTTGAGAAGATTTGCTGTGTGCTCATATCCTCTGTGAGTATAAATAGCAAAGTTGTCACCTTGTGACTTTGACACATGTATAGCTTTCAAAAGGCCCTCACTACATCATGCCTATACAATAGATATTCTAGTCAAGCTGAGTGATATAGATGATCTCGCAGTTCTCCACTTATTCACAGAACCACAGACACATACATAACCTGCAGTTCCTACCTATTGTATGTCCGTATGTTTTGGACTGCCAGATTTTTTAAATCAATTTGAAAAAATTCATCAAAGTCTTGTGTCTTTCACCAGTTGCCTGCTGTCCCATAGGCCTAGCTTGTATTTCAACCACTGAGAGATGATCTTAGCAGTAAGTCATCCCCTTCCCCCCAAAAGTGGGCCTCAAGCTACAACAATGAGATGCAGCCACAGGAAGTACATTAGGCGCTGTCTCTACATGCAAGGTTGTGTTAAAGCTCTGCACTTAACTAAATTGCGGCTAATAGATCTTCCATTTGGGCCATGTACTGTATGCCGTGAGCTCTTCTCAGTCGGCTTTGTCCCTTGGAACCCTTTATCAACTGTTGTTCTTCCTTTGATCTTGCTACAGAGGAGCTTGCCTTCCTTGTCTTGCATAGTCTGGGGAGGTTGCTAAATAGGCAGCCGCTCTTCAGCAACCTACAGTACGTGAAGCTCACTTCCTGCATCACACTCTATGTGCATGTGCTCATGGCTTGGAAGCACAAATATCTCACCATTGTAACCTGAAATACAGGACATCAGAAACTTTTTAATTATTTTTTGCACTCATAATATAATAAGATTTTAATATGAATTACTTATATTTAGGGCTGGACACGTTAAAGTGTTATTATCACGTTTACGCATTAATTAATTACAATTATTTTATCACACATTAACAGTTTTGAAGGTCCGCTGCTCACTAGCTCTGAATACATATACAGATAAATCATGGATCACAGGAGGGGTGGGATGTTGTTCAGTACTGACTTGTGATAGCCAGATTGGGGGTAGGGCTAAGACTGCTGCATTAAAATGAATTTTGGGGAGGTGGGAAGATGAAGAATAGGAAAGAATATGAGTGTGATGATTATTATTTGATACATGATTTATGGTAGTTCTTGAAAGAAGCTTAAAGATGCCAATAACATAATAAAGTAAAATGGTGGATTGTGAATGTATGCATGCACTAACCGCTGCTCAGCTTGACAAGAATATTATTAGCTACTTACATATGCTATGTAACTGCATTATAATAAGCTCTCTTGCTGGGCCCCAATACCTTAGGCATTTGTTACCCCTTATTCTAGATCCTTATTTCTTGCTGCAACGAATGCAAGTAAGGTGAAATTACCAAGTACTAAACACCATTAATTTATATTTACAATCACAGAGCAGTTTATTAGGAACACCTGTACACCTACACATTTATGCAATTATCTAATTAGCCAATCATGTGGCAGCAGTGCAATGCATAAAATTATGCAGATACGGGCCAGCAGTTTTGGGTAATGTTCACATCAACCACCAGAATGTGGAAAAAATGTGATCTAAGTGATGAGTGAGGCATGGTAGTTGGTGCCAGATGGGCTAGTTTGAGTTTTTCTATAACTGCTGATCTCATCCAGTGAGCGGAAGATCTGCAGATAGAAACACAAAGTTAAAGATAAAAAAGATAAAGAGACTTTATTGTCTTTGTAGTGATACAACAAAATTCATTTTTAGCTCTGAGAGACCAGCAGCATAAGTGAGAGATCAACAAAGAATGGCCAGTCTTTCTTTCTACTGATCAGATAACCACTAAGTACAATTGGGGGAAAATCTCAAAATGTACACCTCACACCAACTCCATCAGGGAAGAACAAAAAGCTGGGCTGAAGTGAGCACAGATTTACAAGAACTAAACAGTTGAAGACTGAAAAAATTTAGCCTGGCCCAATGAATTTCGATTTCTGCTGAGGCGCACAGATGGTAGTCAGAATTTGTCAGATGGTAGTCAGAATTTGGCACAAACCGCATGAATCCATGGACCGAATCGACTTGTGTGAACAGTGCAGGATGGTGGAGATGGTGTAATGGTGTGGGGAATGTTTTACTGGCACTGTTAATTCCATCAATCATTGCTGTAACTTCAGCCTATTTCAGTATTGTTGCTGACCATGTGTATTCCTTCATGGGTACAATTTACCATCGTCTTATGGCTACTTCTGTCATGATAATGCAACATGTCACAAAGCAAAAGTCATCTCAAAATGCTTTCATCAACATGACAATGAGTTCAGTGTTCTTCATTGCTGTTCCCACTCACTGACTCGAAGTCCAATAGAACATCTTTTGTTTGTGTTAGAATAGAAGATTCACAATATAAAAGTTCAGCTGAAATCTGCTGTAAATGTTTGATGCAGTCATTTCAACATAGAGCAGAAACTCAAATGAATGTTTCCAACATCTTGTGGAATCCCTGCTATGAAGAACTGAGGCAAAGGGAGGCCCTACCCTGGATTAATATGGTGTTCCTAATAAAGTGCTCGGCAAGAAAGATGGAGAAGGTTATTAAAACATCAACAAAGTTTAAATGCTTCTTAGGAACTGACAAAGTCAGGCCAAGCCCAGAAGCTAAGACAGTGAAAGGGTTACAGATCTCAGCAGAGATCTCAAATAGAACAACCTGTGAGGACCTCAACAATATCAAGAGCTTTTCACATACCAGTGAATCACAGAAAGCCTTGGTGGGGGAAAAAATTAAGAAGGTTTTTGATGGCTACTTTAATATCTGTGGCATGACAGAAAATTGATGTTCCCCATCTTTTTCCTTGGAATTTCGCAGAGCTTTTGCATTGAGAAATGAAAGAAAATGGCAAAATTAAAATGTGCAAAGTTTGTATAGACACATCCTAGAGGAGATAAATCTGTGATCACTGCAGATGACAGTTCACACAAGGAGGTAAATATATGTCAATGAATCCTTTTAAAAAAATAATAATTCTATATAAAGTAAATTCAAAACGAGTTAAAAAAGAAGAGAGAAATAATCTTTAGTATAATGTATTTTTATTTGTTTTATACCTCGGAAACAGCCAATACGCTCACAATAAGATAGATAGATAGATAGATAGATAGATAGATAGATAGATAGATAGATAGATAGATAGATAGATAAGAAAGGAAGAAATGATAAAAAAAAAAAAAGAGTAGGACCATTGTATTTCATTTATCAGCAGATAACTGCTGATAAGTCAAGAAGCTCAGAGCACTTTAAGGACTGCGGGCAGGTTGGGCACATGACGTCATTCAGTAGGATTTCAGTTCCGCTTTGACTCTGTGCTGCAGGATCTGAATGAAGTTGACAAGCAGCCAGTGTTAAGTGTTAAGCCTTTACGGTGGCATTAAACAGCGGCTCTGAATACATTCTGGTGTATTTCATTTTGTCATCATGCTGACACGGATGAGATCCGCCGTTTCCAACATGATCGGCGGCATCATGGCTTCTGGTGGTGGTAGTGGTGGTGGTGGTGCAAACCAGGAGAATGACGACGGGGGTACAAATTTGCCGCTGAGATTCCCGTACTCTCGACCCGAGTTCCTCGACCTGTGTGTGGATGAGCTGCAGTGTGCCACTGATCACATCGCTAGACCGATCCTGAACGTCAAGGAGAGCAACCGACTGCCCTGGTCCACTGGCTATGCAGAGTAAGCAGAGGCGTTCACTTTCCTTCAGCACCCCAGATTGTAATGTTTTCTCTGCAATGCACCTTACGCGTCTCATCCGCTAACGACGATGATGATGATCATGATTATGGTTATCACGTTTGTCTCCGGTGCTTTGATTACCGGCTCCACCCTGTGTGCATGGAGTTTGCATGATCTCCCTGTGCTTTTATTGTTTTTCCCAGGTTTAAAAACATCTTTAAATTTTGTGTGTGTGTGTGTGTGTGTGTGTGTCTGTGTGTCCTGCTAGGGGTTAGCACCTTGAATACGGTATTTCCCTCCTATGTCTATCCTGCCATCCAGGATTAAGTGTTTCAAAACGCAGTTGATGATGATCCTTGATTATTATTATTATTATTATTATTATTATTATTATTATTATTATTATTATTATTATTATAAGGTGCTTTAGTTTGTTTTTAATCTATAACCAGCTGTAGGTTGTTACAGGAAAATCAGGCCAGGTGCACTTTGCTGTGCATTGCTTACTTTGTTACTCACACGCACGCACGCACACACACATACACACACACAGAAACATAGCTATCCCCTGTGGCTTTGTCTTTTGTTTTTTACATTACTTTTTACCTATTGATGAGATATGTCATCCCGAAGTCGTGAAATCTGAACTAACATTTACTGCACATGGCTACATGGTGTTAGCCTGTATCATCCTTAAGAGGCAATAGATCAGATGAACATGCCATTGCATGCATTTTCAGCTTGTTAGCAGCTGGTCTCGTGGCCACACTAAAACCCCATTTGGGTAGAGAATATCTCTATGCTACAAACACCAAGTTGCTTTAATAGAGCCATTAGTGGATGGAATGATCAATATATTGACTGACTTGATGCTAGCTAATCCTTAAAAGCTATAACCACATACAAACTAAGGCATAAGAAAGTTGGATCTTTTTAAGGATTGGATTGGATTTTTTTGTTGGATTGATAAAAGAAATGATAAAATTAAAACAGCTAAAGCTAAACAAAGTTCAATCACTTTTATCCTAGGATAAAACATAATCATGATGGGAGTGCTCTCTTCCAGGATGATAGTGCCCTCAGCCAAAGGCCATGAATCCTCATTGAATTTTTTATGAGTTCTCAAATAAGTTGAAAACCTGACATTTTGGAGACTGTATGTTGTGTTTTTCCTTTCATTTGTCATCCATTTGTATGCAAGCAGCTTTCTCACTCACATGTGGTTGGGTCGGTGTATCTGCTTATGTAATGTTCAACACCATATAAAGGACATTCTAAATTTCAATAACAAAGTCCTCCTTCACACTGGATTTGTACAATGTTTATATAACACAATATGTTAATGTCTCCTGTCTCGTCCTTAGCTGCAGTCTGGAGCCCAGGAAGCTTTAGATCTTTAGTCAGTTATGTAATCTGATCTGCCTTGCCAGTAATAATGAAATCAAGATGAGTTTGTAAAGTGAAGAGAGCCTAGTCAATAGGGTTTTTTTTCTCGTTATATATAATGTAAGAGATGGGGCTTTTATATATTACTCCAAAGTAACTGGGTCATTGATCAGTGAATGGGTAGGGGGAGGAATGCCTCTGTTTCCGTTCAGATATGCTGTAAAAGAACAGAAGATGTGTGGAGAATGTAAATAATCTAATAAACAAATCACAATTTGAGGTATTTACATCATAATACTAATTATAGCACATGTGCTGCTGTAATTACTAGTGATCCCTGTTTCAGGGACCAAAAGTAATTGTATAATCTTATAATCATCACATGACATTTTTAATACTTGGATGCAATTTAATTTTAGTTCCAGTCCTTTTAAAATCACTCACTGTTCACTTTGCTGTTTTTGTCTATAGCCTTGACTAAATATCATTCTGTTAATCTGAAGAACGAGACACCTATCTTTGACATGTACCATGATACATAGTGAAATTCTTTTCTTCAGATATTCCTGCTTGCTAGGAAGTTGGGGTCAGTGTGCAGGGTCGGCAATGATACAGCAATGTTGGAGCAGTTAAG
>JAOTRN010000009.1:14366529-14376935 GCA_028566695.1 Bagroides melapterus
AGTTATGTCTGTAAGTTTCCATTTATTCACATACCAGATCCCAAGAATGTGAGAAAATAAGCTAAATTTGTAAGATAATGTGTGTGTGTGTGTGTGTGTGTGTGTGTGTGTGTAAAAGACAGAGAGAGGGGGGGGAATGCAAATGATTGAACATGAATAAATCATAATACAAGAATAATACATTTTTTTATTGTATACTGTGAATTTTCCAAGCTATGCCAGGCCTTCCCATATCACATTTACCTATTTGCATGTTTGGATTATTTATTCTCACTAATGTATATACAGACATATAAAAGAAATCCAGATTTCATTGTAATTGTGAACAGCATTCTGACCATCGTCGTAATTATACAATTATATGTTTTTCTTTAAACAGACACAGACTAGTTAATACTGAGCCTGTAGAGAACCTGAGACAGTTGTGTAGATCTATAGGGCTTTAATTTAGGCATGAGTGGGTAAAGGCCCTATTAGGGGCCATTCTGAAAGGATGCTTGTCGTTAGTGGCCCACTGCTGAGTAACACACTCATGACAGGATGGAGCTACTTCGAGTTCAAAAGAAAATCAATGCCCTCTGGAAGATTATGGTCATTTAAAATGCCCTCTGTACTGGTAATTTCCTTCGCCTGACAGCAGCGAGATTGCTTTCTGCTGTTTCTTGTTAAGCCCTCAAGAAAAAGGGGAACCAAGTGAGCAAAAACAGAGATACCAAGTAGTGCATTCTGACAGAGAAAGAGCTGCATAAGTTTCATCGTAGATATAAAGTTAGATATCAAGTCAAAAAGTTAAGCTTTAAGTCTACTCCTAATTACAGGTCATTTTATGGGATTTTTAACAGCCTTATAAGAAGTGGTGTCTGCAGTCAACCGTTACCTCACACATGCACTATTACTAGGCAGAAAAAGCAAAAAATGAACAGCTACTCTGTAAAACATGATAGCTTGATTAAGTTAAGTTGATACTAAACTCAAGTTTGTGAGTTTTGAAAACGTAAAGAAAAGTAAACCATTGATTTGGCTACATGTGCGCTGAAACAATTTCAAGATGAGTTTACTCACATTTGTAAGGCAGCAAATGAACATTCATTTCTAAGTTTAAATGTCTTGAAATGTTTTATAAAATAAAAAAACAAAAAATACCCGTTAAAAAACCAACTACACTGTTCGTACTATTGCTTGAAAACACTATTTTGATATTAAGTACTGGGATGTTCTGATATTAATTATTTAAAATGAATGCTGAATATCTCTCTCTCTCTCTCTTTCTCTAACACTAACACACACACACATTGTGACCTTCGAAGGTGGCTTCTTCTTGGAGAGCACATGTGGCTTTGATTATGGTAGTTTACCTCTCTAGATCTAGCCATGATTAGAAATTCAGACAGCGTCGACTGGCACAAAAATGTTTTTGGATGTCTGACAATTATTTTCCCTCATAATTGCTAATTTCAGTAAATTAGAGTTGTGAGAAAGGCAACACGACGTTTCTCAACGGAAATTTGATGGGTGAGTGAGCGTCACAAGTGAAAGTGCAGCCGTTTGGTTCCACCAAGCCAAAAGTTTCGAAGTGTCTCGAAGCACCCTATAAAATAAACCGTTTCTCCAGTGGAGAGTATCGCCTGCTTTGAAACAGCCTATCGCTTCGCGCAACGACGCATTCAAGCACCATAAATATTACAAAGAGCAACAATTCTTCTGCATTCACATAACATACAGTAGTTTTAGGGGCTAGTCATTATTTTTTAGTCTCATATTTCAGCGTCTGGACGGAACCGCAGCAGACAGCTCACCACCAAACCGATCCAGATGTCTCACGTAAGCGCTCCTTTAAAACACTTCCAAAACCCAGCTGTCTGGCCCGACTGTATTAAAACGAGCTTATATTTCTGCCCTAACAGCAGGTAATCTTATAGGACAAGCGAAATAAATTTGTAGAAGCAGCATTCATGGCTGAGTTCTAGCATTTTCAGACAAAGTGACTCCTATTCGTTAGTATGTTCGTATGCGTTTCTTGCGTAATCTAACGTGACCCTCAGTTGTACGCTTGAAGAGACATAGTTTGGGAAGTAGCGTCAAATCTCTTGCGTCACTGAGACTGTGAATCCCGTGCTTTACCAAAACTGAACGTCTGGAGTAAGGCTAACCCGCCCCCTTACAGACATTTAAACGCACTAATTGGACGGTCTTTTCCTTTTTTTTTGTAAACCAGCGGTCCTTTCTTGGATCTTACACACCCACATACAGGTTCCTTTCGGCTCCGTCTGAATTAGGCTGCAGGTAGATTGTGAACCTTGGAAGATTAGTTTTAAAAATTGGGCGTTGGAATGGCTCTCAAGCTGTTCATCCTTTTTTCTTTGTGCTGTCTAATACGCAGTCAAGGTAAGTCACCTTTCCTCATGGTGGATTGCGGTTAACTTTATACTCCATCTCTATTTAATACGCGTTTTTAAATAATAAACTCTGCTGCTGATATTAGTTCCTGTTTTGTGTGCGCGGAGCTTTAGTTGCGCTCAAAGAAAGTGATGATTTTTTTGTTGTTGTAGCTTAGACATTTTTAGACAAAATTTAACGGAGCACAAATAGGGGGACATATTTAAAGAGCATCTCAGTTAACACTCATGCCATATTAGCACAACAAAATGATTAATTGTCATATTCGTGTTCTAATTCTAGGTCATCTAATCTTGTAGAGACGCTTTTATTTCTTAGTAATAAAAATATAATCTCCCAGTTACCTGTAAGAAGCGTATTAAGATTACTAGAACAACACTAATGCCATGTTACAGAGTTCCTGAGTGCAAGACCCAGCTACCCCAGAAACATGATTCTCATAGACAGGAATTTCCTGTGGCAATTTGTACAGTTGGTACTGGTATGTACAGTAACGTATTAGCTCCCTAATGGTTTCTGATTCATGGTTTTAAGGTACAACTTGTAGAGGTCTGGTAAATTCTAGCTATGCATGGAACCTTGTTAATGCAAAATACTAGCAAATTTAAAACACCTTTAAACCTGAACAATGTTTTATCTATAGCTGGTCAAGTACCAGTGGTCAAGAACCAAGAGGCACAGTTTTCTAATATTTGTTACCCACTCATGACCCATGGAGGTTAGCAGCACTGTCACTGGCTACTGCTAATTGTTTCTGCAAAGTCCTTAAGATAATATGGAACATTTTACTAATGCTTTTCTATTGAAAACTAAGACATTGGATCACTAATGTACATCAGTATAAAGGCACAGGAGCAAATCTGATCTCATCCTATATAATCGTTATTTGAAACATCAAGAAAAGCAACAGTGACCTTACCACGTTTTGAAAATATGCTTCAGTTTTAGTTGACTATTAAGTTTGTGGAAGATGAATCTTTGGAACATTACTACTTAAGTGACATGCTTCAAAACTAAGCAATATTTATCCTAGCATTGATTGGTGCCTGGATTCACCTCCTCAGGTACATACAGTTTTGTGTTTAAGTCTACACCATTACTGTAAATTGAAAACAGGTTAAAAATATTTTGTCTTTCTCTACCTATTATTCAAATGGGAGTATAAAAACATCCTAACCAAGGACCTGGCTCTCCATCTAGGTCTATTTTTTTATACAACATGTGCTGTGTGCTAATTTGGAGAGCCCTTAGAGGAGTCCTCGGCTCCTGTGGGCCCGACTCATTAAGCCTGGTCTATGTTAAGTTAAGAGTTATGTTCCAAGTGCTAAAATGTTCCAAGAAGGGATTCAGGGTTTAAGAGACAGAGACAATACAATAGGGAGCCACTGGACCTGGATAAAGTGCCTGGACTGATAACAGAAGGATTTTATGACTGTGAATTGTCATAAGAGATAGAGGGAAGGAAGTTTTGACAGTCCAGAGTAAGGTAGGCTTAGTGGAATGTTCGGGTGTTTACTTATCAGCTAAAGAATAGCACCGCTAAAGTTAATCACAACACTACTGTTTAACATCTGCCAGAAATGGCTTTCAATTTGTATCTTCCTATCTTTATTTGTCCTCGAGCCATTTTAGTATGTATTTGAGCAGTACTTTTCCCTCAGTATCTGTCTTTTATGAGCTCTCTGTATATGCATATTGTCTCTGTTTTTTGCTGAATGTCTTGGCAAGTTTGGATACCTATAAGAACTTAGAATTAAAAGGAGCCCTGGCAAGCCAAAGAATCTACTGAAATGGACCGGGGATCTGGAGAAACAGGGACATGTTTTGTACCTTTGCTATCTTTGAACTATGTGGAAACCTAAAACAAATGGTATCCTAGTTGCAATTATTCTCCATTTAAAGGGAATATCATGCATAAAACCAGCTTGGCAGTGCGCTGCATGCTAAAGCCAGAATAAAGGGAGGCCAAAAGACTCAAATGCCAAAGGTATTTTGTGTTTGGCTGATCAAGCAAACCACATGGAAATAAATATATTTGATGAAATGACAAGACCAGACCTTGTTTAGATATTTTGAAATTTAATTTAGCAGAACAGACAGACATGAAGTGCATTGTTGACTGCCTTAAAGTCAATAAATGGCTTAAACCTGGAGTGGAAGAAAGTATTCTACAGAAAAATAGTAAAAGACAAATATGTCTATTAAGTAATGTACCGGGCGACAGTGAAGCACAGGGTTTCCAAAATAAATAGAAAATAGAAAAGAAATAAAGCGACAAATTCTGAGGCTACACTTAGAAACTTTACAGTGATGTCCACAAAACAACTCAGGAAACTTTGACGGACATCAGACAAGAACGTGATGCTTACACAAATAAATGACTTTGACAGAATTTATTTGTTATACTGTTGAGTTTCTTTACTCATTTTCAGCCTATACACACTGCGGATTTTCACACAGATATTAGTTGACACCCTTTTAGACATTCTTCACAGTTCCCAGATACTATAACAAGAAAAGCATAGATGACATGATGTGTAACGCTGCTGAAATCTTTTATCCTGGGCAAGTCGTAGCAAATTCAGTCCAGTGGATCTTCAGTGGTCCAAAGAAAAGCTGCTCTTTGTTTGCATAACTTATAACTGAGTAACTGTCTATTCTCTAGAGACCACAGATCCAATCTCGCTGGATGACTGCTGTAAGGATGGGAGAGAGAAGGCTACAGAATCCCAGGACTGCACACGTATCCCTCTTATTTCAGAATCTACTACCTGCAGGTTAGTATACACCATCAGGCTTATCTCAGCATTTATTTTCCACCATATGTGTGTGTGCTCAAACAATGGCTATTATTTTCTATTATAATAAAGACACATCTTATTCCTCGTTTAAGAATTTGAAGTATATGATCGTGACGTGTATTGATGGCCAGGATGATGTAAATGACCATGCTCTCATTGGTGGAAAAAAGGTGTCAGAAGCTCTCTCATACAGTAGGTCTGCTTTACTGGTCACATACTGGTCTTGTCCTATAAGCAGAAAGATTTGGCAATGTCTGGTGGTTTCTATATTCATCATCTCTTACGCAATAACTGTGTAGTAATATTTGGGGAAAAAAGTAAATGCAATTTCATCAACAAGTCCATTGAATACTTTTCAGTCTGGGGCCTTCTTGGAATTTACTAATCATAAAAGCAGTCTTTGGTACTTCTTGTATTCTTGTAAAATGCTTCTTCTGACCCTTTCCCACAGACTGATAGCGAGGGATTGGTAGCAGCATTAACGTTAGTGCAACTTGAAGCGGTGCCAAATGTTTAGTGCATTTCCAAACCAAAAGGGTTACTCTGTCTGCCCTTCCAAAATCAAATGTGTTTGTTTTGGCAAGCCAGAGAATCGAGAATTTGTTCAAATTAGAGAGTGCGAGAAGGGAGACAGAGTTTTGGTTTTGAGAGGGGCGATTGAAGGGGGCGATTGGGGAGCTTAGTCAAGGGGGTATTTCCAAATCCAGGAAATACCACTGAGGTGAAAGAATGGAGAAGAGATGGAGAAGAGAAACGAGCAATAACAAGAAATCTGTGGATTATTTCAGACATCAAAAGAAAAAAAAGAAAAAATACTGCGAAAAGTGTCTGTGCCCTTAAAAGGCACTGCAACAAAGGATGACAGGAGAAGAGAGCAGAGAAAAATAGGGAAGGATTTAACTCATTCCACATCACACTGTAAATGGTGCATTCTTACCATTTCTGGGCCAGATATCTCCATCAGATATCTCACCATATCTGGGCAGGTTTGGGGGAAAACACACACGTACAGTATGTCTGTTATATTAAATGATGCGTTGTGTACGCTAGAGACTGTTACACACCTGTTAGCAAAGTCTATTGCTGGCTCATATTAGACCAAGTTTCCACTCTAACACTCTAAGAGCCTACTATTAAAACATTATGCTGCTGAGATGATATTCATGGTATTAATAATATTTCTTTTAGGATAGCCCAAGAGCAGTGCTGTGCTGCAGTGCTGGAGGATATCACCTGTAGTAACGCTATCAGTATGGCCAAAGACCAGGGCAGCTGTGATGCTCTTCTTTCCGGAAACACCTGCGAGACTAAAACCGCTAAGGTACTGCTCACTTATTGTGTGTCTCTATTCACAGATTTAGAGAATAAACATTTCACACTGTGGAATAAAAATGGAATATATCATGCTACTAGAGATTCAGGACCATTTTATCCTCCATTGTCCTACAGTACTAATGATGGGGTTGAAAAAACAAACCTTGCATGCCTGAAGGAAATTTAATGTTCAGCAGGTGCTAGTTTTCTGAACATTTATTTAAATCTGTCAGCCTGCTTTCAAAGGTTGTCACTAGGCCAATAAACTCCTGTTGGGAGTAACGTTTTAAGCCATTAAATGATTAATCGCTAAAATTCGGCCAGTAAAGGCTGTATAATCTAACGTATTAGTACTGAAAGAGAAGTGGCTTTTATTTCAGTTGTCAGTACATTTATCACTGTTAAGTATTTCATTTAAATCATATGCGATCTACTGTATTTCATTTTGTATTTTAGATACTCTTCTGCAATACCTGAGAGCGGATTTTCCAGGTTATCTGTGATGATAATGTGCAATCGTGTGGTTTTTCAGAACAGGATTATCCAACAGGGAATACGGCTAATGCACGTGAACGCAAACATGCACTGCTGCTCAAAGAGCTCTGAATAATGTCATTTAGAATTTGATTAGCGATGCCATAAATAATACAAAGTGGTACATATTTCTAAATAAATCCTTGGGTGATAACACGCAGAGACACACTTTTATGGAGTGTTTTATTTGCATTTCTTTCATTTGTTGCCACCATTGTGCCCACCATATGTTCCCAATTGCAGTAATCGTAGTCTGGGCTTGTTTCCCCTGCTGCAGCAGCATGTTTAGGCTTATTTTGTCGAATATTGGAACAGAACCCTGTATGATATCAGCAGCAGTCTGCACCATAGATTCATTTTAGGGATAAATAAGCACGTACTGTGTATTTATTTTTATTTTTTTATTTATTTATTTATTTTTTTAAATGCACACATACAACAAACAGGGGTGAATGTGCTAGCGCAAGTATTATACTCTTAAAGCTCATAGCTCATAGCATGTGCTCCTGTTCCGGTGTGTAGGTGTGTTGTGAGTGCTGTTTACTGGGTCGGGAGGCTCAGAAGAACGGTCTGACATGTGACTTTAAACTCGGCTCCCAGTGCGGCTCTGTTTTTCAATCTTGCTGTAAGGAGAAATCAGCAGAGAGTGACAACAGCTCTTCACAAGGTCAGCACAATCTACAGTCAGTCTCACTGTACTTCTAGAACATGCGACATTCAGATCAAGATGTATCTGTTGTTCTTGAAAAGTACACATAGCCTTCATCTAATAATTGAGGAGAAACAGTGGCACTTCCATGTTAACGTTCCTCTATCAGGACTGTGCTACCCTCTAGTGGACTCTCATCAGCATTCCGTATATTTGAGCTTGATTGTAATGATTTCTATTTTGTTTTGAAGTACATCTTGGCTCGTATTTTTCACCCTGTTCAGCATAACGAATATTAAATTCTAATTTGAATGTTCTTGTATTTTGATATATCTCTAGACAGCACTGGTATTTTTAAGGAACAACAGTCAGGTTCAGGTGAACAGTGCAAAGGTAAGCGTGATGTCATGCTTTTTATCAACACCTACAAATCATCATGCTAGTATCAATCCATTATTGAGGAGTGATAAATATTAGAACATTAATATTGTCACTGTGTGTGTGTGTGTGTGTATACATGTGTGTACGTGTGTTACAGTTGGACCCGGGAACTGTGCTCACATCTGTATAGGAAATAACACCTGCAGCTGCTTTGCAGGCTATAAGCTCAAACCTGATGGGAAAAACTGTGAAGGTAAAATTTTTTTTTTATAGATTTACACCATATAATAAATAAAAATAATGCAGCATTCACGGTGCAGGTTAGCTTTCTGTTGGCTGAGAGATAATAATAATAATAATAATAATAATAATAATAATAATAATAATAATAATATTTCAAGTCGCTCAAGGTACCATACAAATTCAAATAAAATAATAATAATAATAATAATAATAATAACAGTTACATTATTATTATTATTATTATTATTAATATTATTATTATATCATCATCATCATCATCATCATAATACATTTTATTTATTTAAAGGTGCCTTTCAAGTCACTCAAGGTCCCCATACAAATTAAAATATATAAAAAAATGTATATATATATAATATAATAATAATAATAATAATAAAACAGTAAACAACATCATTCAATATTACAGAGGAGAATGGAAAAACCAAACTAAAAACAGATATCAACATTAATTATTGTTATTAATGATAAGCATCCTTGTAAAATCACAAATGACATATCGCTTTGTTCTGTGACATTAAATATAAGTAATATCTTGTATTCGGTATTAAAAAAACATGTCTCATGCATCACTGCCTCTAATGTATCAGATTCCCTAATGTAACATAAATTTAAAGATTATTTTATATTTGGAAAGTACTTGTCTCACATATTTTGACCTGTTGTTTTTCTTTCTCTTCTCATATCTCTCTCTCACATGCTTCCTCCTTGAAGACATTAACGAGTGTTTGCTGGGCTCTCATCACTGCCGTCCCGGTGAAGTGTGTATTAATACTCCGGGCTTGTACCGCTGCCAGAGGGAGATCAGCTGTGGTACAGGCTACGAACTCACTGACAGCAACATCTGCAAAGGTTGAACACTGAGTCAGAGACTAAATCTTGTTGGAAAGATTTTGTTTTATGGTTTAAGGTTGATTTAGAAGTTTAATCATGCTTCTCTTCAGCTTCAGGACCTTAAACCAAACCACATGTATCTCTTTTCTTATCTTTTTTGTTTAGATATTGATGAGTGTGAGACAGGAACTCATAACTGTCCTCTGGAGTTTGAATGCCAGAACACGCCCGGGTCGTTCCGCTGCCGACCCAAGGTGCAATGCCACAAGGGATTCATACAGGATGCCCAGGGCAGCTGCATTGGTGATTAGCGACTACATTCTGTATTAAAGTTTAATGATATACAGTAATTAAGGGATTTCAGGACACTGATCCCAATGCTGTCTCAAAACACATATTCTTAAATTTCAGTATCCTAGAGATAATTCCTAAAGCGTTGTAAACATTGAGTAAAAGTCATTTGTAGAAATATAGAAAGCCATTAGCTCATGGCATTTATGGTGTCATCTTAAATAATTTGTAATTTAACGCAAACAATAATTTACAAATCTATTCAATCTTGTGTAATCTGATCTTTATTTATATGCTAAATGTTTCTTGGGGAGATGTGACCTAACAGGGTGTCTGGCTTATTTTAAGGTGAATAAGGCTTTCCTTTAAACCGATTAAACCAATCGATGCAGCTCTAAAAGATATTAACGGCTGGCTTCACTATTCACCTGCATCAGTTGGAAGCTGTTGTATAATACAGAGAGATGGCTGGTGGATAGGAATTAAGCAAAAAATTGGTTTGTCTCCTGTAAACATACACAATCTTCCATATATAAATCAAAATGATGGACACAGACGTCAAAGCCAAAGTCAAAGTTCACGTTGTATTATGTCATGACACAGTGAATACAATGAGTAGTGAGTACAGATGAAATCACGCAAGCTGAGTGATGAAGAGTGAGGACAAATCCATGCGGCCTTTTATAGACGACGATTTCTATGATGCCGTGCATGTTTTATAGCATTTTGAAGATGAAATGTCCTGATATATAAATTCCTCTTTGCCTCAGATATCAATGAGTGTCTGTCTATGACAGCACCGTGTCCAACTGGTCAGGTGTGTTTGAACACTCTGGGCTCATACACCTGCCAGAGGAACTCAGTTAACTGTGGCCGTGGATACCACCTTAATGCTGAGGGGACACGCTGTGTGGGTATGAAAACACAGATTAGTAGATTAATCT
>JAOTRN010000009.1:14377035-14387161 GCA_028566695.1 Bagroides melapterus
GGTTTTAATAAAGGTATGATGTGGATAAACATTAATGACAGGGGAAAGTGGTAGCTCAGTGGGTAAGGTGTTGGGCTACTGCTCAGAAGGTTGTGGGGTTGAATCCCAGGGACACTAAGCTGCCCTGTTGGGCCGCTAAGTATGGCCCTTAGCCCTCAGCTGTATAACTGAGATAAATGTGAGTCGCTCTAGATAAAGGTGTCTGCCAAATGTTTTAAATGAATTTGTTTTGCTTGACTTCAGTTTCAGTCTTGGCTCTACTGCACAGCTACACAATGACTGAATACGTGGACACTTGACTATTTTTATTTATTATTACTTATTATAATTTACCCAAATTATTGTCACAAATATGGAAGCACAGACTTGTTTAGCATTACAATTTAACTTCACTGAAACTAAGAGGTAAACCTGTTCCTGTATGACTGAGCACAAAGCGAGCTCTATAAAAACGGTGTACTTGGAGTAGAACAACTTGAGTGTCACCTTCACCCTGGGATCCCCGACCTCAACCCTAATGAACACATTGGGGAGAACTGGAACACTGATTGTACCCCAGACCTCGTCATCCAACATCAGTACCTGATTTCACTAATCCTCTTGTAGCTAAATGATCACAAATGCAAATTATTTTTCCCTGAATTCAGATATTAACGAATGCCGGCACTATCCTGGTCGCCTGTGCGCGCATAAGTGTGACAATATTCTGGGGTCCTACAAGTGCAGCTGCACCACCGGTTTCAAGTTAGCCTCCGATGGCAGGAACTGCGATGGTAAGACAGCGTTTAGAAGCCCGGTGTCCAGCATTTCTCCTGAATATTTCGCCTCAGATTTTAGTTTATTCTACACTGTACAACTCTTATTTAAAATTATTCCAAGAATTAATTCCAATGGTTTTTAATCATTCCAAATATCATTTGGAGAATAGTAAAGTTTCAGGAGTAAGATTTGTGACATGCTTTTACAAACTTAAAGTAAGTTTTATGATAAAATATGATTTATGATAATAAATAAAATAAAATAAAATAAAATAAATAAATGATGACCCTTTGGCTGGCTGACATTCAGACCTGAATGAGTGTGAGAGCAATCCCTGCAGTCAAGAATGTGCCAACGTTTATGGCTCCTACCAATGCTACTGCCGCCGAGGCTACCAGCTGAGTGACGTGGATGGATCTACGTGTGAAGGTATGTACAATGAATAAAAATAGATTTAAGATTTATTTTTTTTTTTTATGAATTTAAGTGGCATGCTTTCTCTTTCTCTTTCTCTTCCTCTTTCCTCAGACATTGATGAGTGCGCTTTGCCCACTGGCGGACATATCTGTTCCTACCGTTGCCACAACACACCAGGAAGCTTCCACTGCACATGTCCCTCTAAAGGCTACACACTCGCACCTAATGGACGCAGCTGCCAGGGTAAAAAAAAAATATATATATATATAAGTCTACAGATGATTTAAATTTTAAATGTTATCAAATGTCATTTTATCAGGATGAGGATGGGTTCTCTGGTTCCTCTTGTGGTTTCTTCCTCAGCACCATCACCTCAGCCTTGCTCATTAGGGATAGGTGTTAGAGATAAATAGTAACTTAAATTGAAACTTTTTATTGAATTTTTTTTATTCTGTTTCTATACTTCTGCACAAATGTGAACTGTTAAAAGTGCTGTACAAATAAATCGAATTGTATCGAATAGAATCGAATCAAATCGAATCGAAATGAATTGAATTGCACTGAATTGAATTTAGCTGATTTTTGTACTAGTCTGACAAGTAGACCTCTACTTGGCTTTGCTTAGCTGAAGCAATTATTTGTTTAAAGAGCGTTGTGAAATACAAAATGACCAACCCTAGACCTCAACCACGAAGAAATCCTTACAAGTGTATCAATATTATCTCTGGTCTTTGTCACGAGCAGACATCGATGAGTGCGTGACAGGGACACACACTTGCTCAGAGACGGAGAGTTGCTTTAACGTTCAGGGAGGATTCAGATGCCTGAATTTCGAATGCCCCACCAACTACAGGCGCTCAAGTGAAACGTAAGTATAACTTTAAGTAGAAATGATTTATAGTGGAATTCCTCCTGATGTGTGTGAGGAGTGGACGCAGTGTAATTCTGTGAGCATCTTTCTCACTGAAACACTGCATGTAATAGAGTAATAATGACTTAACACTGTTAATGTTCACTCTTTTACCCTGTGGTACTGCTCAACTCAAATTGAGACATGGGACATTATTGAGAATGTTATCTACTATATATTGTTTGGGATTGAGATAAAGACAATATGAGTGAAGAACCTTTACATATAACCTATTAATAATATATAACCTGTAACATACGACATATAACGTTTGTGATTAATCTTTGTAATTACTAGATCGCAATTAACAAAAAATAAAATTAATAAATGAAAGTGCCATTCGTTTTTGTGATGAAGTTAGAATTTGCGTAATAAATTATACTATAATAAAGCCCTAGGTGGCAAAAATCTAGAAAAAAAAAACTGCAATGGAACAAAACTCTAATGAATTAAATTTAACATCATTTATTCACCAGCTTATGAAATACAGCTTAGGATTTACAACAAATGCAAAACACATCTAGTAAAAATATAAAATAGGTCAATATTTAAGGTTCACTATATTTAAATGCAAGCTGTGTTACTCTGATTATCTTGAATATTCATTAAGACCTCTGGCTTCAAAGAATGTCTTTTATCATGATGACTCTGTTGACACCATACGTATGCCATTCCTTAACTTCACTGCATGTCAAGCACTGCATCGCTCTAACATTTCCCTCTTTCATCTCCTTCCCTCCATCCCTCTGTGTCCCATTTGCAGTCGCTGTGAACGCTTGCCTTGCAATGAGACTAGTGAATGCCTGGCCTTGCCTGTGAGAATAACCTACTACCACCTCACTTTTCCCACCAACATCCCTGTACCCACCAACATCTTCCGCATGGGCCCCTCCAACACCGTGCTTGGAGACAGCCTGCAAGTGGCCATAGTGGACGGCAACCAAGCAGGCTATTTTGCGGCACAGAGGCTAGAGAACGGAGGTGCCATTTTTGTTCAGGAGCCGATTACTGTCCCACAGGACTTTGAAATCTTACTGGAAATGAAACTGTGGCGCGCCGGGAGTCTCAGCACCTACCTTTCCAAAATACGGGTGTTCGTAACTGAAGAAGACCTTAGCAATTCAGTCGCTTCTCATGACGATTAACTGATTAGTAATCCTTTATTAAAACTTTATTTTTCTTAGAAATGCATAGACATAGACACTAAAGAAAATGACACAGTTCTACTGAAACAGCAGTTTCTCTACAGTTTTCTACAATTGCAGATGATTAGCTAGTAAACATGTTACAATTTGCTGGTATTGTTTTAAACTTAATTCATATTATATTGGCATCACTAGTAGCAGCTTCTCAGGTCTGGTTACATCAAAAATACTTGATATGGGTTTTTTTTTATATATTTCTGATATTCCTGTAATGTAGTAGATGGTGCATGGTTTTAGAGTTGGGTTCACCTCAGTTTTATATGAATTTATGTCACTTACATGGAAGTACCTTTAGTACCTTTAAATGTCTTGTTCATTATGTATCCGTAGTACCTTTAATGCCTTTATATGTTTTGTGCGTTATCTTATGAGAGACACCTGACCTTCAGTTTAGTCCATTTATTCATAAAAAAAAATATATACAGTATATGTTTAAAAAAAAACTTCATTATAAACGATTTACATAAAAAAATAAATATTTCTCAAAAACTTTTTACAATTATTGGGACCCACTGAATATTATGAGCAGAAAAGAAAAGTAGAAAATCGGTGTACGGGAATATTTCAAAAGCATTCTTGTTTAAATGAATCTGAATCTGAAAATCTAGACAATTACAGTCCGTTTTTCTTTGTGTTTATAATTTAGCGCCACTAGATGGAGCTTTTGGAAAAACAAAGCTCTCCGGTGTCATCCATTCATAAGATGTCGTTTTTCTTTTTTTTTCTTTTTTTGGACTGTTTTCAAATTTTTTCTACAACATAATAAAATGAAAACGTGTAAGTGATATGTTTTCATACTTTAATTTATTTAACAGACGATTTCAACAAGTGTGCCTGAAACAACTACCTGTTTGATGTTTTCTTAGGAGGTTGATTTATTATTCTGTTTTGATTTCAGAAGTATTTTAATGCCATAAAACCAATTAACTTTCAAAATAATTTGAGTATAGGTTACTCATACCACAAGAGGATGCTCATCCTCTCAATGTCAGTCCGAGCACGTTCTTAAAATATTGATTTAAAAAAAAAAAAAAAAAAAAAAAAAAGCATGGATTCGTGCTTCTTACTTTCTGACAGTGAGTTATGGGACTGGGCTCTGGAAGATGGTCTGCACAATTTGTGGTGCAGCAGCATCACCACTGTGCACCAGGAATGATGGGCTTCAGAGTTTGTGTTGGGGCTTTATCAACATGCTGACTATAAATAATAATTACCAAGGAAAAAAGGATCTTGTGTTTGACCATAGGGTCTGACAGTCAAAAAAAAAAAGATGATGTTTTTCTTCTCAAGTGTATCTCGAGACCACCTCCTGTATGATTATGAGGCATAATTAGAATCATGTCAGCTTTGATCTTATCCAAGATGTTAACTTAAACGTAGGAGTTCAGTTCAGGTCTTTATGTCCTTGTAAAATCTGTCTATGGTCAATCGCAAACGTTTGCCACGAGTTCCACGAGTTGTCTTCTGTGCGTGCCGTGCACAAGGCGAGTTATTATGGGTGAGGAGAACATTTTGTGGTTTTGGCTCTGATCTAAGCAAAACGTGGACCCACCCGCTAATTGCTAATTACAAGTCCATGCCCAGTGGTGGCTTGACTTTTTCTGTCAGGGGCTTCTCCCCTCTCAGCATGAAAGAACGCCTGTAACCCAATCCAGGCCTTGAGGTTTAGCTGCAGCTTCTGCATCCCGATGAAAGAAAGCAGTGATGGAAGCTTAACTAATCTCAGCACTAACACCGCTGCGTATTCTTTTGTGTTGCTTTTAGCAATAGATTTTTTTTTTTAATTGCACTCTCAAATAGAACGAAGCAAAAGAATCCAAAACGCACTGTGTCAAAGGAAGTGCCCAGTAACCACACTGAAACATTAGATTTGCTCATACGTGCATGCAAACGTATTTGTATGAATGAGAAAATATGATTTTTTTTTTATTTATTTATTTTTTTTTATTCCTAACCAGATTTTAAAGGGAATTCCCTTGTGGATAATGTGCATAATGATATTTAGAAACCTTCTCAGTTTATGTGTTAATGAAATGTCAGTTTAAACCTCTCACTGAGCAAACAGAATAATAAACAACTGACCTAAGCTGAGTGTGATAAATACTGATGCAACAAAAGCCTTTTCCTGTATAGAATTCTGGCTTATTTCCAGAGCTGCTTCTGATTATCCTGTGACACAAACAACGTCATAAATAAATCCATTGCACGGGCCTGCTGAAACATGGGAGTCATCTAGTCAGATTCTCCACAGACTCAACTCACTCTGCCCATAAATTCTACATAAGACTATTGGATGTGAAGCTAGGTCTGTTCTACAAAACCAAATATTTTCTTGAACAGCCTTTAGATCAGTGTCAGAACTTCACCCAGACAGGAGAAAGGCAACGAGAGTCTTAGAGACTAACAGGAAACGTGACCACCAAGTCTCTTTCCTGGTGTGATTTTTGGCCTCTTGTGTGATTCTATTCTGATTCCTAACCCCAAAACATGATTGGCTAAAACGCAAGTCCCATTTTAAGTATGCCCACTCTATTTGTTTAGATAATATTTTTGTAGTGCAAATTTCACTTGCTTGCTGGGCATCAGGATCTGTGGTGAGTTGTCCTGGACATCACTGTATTGTCGTTCATTTACTCATCACGTTCAATTAAACACTGCACCGTTACAGAATGTGCAGTCGATTAGGATTGAGTTAAAGCGATGCAGTGTAAGAGAATTCCTTCTTCTTTTCAGCAGACAAAGGGTCGATCGCTCGGACATCATCCGCTGTATAAAATTATGTCAACCCAACGATATCACCTGCGTGCTGGACCCAGTTCACTCTGTCTCACACACCGTCATCTCTCTGCCAACTTTTAGAGAGTTCACCAAACCAGAAGGTAAACTATTTCAAATACATTGATGTTTTTCAGACTGAGATACAACAACTTCATCCCGGTGCCTATTTTAATTTCCTTTTAATCCGTACTTCTCTTTCCAGAAATCGTTTTCCTGAGATCCATAACCCCGTCCCACTATCCACATGTGGATTCTCCAGAGATCGTCTATGACATTCAAGAGGGAAACATTCAAAACTCGTTTGACATCATTAAACGTTTCGAGCATGGCATGATTGTGGGTAAGTGGCACTCTGGCATCTGCTCTTAACAATGCCCAATGATCACAGGCTGAACCCTGGGGCCCAGTTCTCTGGAAATTTAATTTGCCTCAAGTGGTTTTCTGACCTAATTTTGCATTACGAAAGATTCTCCTGTTTTTTTTTTTTTTTTAAACAAACCAATTGCATATGTGTGTCTGTGTGGGAGAGAGGGACAAGAAGACCAAGAGGCTTGGAAACAGCATGTAGATGCTTATACCACTTAGGTGATCGTGACACCGCTCTTCCAGCACTGGTTCGGCTGATGATAGGCCTTTAGAGTCTCTTACATCTTTTGTGGTCACTTCAGCCTTTAAGTTGCCCCTCTAGAGAAAAGCTGTTCATGTTCTGTTCATCCTTTTAGATGAATGAGGCACTTTTTTCACTCTTTAACTACATGGACATTTTTTTTCCTCTTGTGGCAGAGCTGACTTCACTTGACTCTGGAACTGCTAACTTTGTTTATTCATGTCTATTTAGAAAGATTCCAAATGGTTTTCAAGGACCAAAAGAGTATTGTTGTGATGTCTTCCCAGACTGTGTGATAGGAAGGTTAACAACTCTAAACACACTGAGGTAAACAGACCGATGATAAAAAACACAAAAGACATTAACACTTCATCTGTTATTATTTTTGATGAATGTTTGAACCAGAAAAGTCACGTGGTTTAAGACGCACAGCATAAAAGGCTCTCGAAAAGCGCTCCAACACGTCCGTGCATCTGTTCGTTCATTGTGTCTCTGAGGCCAGAAAAAAACAGACTTGCTCCTTTAATTGATGAGATATCTCATTATTAAACAACGTAACCGACCGTCTTTAAATGTCCCAACCCAGAAGGTAAATGTTTCTCAGATGCTTGATGCTGTTGGGAGAGTCAAGCAAAACATTGCTCAAGTAATTCAGACAGCAGGCAGCCAGGGTTCTGTGGAATGCTAATATCATGTCATGATGTGTGATTCATGCAGTTGCTCATTGTTACATACTGTTCCCTCTAGTCCTCTGTAGTGTCTGGCTTGGTGCATGAGCCACAAAGTTGGCCACCACATAAAAACCTCATCTGCCTTTATTGCGAAGATCCCTACTTTCCCACATACAGAGTTTCACCATTAATGCAAAGGAAGCTGTGGCTCTTTCTCACAACAAGGACGTACAGTGGCTTAGTCAAAGACAGACGCAGCACAAGTTGGAGTATGCGGACGACAGATAAACAGCATATGGAATAAATTTGCCAGCGTTCACAAACAGGCCTCGAAAATCTTGCATTCAATATGATTTGAATACGTTTTTCTATAGTTCTTCACTCGTTTTTAACTTCTTGCTGTGGCACATTATTATGATCAATTAGAATTGGAACTGGTCACTAGTTAACGTGGCTAAGCAATGTCCTTTTCACTTTTGGTTGGAGTTTTCTTGTGCCAAGCAACATACGTGAAAAAAGCGCATCAGCTTTCTTCTCACATCCGTCACTGCCTGAACTGTGGAAGGTTTCTCGTGGCTCTACATCTGAGTGAAAACACTGCTGGGATGAAAAGTTGAACTAAGGTTTAGATGAACTAAACCTCGTCGAGGCATTAGAATTAATAGCTCTCATAAGTGAGGATTTGGATGATGTAAAGATTAATGTAGCATCTTCAGTCATTTCAGTCTGTTTGATTTTCACACCATTAATTCACTTTTATGGCCCCTCACACTCATAAACTCTCACCCTCTAAGTTCTGCATGAATAAAATCTTTTTCATATTGGAAAGACTACGTAAGACCCGTATGTTTGTCTGATCTGGATAGTAGGGGCATGTGAGACTTTCCATGAACACCTTTGCTTAACAGTCCCCTCTTTAATATTACATAATAAAGTACTGTTACATCAGACTTTTTTTTTCTAGATAAATGATCATATCTCACTTTGGCTAGATCCTCCGGTGACATAACCATAGCAAAAATTCAGTAGAGAAAACCGCACACTTTTGATTCCCCCAGCTGCCATGGATTTCGAGAATCTGCCAACGACCGACAGAATGGTTGCTGAAAAAACTAAAGCGGTTGTCTCTTTGCGTAAACAGATCCGGCTCGGCTGTTCTCTGGCAGAATACGTTAATTTTATTGAGATTAAAAGCATGAATAAGAAAAAGAAATTGAGAACACTTGATAGAGATGTGCACCTGTGGTATGAAATAGTCTGTAATGAAATAGCATCATGGTGGGAAATGACGCTACAGACAGTTTGTCTGTGTTCAGATATGTGTCACTGGCAGTGGCTACTGTCCTTCACACAAACCAAAGGAATTTAATGTAAGTGTGTTAGGCTTTCTGAATGGTGTGTGTGTGTGTGTGTGTGTGTGTGTGTATCATCTCTTTTTATCTCTCACTGACTGCTACCATTCATAACGTAGCACGAAAAGGAAAGAAACTGAAATCTTTTTTTGGGGCTCTTTGATATAAAATATGAGTTTCCAACTGACATGAAATCCATAATGATAAATAGATTATGTACAATCGACTGACGAACTAAAGCATCTAAAAATTTCTATGTCCATGCCATACATACTGTAAGACAGCTCTTATTTTTTTTATACATATGTAAACTCTACCTTGCTATGCTATTATGAGGCTGACTTCTAGTGGAAACTCACTAAGAAAAGCTGATTCTATTTTGGTTATTGCAGTAAGTTCACATGAAAACAAAACCAAGCATAGGAAAGACCATGCTGACACACAAGTCTTTTGGATTCAACACATCAGAGAATGAATCATAAAATGGCATCATTAGGTATATGAGAAGAACGGCCAATTTCATGAAGACTCCCGTGCATGTCAGGGGAGGAATTACTATAATTAATTAAGACATGGGTTTTTCTTCTCTGGTGGTCCACGTTCTCAACAGACAGCTATCAATCATTGACAGAGCTCAGTCAGGGAGCCACTACTTCCATCTCAGCAGATTTATCTTCTGCATCTATTCAGAAAGGGAACGTCAGTTTTATGATTGGAAATGTGTGATTTTTATCATTTTTATTTAGACTATAACCAAACTACAGTCTCATCTCACTGACAAAAATAACATTTTCCATTTTCATGCTTTAATCTCAATCGCCGGAGTGTGTGTTGTAAAATTCTACTGTGTTTTAGTTTGGACACAAAAATAACTTTCACTGGTGCACTTGCACAAAGTGATTTATTGTTAATTGAGCCTGGGAAATCAAACCATGCAACTAGCTTTCTAGAAAGAACAGGCAAGGCAAAGTCATGTTCCCTTTACAGTTACCGATGGGTGTTTGTATAAGGCGGCCACACTGCCCATAGCACGCCTAGCCAGGCATTTTGTACCCTCTGTGGTGGCCCATTGAGGATAAGCTTACCGGGCTTCCTATTGTAGACTAAGCCATGGTTTTTGTGCCATTTGGGCTTTTTCCAGCGCCCTTTAGTGGATAACTTGTTGGCTAGCATGTCATTATCCAATACTGCGGTTAGGCAACTTATACTTTTCATTTGTCCCTGCATTTGAGTAAAAGCTGCTCATTACAGATCCTGTCATATACTTCTTACCCAAGCTGGTGTAACCATAAAAACCATAAACTGTACTGTTTACATGTAAATCTTCACGAGCCAAGCCTTTATAGCCATCAAGATTGGCAATTTACTGCCCTTCACCTGATTTTTCTTAGTAGAAAATGTTTTCTGCTGCTTGCTTACTTTCCCAA
>JAOTRN010000009.1:14405056-14417858 GCA_028566695.1 Bagroides melapterus
TTGACAAAGAAATTTAATTTTTTTTTTGCTTCTTGTAAAGAGTTAACGAACCCCTTATTTTAAGGGTTCTGATATAGTTTTAGAACACAGTCAATCTTTTATTAATGCTCTAATGTAATGATGCAAATATTTATTTTGCACTGTAAGACTGTTGGTTTTCTTTACACCTTTTCTTTAGTCTTTTTCAGCTGATAAATCGTCTTTTCCACATTTCCACATCTCTGCCTAAACCAGTTTAGATCAGCCTTCTGTTAATGACACATTTAATTTTGCTGAGGTCGGGTTTTTCTTCAAATACTTAGTAGATACAAATTCCATGCTCCACCTCACCCCTCCCTGGTCTGGCTCAAGCAACCACATGCCAGGGTCACTCCTCTCACACCAAGCCAAACCAGACCCATAATTTTGCTTTTGTTTCAGACATAGCCAAATTATAAAGCCCTAAGCACTACTGGAAATGAGATGAAATGGGAACAAAGAAACGGAAAGGCATTTCAGGGTGTTAAATAAATAATGAGTAAAAAATATGACAGATATTTCTATATGCAGATTTGACCATTTCTTATAATAATGGTTACATTTATTTAATTCAATTCAATTTATTTGTATAGCACTTTTAACAATTCACATTGTCTCAAAGCAGCTTTTCAGAAGCATAGAAACAAAAAAGAATTTAATTTAAATTTAAGTTACTATTTATCTCTAACATCTATCCCTAGGGAGCAAGTCTGAGGTGACGATGGTGAGGGAAAACCCCCTGAGATGATATGAAGAAGAAACCTTGAGAGGAACCAGACTCAGAAGAGAACCTCATCCTCATTTGGGTGACACTGAACAGGAAATAATGTAAATTTAAATAATGTCCTTTCTACAACAGTCTATAATTGTGCAACCAAGTGGAACTAATGGATCAGTGCAAATTCTGAGTTTAACACAGACCTGGCGTGACAGTTTCCACACGGCCCTGTCCACAGCAATCCCACAATCCCATCGTGTAGAGCTTTTTTTTTAAATATTGCTGCTGCTTTTTTTTATGACAGGTGCAGCAATATAAGCTCTGAAATCTGTGTCAGATATGAAAAGGCTGCATGGATTCAAATGCATATAAAACAGATTAAAAAAAAAAAAAGGACAGAGCAGTGTCAGAATTTCAGGTAATTCTGCACAATACAAAAGCTATGTACTGTCAAGAAACTGTCACAGTGAGATGAGAGAAATCGAGTCCTTATGTGTAGTGGATGTGAGTTCAGGTGATTGGGAACAGGTGTGTGTGTGTGTGTGTGTGATCAGAACGATGGTTCTGGGTGTTGGAGTCTGTTGTTTGTAGGCCACTGTGCAGGTTGTGTGGAGTATGTGGAGCTGGCAGACCTGAACAGCTGTCACAAAACAAGTAGATGAACCCTCACCTTTTCATTCCTTTCAATTAATATTGAAGACTGAAAATAATAATTAACAGACAAATAACATAAAATGTCTTAGATGCTGGGATGGCTGTGAATGTTGATCTAAATTGGGGTAAAATCTGATTGTGCTTTCTTCAAAAGCTTCAATGCGCCTTTATACTCTGTTAGTGTTGCACAAAGTTGCCATGCTGGAAGAGAACAGTAGTGATTTGCAAAAACCCTTCAAACCACAGAAAAGGTAAAGTTTTTATTTTTAATTTTTCACCTGTACACAAAAAGACAAATATAGATTCAACAAAGTATATTAAAATTTACTTCACTAATGCATTTAAGATCATTTTTATTTACATCTTTTGCTAAATGCTAGCATCCAGAGTGACTTGTATTTTGATCTGAAAATCTGAGGGTTAATTGCTCAGAGGCCCAGCATTGACTGATCTGGGATTCAGACTCACAACCTTCTAATCAATGGCACAACACATTTCCCACTACCACATCCCAAATTTTCACTGATTTCCTCTTCATTAAAGAGGGTTGCAGTGGATCTGGAGAATACCACAGGGATGCAGAGCGTGAGGCAGCAATTCATCCAGTTTGGGATGCCAGTCTTTAACATCCTGAGGCTAATTTAGGATAGTCAATTTCTCTACTAATATGTCTTTTTCTTGGAACTTCAATAACACTATAAATAATTTCTCTGTTTGAGGTGTCTCAATCTTTGTAACTGGTGCTTGATCTAGAGTTGTGTGCAATGTCAGATGTTGTGATCTGAGTTCTCCAGGGAGATCATATGATCTTGAGATGTGGATGCATCACAAGTTACAAACTACAGTTCAGTCAGCAGCAAAGGACCAGGATTTAGTTCCAGGTGATGAGAAGTTCTTGGTTCTTCAGTTCTATGGTCAGACGTCCAGCAGATATACTGAGATCTTTGCAGAAACATTAGTGTTTGAGTGAAGAAAGTCAAGCAAAAGCTGAGCATCAGTTTAACTGCGGTTTAAATGCATGTACTTACAGACAGGAATATGCATATCTAAACCTAAGTGTAATATACAATATAACATGAAAATATTTCATTGGTATCTGGTCACCATAAACTTTACTGTATAGTTTTAACCAATTTTGCTAAGTGCAAAGACCACTAACTTTCCATAGATCATAATTTCCATATAAAAATGGCTTAATAAAATAGGTAAGGTTTACATGGACCCCAAATTGACTGATTATTTAAAAAAAGGAAATGTAACTAGCAATTAAAAAAAAATTTTGTTTTTCAGGTTCTTTTGCGTCACCCCGCATTTGTTCTCGTGGGGGGCACCACCCCACCTCCTGTTTTTTCCGTGGGGGATGCCACCTCTCCTCTTGTTCGCGGGGGATGCAGCAGACCCGAATGTGTTTTTTGCTTTTTTTTTCCCCCTTTTTTCCCCCGGACTGTGCGGCACCTGTTCTCTTGGGGGGCGCCGACCCACCTCCTGTTTTTTCCCTTTGGGATGGTTGCCTGTTCGGCTGTGGACGTTGCTCCTTGTCTGTTTGTCTTGTCTGTTTAGTGTCTAGTCTGCCTTGCATTTTCTGTTTGGTTAATAAATCGTGCTGGATGTCATCCCCGCGTTTGGGTCTGTTTTTCCCGTTCCGAGAACCTGACACTGGTAATATGACTACTTCAACTAGTAGTACTTTGCACTCAAACAAACCTTAGGTAAGAAAGCTGTTTCAAAACATTCCATAATGTCTTATAAAGTCTTAGGCCATAAAGCCAACAAAACAAGAAATATTGAACAACCTCTGCATAGTATTAAAATGAATTCAGTTTATAGTTTCACAAATACCTCTGCAAATCAATGTAAAAACAACAAATTAGTATGTGATTGGTTCAAGGAAACATTATTTCTCTTTTTTTTAGCTTTGCACTTGCAAAATAATACACTCCAACCCAAAGAAAGTAAGTAAGCAAGAAAAATATACCCTCTGCATAGTTACATTAATTAGTTTTGTAGAAAACCTAATAAATTCAGGTCATTTTAATAGTTTTTTTAACTTTTTTGTTTAAAAAAAATCCCAGATTCAACTTTGTCATATTTACTGAACCACTGAATCTTTTTTCTTATATGTGTCCACATTCTGGTCAAAAGTCTTGAGCAAGACACAATATCTGAGATCCCCAGCTTTTCTTCTGTCAAAGAACTCTGTGATCTTTCATCACTTCAAACATTCTGACAACTCCAACAATTTTGTACAAAAATAGTCACGTAAACGATCCTACTAACTAAAATATCCTGTCAGTCATCCTTAAAAAAACTTTCAGAAAGCCCTCAAACAGAGAAATAAATCTTACCTAGACACCTGCTCCACCTTGGCAGGGTTTCAGCAGTACCAATGTCTCTCACTTGGCAATGCTATATCGAGGGCATAATGTTCTTTTTTTTGTAATCCATTAAGTGCTAGAAGTGTTCAGCTGAATAGTGGCATTCAGTCAAAGAAAACAAATGTTATCTCCAATTTGTCAGAAACTCCACTGATGGTATTACTGTACATCTGTATTTATTTTGTTTGTTTTCCCCTACCTGAAAAACTTGAGCTTTTAAAATAAGCTGTAATTGGTGGACAAATTATCTCATTTTAGTTCTGGTTACTTACACGTTTTTTTTATTGTTCGTAATAATGCATCAATCTGACAATGATTTTCATTCATTCATTCATTTATTCATCTTAAAAAAAACTACTTTATTATGGTCAGGGTTACATTGGGTTTAAAGCCAAACTTGGGAACCCCAGTCCATCGCAGGCCGCTATGCAAACACTTATTAGGACCCGGGACTAACCTATCTATTTACCTTTATGCACAGAAACCGGAGACCCTGGAAGAAACCCAAGCAATCACTAGGTGAACATGCTAAACTTTATACAGACCGTAACCTGAGCAGGTAAACAGAAACGTTATCCAGTACACCACTTTGACACCACTCCTTGCTTGTTTTGTCTGTTACATGTTCCCATAAGCCTTAGAACAAAGGTTTAGAGCAATGCTTTAAGTTCCAAGAACACAGTTAAGCAACTGTAGGTCCTCAACATTTTGGTGGTGCATTGTCTAGATAGAAAAACAGACCATCTGACATGTGTCCAATAAAACCAAACCAAGACAGTACCACACATATTATGTATGAGATATGATATACCCATTCTGTTCTATTATTATGGCCATGTAAACAGACTTTTGCACTAATTCTTGTGCCAGGAATTTTGATCAAGTGTGTAAGTTGAGAAAATTGTTGAAGCATTAATCATACATTCTGACAGTTGACAAGAATGGATGGTTTCCCTTAATACACTCTAATGACATCTTTACTGACAGACAAACTGTTATTCATTTATTTGGGAATGTGGTAATCATCCATTAAAATTGAAATGATTATATTTCACATCCTAAATAATAACCTTTTTGGAACACTAAAATCAGCTTATGGTCAAATCTAAACAGGTCACTTGAACATAATACAGGCAGTTTACTTTTTCTGGCTTCAGCACATCCTATAAATTCATGTTTATACGTTAAGCATATAGAACCCTTCCAAATGAACTCAGGTTAAGAATGGAACCCGTTGGAGTTTAGTTCTTGAGGTCTCCCTGTGTTTTGATGTCAAGATGATAACAGGATCTGAAAGATTTTTTAAATGTGGTGACCTTTAGAAATAAAGTCAAGGAATACTTCATTTTGAGGTACACCATGTAGGCATACTTTTGGTTTTCAGGAATTTGAAAACCTCATGGGTTGGAGCATTTACCTCATACAAACAACCAGGCACAACTACAGACAAAACAAATTAGTATTGTAACATAAAAGCCAAAACCCTTGACAATCCTGCTCTGGTCTGTTTGGCCATTCATCCCACCACTTTTTCCTCCATTTTGTGTCTACATTTTCACGTTTCTGTTTTTTATTAGGAGACACCAAGCACAGTTGGTCCAGTTATGCATATCAAAAGTAAGCAGGTTGGGATCTACATCAGCTTAAGAACAACGAAGAACGATGAGTTTCAGTGTGAGAGGGTATCATTTACACTGTAGTTTACCCTCCTTGTTTTTCTTTTTTTTTTCTCTATCCAGTTTTTGTCACTGGTGGCCCAAGTGGTTAAGGTTCTGGGTTGCTGTACAGAAGGTCAAGGTTTAAGCCCCAGCACCAACAAGCTGTCACTGTTGGGTGCCTCACCAAGGTCCCCAATCTCCATAGCTGGGATGTACAAATTAAAGAATTCCACTGTGCTTGTTTTATATGTGTCCAAATAATAAATGCTTCTTTTGGTTTCTGTTTCTTACAACCTACATATGGTACTAGATTTTCAATATTCCCTCCAAGTCAAATGCTGTTTATCCCGGTTGTGGTTTCCTCTTTCACCTTTAGAACAAAACCAGTTGAATTTTCCACATAAATGGATTTTGTAGACTTACAGAAAGTTTACATTCTTTAAGGGTTTTCTGTAGCATCCAAGACACATAATACCATCATTTATAAGCTTATCCAGAGGCCATTGAAGCAGTAGTGACCATTGGAATGTTCTGGTTTGAACTGTCTGTATGAACCTAAATCCAGGAATCTTAAATCTCTTATGCATGATAAAATCGCAGCACACACCCTCTCATGGCTTATTGCTTTTAATGGCAACAAAACCGATATAGTAAAGCCCAGTTTTTAATAACTATGATTATTATAATATATTAAACATTTATTATTAATAATATTCACAATAGCCACACATAATCTAGTAACAGTAAGCTTTGGTTGCTAAATAACATCACAGGCAAAAATTATGCTTATGTATTCCTGTTTGATTAGTCTTCCTAGCAATGAACCCTGCAATGTGAACCCCTCTGTGACAAGAAAACATCACTGTCTATCATATATCTATTTGTCTGGGAAGGTGATAGCAAAATGTTAGCAAAATTAATTTGCTTCTGTAAGAAACTATTTATTTGAGAGCTCCTGCACCTCACATCTGTCTGGTCTATATTACTGTAGGTTAAAAGCCAACAGCCAACAGCCATGAACCAACCCATGGTTGAACAGTTACATGGACATCTGATCAGTCACCATGTTGTTTTTAATAACCAGCTCATTCAATGAAGACCAAAATCCCCATCCTCTTCCTGAATCACGAAGCAGAGTGGCAGGACCTACTGGTCTGAGTGGCTGCTGAGGTGATTGCTGCACAGCAATGTTTTCAGATGGGATGCATCTCATCATTCTGGGCTGGGCTCCATGGGATACATTATGAGCAGAGAGCCCGTTCTGTTGGCATGTCAACCTGCTCCAGTGAGTATGTTACCTGTAGTTCCAGCCTTGGTCACAAGCTGCTATCTAACTGTTAGCTGTTAGATAACCTGATAAATGCCCAAAATGTACAGTACATGAAGGTTAGAAGTAGTGATGGGAAAATTGTTAAATGTTAATTAAATGGCAATTAAAATGACATTTAATGCTGTCCTACTGTCAGCACACAACCTGTTGTTAAAGTTCTTAATATATGTGCACAAAGAAGGTATCTGCAGTGTTGAAAAACTTCCCTTTGTATTGGGGTGAAATGGAATGTATTAGAATTAATATTATTATTAGTAGTAATAGTACTAACAAATAGCTTCACAGTTGTAGGTAAAAGCTAAGCCTACCATGATTAAGCTCTTTATGTTTATGTATACATAAGCAACGTGACAGACAAAGGGTTCTATTTTTATGGCAGATGCAAATGTAATAACTCCGGTGTGTTGCTGTTTTGATTGAGTCTAAGACCATTAATAAAAAATAGTTGGAATGCCACAAGAAGAGGAACACTGCAAATCCCCAAGACCAACAATATTAATATCTGTGGCCACTTACAGATAGTTACTTTATTAACTCAAACCGATCTTGTTGATCATGACCAACAAAGATAACATGAAAACCCCCAAAAAATGATCCAATCAACAAGCCTTCTCCAGGGTAAAGGGATAAAACCAAACAGGTGAAAAGGGGTAACGAACCAATGACAAGACATAATAAAACATAACAAAACCGCAAAATATTCAGCACTGTGGATACCTTTGCCACAAAGGGAGAAACCTACGAAAGTGAATGTGCTTCTGATGGATTTATAGTTTTGCTCTTTTATCCCTGTAACTCCCAAGCTACCAAGCTCATGATGCTCCACATAGCTGAGGACTGGTGAAGCAATTCGCTGTGCTCTAATCGACTTATTTTTGTGAGTTTTATAGATTTATTTTTTAAAAATCAGAAGATTGTAAATAGTGTTTTATATTCACATGCAACTATTTAAATCATGTAACTATTTATCACAAGTTTTGTTTTTTTAACAAAAGGATATTGTTAGAATAAGATTAGATATTGCTAATTGCTCTAGACATTGCAGTTTATATACTGAGTTTGACAGAAAACAGAAGGTTCATTTGTTCCAAGATTTTTTTTAAAGACGTACAGATTGAAAATTCATCGTAACACACTTTCATTGTTTTCATTGTAATTCAGGCCTCTTTTACAAGTGCACTGTATGGAAACCGTAAAATCCATAAGCCATGATCATGAAAATAGGGACCATCGATCATTGAATCTTTTTTTTTTCTGAAGTAATATTTTATTTTCACTGGCTGCTTTAATTAGGGGAAGGTTGGAAAACTCAATGAAATAAATGTGGATGTGAAATGAAACTAAGCCTGCGATTGGTTTGAGTTTTATATGACAAGCCTGTTAAGGTGTACTGGTCTGAATAAAAGAATAATCAAGTTCAAGTTATATTTTTATTATAATAAATGATTCTTATGAAAATAGATGATTTGGTGAAAAATCTCAACACTTCTTAATTCACATTCAATTTCTATAATTCACAGTTAATTACAAGCTCACAAACTCACAGTAGAACAAAAGATGAACACCAAAGGTTTTGACATTAAAAATATGACATTTACATCTGTTCAACTTCTAAAGCATAATTTGCATTTATGAGGCCCAGAAAACACCATAAAAGGGAAAGGACACAGAGCTGAACTGACGAGTAAACAGCAAAAAGGCTTTCAAAGGTGGATGTGAAAGTGTTTCAGTCACATTCATGCCAATAAAAAAATCTTTAAAGGTCGAAATATGGAATTGAATTAAATCCGTTAAAAAAAATTAATAAAAAATAATAATACTAATATATAAACTGAAAGCAAAATCTGTATATAAAAATGCCGATCAAATTAGTTTTATATTAGTTAGTCTTCTTACTCATACATTTAAACACACATGAGCTGGATGCAAATGGTTTTCTGAGCTTATACTGTAGGATTTTCACGCATACCAAATTTCTCTTAAATGTTCCTAAAAAACTGTTTACATATAAATCATATGCAGCCTGAAAAATGAGGCCCACTGTGAGCAATTTTAGAAGTCATGTCTCATTTTATTTGAATAAAACCATGTGGTGAAACTTTACAATTTATTTCTTTTCTTTTTGCAACATGACATAAAATCTAGGAATTTATTCTTTCAATCCCAAGAGTCAGAGCCCAATTAACAGAATCTCTCAGCTAAAAACCCTAAACGTTCCAAAGGAAGGATAGTTTACCTTCCACAATATCTTACCTGCTTCTCTGAACAGTCCAGGTGGAAAACATTTATTTCCCACACTCTCCTTTGTACTCATGCTTTACATGGGAAAGAATTATTGCATGCGTCTAGTTATTTTTCTCCCTGTTTCATCCTTCTCTTGTGTAGAGGTTAAAGAGGTCCATGAAATTGTCTAACATGACCGAGCTTATTATGGCTATGTGAGATCAGTCTTTGATAAAGATGTTTCTCCTGATACCAATGAAAAATTCCAGCTTTTCTCTCCAAGAGCCATGCAACCTGATGGGTTTGAGAGGATGTTTCTACTTCCTCTAAATCCACCTGATCAGATTTTCTTTTGTGAAGCTGTACCACTTAGCCTAATCGACAAACCGAATGATTGCTACCATGTCATCTGTCTTAGGCAGCCCTCGAACTCTCAATGACTGGATGATTTTAATGAATTAAAATTCCTGCTTTATACTGGCATTCCATGGGCTTTTAGGAAATGAATACCACAGCCTGGCACTGAACAGGCAGCTCTGGCATAAGTGTGTTTGATGAGGCTATTATTTTAATGGGAAAGAGTGAGCTATTCATGACTCCCACATAGTCTTCAAGGGGACAAAGCACACATAATAAAGTGCAAGCTGGAAAGCAGCCATGCTCGCTAACAGCTCCAAACCAAAACTATAATCCTTTAACCAGTGCAAGACAATGCCACAGCTGATTATATCCAAATATTTGATTACAACTATGTTTTTTCTTCATACTTTATTCAGCAACAATTAATCTTTAATCTTCATTTTTTATCTTCTTTGTTGATCTTTTATTAGCTGCAGTGGCTGTAAGGTTACTCCTTTTTTTCCAGCTCAGAAACAGCTTAACGGTTAAGCCTTGATTTTTCCTGCTAACTAGTTATGCATTTATGTTTTTTTTTCTTTTTCTGATTATATCCTATGAATGTGTGCACTATAATTCTTTCAAGTTCTTCCGGTAGTTTGGTAGTTGTGGGAGACTTTATTCTTTATTTTGTGCGTTTGCTCGTGTACAAGAGTGACACAAGTTGTCAAAAAAAGATTTTTCTACATTAACTATACTTTGTCCTATGCAAGTCTTCTACTGTTTACTGTACTGTTTCCCCTACAGAGAAAATTGTCCATCTAATAAATTGAATACCAGAAAGAACAAACTCACTAACTCTTACAACCACCTATACCTACAGTAGGTCTATCATCTCCATCTACATTTACAGCATTTGGCAGATGCACTTATCCAGAGCAACTTATATTTCTACATTTTATACAACTGAACAGTTTTTGAATTTATTCTTTCAAACCCAAGAGTCAGAGGCCTATTACCAGCGTCTCCCTGCCAAAAAACCCTAAACATGCCAAAGGAAGGACAGTTTACTTTCCACAATATCTTACCTGCTTCTCTGAACAGTCCAGGTGGAAAACATTTATTTCCCACCCTCTCCTTTGTACTCATGTTTTACATGGGAAAGAATTATTGCTGTCTACTTTTATTTTTTCCCCCCGTCTCTTCTTTCTCTTCTGTCGAGGTTAAAGAGATCCATGAAATTGTCTAACATGACAGAGTTTATTATATCTCCTGGTCAATTGGTGTGATTGTTTCCTGAGTTGCCAGACCTCTGCTATCTCTGGTCAGCTGGCATGATAGTTCCCTAAAGCATCAAGAGGACTAGGGGACAAGTTAGTCAGTCTAGAGTGTGTATACATTATCAGCCAAACATCAACAACTATTTTAACAGCTTATTTGGTTTATATTCTGATTGCTGACAGTCAAATTACAGGTTGGTGACAGTCTGTAGATGGTGTACATTAGACTACACAAATATGTGACCCAATTTTCCCTCTCACTAAAGGAATGTGTATTTGACAGCCAGCCAAACCATGTTGATATTAAAATTCAGCCTGAACAGAGAGACATTGCGCAACAATGGGCAGAGAATTTGACAGATACAGATCTCTGATACTGTTGTTTATTTGTAATGTCTGTTTGTAATGTCTAGTATGCTGAGTTAATAATGTAAGTTGTAATAATGTAAGTAGGATTCCAGACATTTTCTTCTCCTGTGGACAAACATGACTGAAAGTTATTGTATGTGGAATCATAAATCATAAAGAGTGAGTTTAAAATGAAATTGGTTCCACTGTAACAACGCATAAGTGTGTTTGTATTGCATCTGTAACACAGTGTCATTATCTGTATTGGTACCTGTGTTTGATTAGTGCCCAAAATATCTGTATCTGTTTTCATGTTTAGATTTAAATATAATATAGTGGGCATGGTCTATAACCCTAGGATAAGGTCAACACTCTCACTATGTCTAGGCTTCAGTAACAAAAATAACAGGGCTTCTTGAAAAAAAGCATCAAATACACCAATTTGCAGAACAATTCAAATTATCAATTATCTCTGGACATATTATCAGAAAAAACTGGACACAGTTCATCTGTAAGTAACAAATGAATGAAGACAAATGAGTAAACCATGTGCAATGAACAAGAATTATAATATATTTGAAAGACTTAGCTAGATGTAGGAATGACTCAGTTCATGAAAGAATGTTTATTTTGTTTGAAATATGGTAGAAATGTAGTTTTATTTTCAAGCCCAATAAAGCTGTATTACTGGTTACAACCAAATAATGAGGCTCATATTAGTATCATGTTAAATAAAATGAATTTAATGAAATAATTCTATTTTTAAGATATGCAAACAGGATTGCCTTTAGGTCCTGCAAATCAGAAATTCACACCGCTGTTAATTTGTTTCCCCCATAGAAGAACAATCCATCTTTATTTCTTCTTCCTGAACATTTTGGACTAGTTCCAAGTGTTTGTTTGGTTTTTGAGCTGTAGTTAGGGTGGGAATTTTGTTGGAACCTGGCCACCGTCCCTTGAACATTCTTTAAAGCTCAACATGAAAGTAGATATCTCACACTTCTAGCAGGATTCCTTTAATCCCTGAATCTGGCAAGCTTTCTTGAAAACAAAAAACAAAACAAATACTCAGATATTGTTAATAACAATATTTGTATTCATTTAGGATTCATTATCTGTAAAACCTGCATAAGGTATTTATATTTGGTTACACCCCTACCGTGTGTATGGCAACTTCCTTGCCATAAGAATTCTTGTGGTTACACAATTTCACTCGACTATAAGCTGTTGTAGAAAGGACATTATTTACTTTAACATTATTTACTGCCCAGTGACACCCAAATGAGGATGAGGTTCCAATCTGTCTGGTTCCTCTCAGGGTTTCTTCCTTAAATCATCTCAGGGAGTTTTTCCTTGGCATCCACACCTCAGCCTTTCTCGTTAGGGAAAAATAGAGATAAATAATAAATTAGTTTTAAACTTTACAATTTATATTCTGTTTTTATGCTTCTGTAAATTCAATTCAATTCAATTCAATTTTATTTGTATAGCGCTTTTTACAATGGTAATTGTCACAAAGCAGCTGCACATAATCAAAGATAATATTAGTACTTCAAATCACCAATTAACTGAAAGTCTGATAATGGGTTTGTCGTCTTAATGCTTACAATTGATCCTGTCACAACTGATAAAAAAATGAATATGGAAACAATATATTCAGACACATTATCTGTTCAGATGGTAGTGTATTAGGAGTAGCCCAATAAAGCTTTTGGCTAGTTGAATAGAATTCCTGTAGTGGAATTGTGTGTGGCAACCCATACAGTGCAAGGTTGCCCTGGTGGTAAGGCAGTTGCCATGGTGACAAGAATATGCAGACAACTAGAGCTGTCTGTAGGTAAACAGAAAGAGTGACTCATGGC
>JAOTRN010000009.1:14450148-14461337 GCA_028566695.1 Bagroides melapterus
CTGCCTCTTTTTTACCAGAAAAAGAGGCAGCACCCCACACAAAGGCTTTCATGGTTGTATTCGAGTCACCTCACACACTTGAGCCTAACCCAAACAAACTATACCACATATACACACCAGTTCACACACACAGTACTCAGAGTGCTTTTCAGAACCTTTTATCAAGCAGATAATATACCACAGCAACAGAACACCACTCATAGACATCTAGAGAAAAACAACACGACAATGTTGTTCGTCGATGTTTTACACAATATATTTTGTGTATCACTCATGTGATGCTTTGTATTGTTCGCTTACACTGTCTTTTGTCTCTGTCACTGTTTGCATTCGGTTACACATGAAGCACTTAATATATCTAGGGCAAATTTCTTTAAGTCCTTCGCTCTTTGTTTTATGCAGTGCCTTGGCTTGACCATTGTTCCCGCCAAACACAATATGAAGCCTAAATGAGCTGGGGCTGAACATTCCTAGGAGCAACCGAATAAGTGGTGAGAATAGGTATAATAACCTCCTCACTGCAACGCTGTGCCATCGCAAAGGTGTGCATAAATCCCCCACTTGTACAATGCTGCAAATACACGTCTGTAATTTTTAACTTTGCTGATGATACAACCATGCCTGATCTTATCACTAATGGTTCTGTGATAGTGTGTCAAGAGATAAGAGCTGAGAATGGTGGCATCTGTTCAGAAGAACTCTTTTGGTGTACACTAATGACCTGATCTTTAAAGCCAGAGTCTCTTCAGATTCTATATCGAGACAAATGAACCCTACAATCCTCATCATCTTCTGCTGGTGTACCACAGAGAGCATTGTGACTGACGGCATCACTGTATGTTATGGCAGCTGCTCCCCTCACAAAAACAAGGATTATGACAGTGACCATCTCCCAGCGATACAGGACATCTACCTGGCATGGTGCTTGAAGAAAGCTCACAAGCTCACTTTAGACCTCAGACACCTAGCACTGATTTCCAGACTGCTATCTGCTCTCGGAGAATCCATTCATGGACATGTCTGCTAAAGGCCCTGAACAGCCTGTGGGCCAGTTCATTTCCGTTCCCCAAATGACTGTCACTTTATACACTTTCACCAATATTACTTTACGTTTATTCAGTTTGCATAGTGCAATAATTTGTCTTCTGTATTTTAATTTTACTTCCTTCTCTTACCCACTTATGCTTATTGTGTACTGTTTTTTGTGTGTGTGTGTGTGTTTATTTTGTATATTATATTTAAGCAATTTATATGAGCCTCACCTAAAGCACTTTAATGACATACAGTGCAAACATGAAAAGTTTCAAGCATCGTAATGGCCTACTGGTTAGAACAGAATATCCAGTCCTATGATGCAAGCAAGACCATGTCTAATGCTTGTACGTGCCTAGTGACAAACTTTTTAATTACCTTTCTCCCTGCTTCATTGTTGTGCAGGTTCATCAGTCGCCGTGCGTTTTTTTTGATCTCCCGAGCATCTACAAACCTCCGGGAGAACTCGATGCCGTGTTTGATGTCAGCGGAGCATCCTCCCCACTTCCAGCCCTCCTCTTGGTTGTAGTAGCCCTGTTTCTCCCGATCACAGCCACAGTGGCTCATGTTGCCTTGGCTGCATGCTGCTGTCACTGCATGGGCCACTCCAGCAGCTGTGATGGCATAGGTGAATGCAGCCTCCTTGCTGCCTGGGGAAAGAGAGATTAGCCTGTGATATCTGCTCCACTCATAAACATTATGTCATATGTCACTAAACGTCAACTAGAGGAAGACTGGAATTATCCAGAAGCATTTGGCCTGGAAACTGTAGCACTGCTCCTAACACTAATACCATCTAAGGCTTAAGAATATACTTAAATTGGCAACTTAACTTAAAATATTTAAATTGGTAGATGTTTATAATTAAGATTTTGTTATTTGGTGTGTTGTTAGATTTCACATCAACCTAGTCTTTTAAATCAAACACATTGTGGCCTAACAAAAAGCCTGCTTAAGCACCAAGCCATGGCATACTGACAGTACAAGAAAGTAGTGCAGGTGCTGTCCAATGTGCTGAATTCCTCAAGCAAAGCACCTTGTAAGCTGGCCACATGAAAGAGGAAATGATCCACAGGCCTCTGTGTCTCCATAAATGACTACCGATTTTCTAGTGGTGTACATATTGTATGACCATCTAAACACTGTGTTCATGCTAACTTTATGCTCAGGTCAGTAAAACAACAAAGATCATTTGAAAGAAAATACATTACAAAAGCATGTAGCACACAGACATGTAAAGATGATCAGCCTTATCTTCTGTCACTGCTTTCAAATCAAGTGGATTAGAAACCTAGACAATACTAGAATACTAGTATTCCTTCTCCTATCCTTTTTCAGGGTTTATTTTGTTGTTATTGTTTTTTTTTTTTAATCCTTGAGTATCTGACCCAACCGGACACTGACTCACAAGCTACTCATTGTTGTTCTGGTTACAATTCAAACTCTGTAGAGCCAGCTTGTGGTAACCTAAACAAACCTATACGCACACACTCACACTCGTGAAAACACACATACACACGCACACACACACGCACACACACACAAACACACTCACCCTGCAAAACATTTATGCAAACAGCTCACCACATATACGGTGCCAGCATAATGGTAAAAACACATGCGTATACTGCAGTCATGCAGGCACACGGGAAATGATGGAGCATCATTGGGTTGTCACCCCCTGTTGGGTCTGGAACTGCTGAAGCTGGTAATGAGAGCATATTACAGCAGTGTACAGAGAGAGAGAGGGAGAGAGAGAGAGAGAGAGAGAGAGAGAGAGAGACAGAAGTTTCTGTGTTTGTTCTGTGGTCTCGCCAAGCATAGACTACTTTCTTTCCACATATCATTGTTCAGCCATATGTAAGAGTTGTCTGCTCATTCAGAACATGTAGCTTTAAAAATTACACTCATCTTTCTCTGCTGCAATCATAATAGGGAAAATGCAAAAGAGGTATGTATGGATGAATTTGTTTAATCTATCTGTCTCTCACGTTCCGCCTTCCCTGTGCTGCAGTATTGTGGTTTCTGACATCCAGATTTTTTTTTAATTGAAGAAAAAAAAAGAAAAGAAAAAAATGTGAAGAGTCCAGCTCCAGTGCTGTGACTCCGTTCCAGGAGGAACCACCCTGGGATAGCCTTGTGCTATGCCAGTGGAAAACTGGACCAAACAGAAAAACCTCAATGGACTTGGAGCAGTCCAGGGAGAATAACAGCATTATTAAACCACGTGGCTTAAAGGGTTCAGTGGCAAGTGTCTGTGACAAGAGTCCAAGACGAGTAGGAGAAGGGAAAGATGCTTCATGTCGTTTTTTTTCCTCCCTTCACCCTGACCTATAGATTGGTTTGGTTGGCCTTCTAATTTATGGAAAAGATAGACATGTGTCTGTGGTGTTTGTGACAGCTGACAGCTTGGCTCTGATTCAGCACAATGGACCGCTAAACAAACTCTGTGTGAAACAGCAGATCGGATTTTATGACCATAACGAGAACAATAAGTACTAAAACACACCGTCTTTCTTTCTCCAGGATGCATTCTGTGGCTCTGCAATGTACAAGCGTACGGTTCATTCATACTTTTAAAACTGAAGACATTTAAGGACACTGCTTTGACTGAGAGCACACTACAACATCATAAAACAAAGACAAATATACTCCTTGTTCCTTTTATAATATAATCCACAGTGACAAAGTAATTATACTGGTGTTCTGTATTGTAGCTATAACTGAGGTTTTTCTTTCTTTTATAGGAAAGTTTCAGGAGATTCACTTAGAAGTTTTTGTTCCCCATTAGGGCCATCTCAGTACCTGTTGAATTTGGCAGAGTGTTCGAGCGCTGAAAAATGACCTGAGAAAGCTGCACTATGATCTTTTTCTCTGCCTCAAAATTATATCTGGGAGAGCACTGGAGCACTTTGTGGTAATGCATATTAGTCAGAAACACAGGAATATTACACACTTGCACCTTGAGGCTTGGGCACACTTAGCAATGTATGCAGTAAACGCCTACAGGGTTCGAGTGTTGATCTACAGGCAACTCCCAGTGACTACACTGTGCCTAGCCCTCCCTAGGTCTGAGGTTTCTCAAATGTTTATTCATCACTGAAGCATTTGCCTCGATGTGTCTGCATGTAGTTAAGGTTGCACCACTTCCACCAGTTACACAAGGTGCCTGTTGATGCTTGAATAAATAAAGAGAAAAAAGTGGCACCCACTGGTGGTTACAGGGTGCTGCAGCACTAGAGTTAGCAAGGTTAACATAATATAAAGCTTCAGTCTTTTTTACAGAACAAATCCATTCGATCCCGCACTCGCGAACATGCCACGTCGATCAGCACATTATCCTAAGCATAATCATATAAAGACTGAGCAAAATGATGCCTCAGTTGCCAGTGCAGGGTTTTTTACTTTCTCTCTCTATTGTAAGATACATGCATGGAATAAGACGTTGGTGGTTCTTCTTGCAGAAACAAAACTAAGTAATGCTTTGTATATCAACGGTTGAGAAGCTGATTAATCAACTGTGCACTTTGGTTTTCCATTTGGATTAATGTCACATTGCCTTGAACACGTGTTCCCATCAAATTATAGAAATGGACGTGGTGCAGAGGTGGCTCAAGTGGTTAAGGATCTGGGATGTTGATCGGAGGATCAGGATTCAAGCCCAAGAAGACTTGCCAAGCTGCCACTGTTGGGCCTTTGAGCGATGCCCTTAACCCTCAACGGTGCTGTATCATGTCTGACCATGTGCTATGAACCCAACCTCCAAAGTTGGAATATGTGAAGAAAGAATTTCATTGTGCTGTAATGTATATGTGACAAAATAAAAAGGCTTCTAATGTTTATGAGTTTTACATTTAGAGGAGAGAGCAATGGATTCTTGCTGGGCAAAAATACTGGGTCCTTGTTTAAGGCAGGCAGGCATTAATTTGTGAGGATTTTTATTTTGTAATTCATGAAGAATGACAGTACTAAGCATACAGTTAAAGATTTTGTAGTCACAAATAATTGAATTATAAATTGGCTGTATACAACGCCAGTTTCTCCCTTTCAAATAAATGCAGTGTATTCATCTCATTGTGCGAAGCTGAGCAATCTGGTCTCCTAACATCCTGTTCAAACACCTCCACTCACCAGGCTGACAGAGGCACGCAGATCAGCCTGATAACACAGCAGCCTGTCACCCTTCCCTCTATCTGTCCTTCCACCCATCCATCTGTCTATCCATTTGTCCTTGCAAAGTTTCAGCCTGAAAACAAACAGACATTTACGGTATTTAGCAGATGACCTTATCCAGAGCGACTTACACTCATATCTCATTTAGGGTTAAGGGCCTTGCTCAGGCTTAATTCAGGGTTAAGGGCCTTGCTCAGGGGGCCAGCAGTGGTAGCTTGGTGGACCGAGGATTTGAACTCACAACCTTCTGGTAGACCAACACCTTAACTGCTAGACTTGGGATCATTCAGCCCCAAGCACATTAGTGAGATCAGGTCTTGATGTAAAGGGAGGAGGTCAGTGGGGTTGTTCAGTGGGGTTAAGGTCAGTGCTTTGTTCCACACAAGATCTTCCACTCCAACTTAGGCACTTTGTGCACAGGTGCATTGTCATGCTGGAAAATTTCGAGTAGAGTAAACAGTAATGCTACAACATACCCATACACTCTATAAAAGCATGTTCTTTCAACAGTGATGGTCAGGAGTTTACAAACCTTTGGCCATTTAATTTGATTTGATGGTCCTTCTTTTATTATTATTATAATCATACAATTCCTATTATCCATGTTTGCAAATTCTCAATGAAGACATTGCAAAGGTTCCATTTTAATATACACAAGACCATTGGTCTACTGATCTTGCTATTGAATTGAACTTCCCTTATCATTCATCCCTTGGGTGAATGCATAAACCAGATCGCACACTGCTGTTGAAGATCTTTTGTCCTTTCTCTCAATGAAAGGTCTAAACATTTATACTGCAAAAGTCCAGCAAATTAGAAAGATGGTGTGAGTAATTAGTGGCATTACAATTGTCTCTGCTTTTCATGGTTGCAGTTCAGTCTTTAATATGTTATATAAAAGAAAGGTAGTGATGAAATAAAGAAAAAATGTTATACAGCACGAATAGGACAAGGTGGGAAATATGTATATGTGCTGGATATACATGTGTCTCATTTATTACAGCATGTATTTAATATTGGAAGCTATACTATTCTTGTCTCTCTCACGCTCTATCACTATACTGTATCTCTCTGTGGTTTTGTTTTTTCAGTTCACTCTTTTAGTTTCTTTATTAGTTCTGAGTGGAGAGAATGCTGAGTAAGGAATTTCATGCTTCCTTCCATTTTCCTTAGTCCATTCCATTTAGTAATGTTCATTCTTATCTCTTGCTGCAGTATTTTCTCTATGCAGCTCTATAAAGCTAGAGAATTTCCTTCCTGACTACTCTCTGAATTGATTTAACAGATTTTAATGATGTAAATGGAGTGTAATTAAAGTAGGTTTGCTCTTTGAACTAAATCTGTTGTATTTTGTTATGACAATAAAGTTGAATCTGATCTAATCTAATCTAATCTATGGAGATGCTGGAGCCGCTGCTGATGCAGAAGAAGGTACAGCAAGAGGAACCCTCCTATTTTAAAGCTCCAGAAGCTTTCAGACAATCAAAGAGAGATACCAACTACATGTGGTCCTGAGGTCTTTTAATTCACAACCTCTCCAGTGTCACCCAAGTGAGGATGAGGTTTCTTTTGAGTCTGATTTCTCTCAAGGTTTCTTCCTTTTCCATGTAAGGGAGTTTTCCCTTGACACTGTCACCTCAGACTTGTTCGTTGTGGATAAATACAAAACTTTGAATTTTTGTAGTGTTTGATATTTCATCGTATAATGTTAAACCTTTTGTATTATGTTCATGTTCTGTAAAGCCGCTTTGAGAAAATGTCCATCGTTAAAAGCACTATACAAATAAATCTGAATTGAATTGAATTGAATTTTGGATCCATACAGTGGTGTTTATGAGGAGGATGATAGAATTTGCGAGTAAAGTTCGCTCAGATCTTGGTATTTGCAGAGGCGATATGGAATAGTAGCCGATAGGCTGGGGTGCTGGCCATGCCAATCAGTGCACAGATTCATAGCTGAACTAGGCATTTTCTTTTGACTCAATATTCAAGACATATTGAGTATGAAAATTACCCCTCATGTTTCCATTAAAGGCTGTTTACTATCTCCAAGTGAAGGATAATGGGAAGGAAGTTGTACATTAACAAGAACTATATCTAAGCCAAGCCGGGTAGCAAAGCATATAAGGCAGGAGAATGTACCCCAAGTCTATCGCAGTGCACTATTCACACACTCAATCACTCAAACTGCAATGTTACACATTACACCACCACATAGAGCTCTGTCTAACTTTTTTTGACAACCTATAAGTGGTTCAAGTGGCAGAATTATTAGATTTTTAGACATTTTAGAATTCAAAGGTCCTGATGATATATGAAGGCTATATAATAGAATAAGTTGTTAGTTATGGATAGCAGGAAATTGTAAAGCCTGTGCCTTTCCCTGTATTGCATAAACATTGTTGAAAAAGTATAGTTTGAGAATTTAGATTCTTAAACTGATTTGACAATTAATTAAAGGATTTTGAAGAGAACCTCACAGCTCCTTTGACACAGATCTCAGTGCTGCACTTTACTTGAATGTTAAGGCTTCCAGGAAAGGTTTGTGCGTTCACTAGGTCCTGTCTTCTAAGTGGACAAGGATTAGAAGGCAATATAAATAACTGTAGGCACTAAAAACAATAATGTTTCTCATATTATTAACAACTGAGTGACATCACAATTCAACTGAAAATAAACCAAAGTTTGTTCAACAACATTTCTCTTGAGTTATTCCGCTTACACGACGAGTCAGCAAAGGCATAAATTAAACCAGATGGGTATGATTTCTAGGTTGAGAGAGAGAAAGAGTTCCTCTCGCTTGTTACTTGCAACAAACAAGAATTTGCAGTCGAGTTCAGATTTTGTGAGGCAACGGTGTTCAAGCTCTGTGAACACGAACTGTATTATTACTACAGGAAGACGCCTTCGACAGATACTTTCAGGAACTCTGTTTGAATTAAAGGGGAAACATTGATTTTACTTGTTGTTCTTTCAAACCAGTCAGAATCATAGGGCATGCACAAAATAGGTATGATCTCATGGACATAAAATGTCCATGAAAAATGCTATATGAAGTGCATGAAAAATGCAATATAAAATAAACTGTGATCTCAGAACACTACTCAATCAAGAACCCTGTAAATCATCGTGAAATTTGTTCCTATGGGAAATAATAACTGAATTAATATTAATGTACAGTATGCATTGGGATATTTGCATGAAACATAGCTACTAACCTACGATACTTGTACAGTAGCACAGATTGCTGTGCACCGGTTGCGCGAGGACAGGCGTGTCAAAGTTTTGTTGGATTCTGATATTTTCAGTGAAGGAGCAGTGCAGCCTCACTGTCTGACAGATCGATGTAACCACAATATGTCATACTGAACTCTATTGTTTAGGCTATAAATCCACTCAAAAGTCAACTGAATGGCATTTGGTGAAATGTAGAATACATAAATATATATGGCACCGTTAATTAGTAACATCCTCTCTGTAAAGTCAGTGGAAATTTTTTTTTGCTGTTCTTGGAGATCATTACTTACTTACACTGAAGCCTGAATGTGCTGGATCTAAGGGAACACTGGAATTTTAGGGATAGCAACTTAAAATTCCAACGTTCCCTAGATCCAGTATAACCGTGACCAGGATAAAAAAAGTAACTGACGATGAACAAAGCATCAGAGCAGACAAAGTGCTTGTTCATCAGATCTGTCAATACACAGTAATGCTGTCTTCGTAGGTGAATTTGACTACACTGCAAAAATACTTTCTTACTCCAAAGAAGAATATCTAAAAATTCTTAAATCAAGACGCATTTTCTTGATGAGCAAAATGACCTAAGAAAACAAGTCTAGTTTTTAGACACTAAATATAAGATTTAAGTGAATTTGTGCTTGAGACAAGTAAAGAAATCTGGCAATGGGGTAAGAATTTTTTCTTGATTTTTTTCTGGAATTTAGTGTTTAAGAACTTATTTCAAGATTTTATTTTATTACCCTATTGGCAGATTTCTTTGCTTGTCAAGCACAAATTCACTTCAATTTAATATTTTGTGTCTAAAAACAAGACTTATTTTCTTAGGTCATTTTGCTCCTAAAGAAAATACATCTTGATTTATTTTTTTAGATATTTATACTGAAAACAAGTCAACACTGAAGTAAGAAAGTAATTTTTTGCAGTGTAGTAGAAATTAATTTACGCATAATGTCTATTTGAGTGCTTGCCATCTTTTTATCATAATAGTATTAAACTTTCTTTTTTTGTTTGTTTACCATACGTAGAAGAGGGGGAAATCTAGCTGCAACCCCATCACCTCTACCTAACATAAAACTGGCAAACCTCAGAGGTTTAAAAAAAAATAAAAAATAAAAAATAAAAAGCTAATTTTAATGACCTGACTGGGATTCCCTGCATTCAACCTATGCAGCTATGTATACTGAGTATATAAATATATACATAACCTTTGAACTTGAAGTGAATTCTGACCCCAGTTTGTTCATAAAATATGAGTTTGATCTGAGCAATTTCACCAGGCAATGCAGGAAGAACACATGACAGCACACCACCTGTATTACAGCTCCGGATTACAGCGTGAGGAGTCGAAACGCAAACCGTATTCCAGTTACGTTCCAAATCCTCTTTTGGACTAAGATCCTTTGTTGTCATTAAACATAATAATGTTGTTTTGTGTTACATTTTGAATGGGTTTCAGGCTGAAAGGCTCGTCCACCCGCCCTCTCACTGGCCTTGTGGTGAAATGAGTGTGAGTATGGGCAGTACAAGTTTGTACTGAAGCAATAAGTCTCTGAGTTCTGTGACAAACTCCATTAACATGGATACACTGAATCACCAGGATGACAGGATGGTAAATGCAGAAGAGTTTGAGTACTTTTCTCTTTCAACACCTCCATTGTGTAGCAGAGATTGGAAAAGGCTTTGCTCTAGTCGCAAGAACACACAGGAATTCAACATCTTTTTCATAGCTGTGTGATGGCACTTGCAGCGTACAAGTAGCTTTCTATAGGTTGTTCGATTTTCTTCCTTTTTTTGTATTTCAGCAGTAAGATAAAGAGACTCTTTGCCACCATTTTCCTTCCACAGACATTTATATTTCCCGGGTAACTCTGAAATGAGGATCAGATTACCTTACCATTTTCTGAAACAGAATCTTTCCTTAAATGAAATCTCTGGAGGCTCAGTAATATCCAATAACCCGGCTATTAATGTGTGCCGCACCGGAAAGCCAAAATAAAACGGCCAGAGATTGTCCAAGCTGACTGAGACTGGCCAAGCGAAGAACGAATCAGCTTTGTGGTTATATGACCTTTAACTCTTTGAGTTACAACACTATCCATTCAAGGAAAAGTGCTGGATACGAAAAGGAGCACTTACAGTATGCAATAATAAAATAAATAAGCTAACTGGAATGAGGAGGAATTCTTTGCTTGAAACTAACTTGAAGCATGTTTCTAGAAGGATATTTTCAATTAGTGGATCTGTAAGAAGCAAGCTGTAAAATTGACCTCGGCTGTAAAATTATTTGCATGCATAAAGGCTTAAAATCTCAGTAGTTAAAAAGTTTTTTGGACAGGCTTGACTATGGAACAGAAATCTGAATTTCTCACAAGCTCCTAATAAAACACTATTGTTATTATTTATTTAATTATATTTTTTTCTTTTTTTGCAATAGTAAAAAGTCCAAGGGAAAGTCAAACGAGCAACCAAGAGCTTATTAAATTCAAATGTTTCTAGTATTAATTAAGTATTAATTAGTTAGTTATTAATTAGTTAGTTAATTATAATAATAATAATAATTATTATAAAAATATATAAATATTATTATAATGAAAACTCCAATTATCTGGTTGTGTCTCAATCATTTCTCTCACTCCCTACGTCGTGTTCAGACACTGGTACAAGGCCCTAAATGGTTTAGCTCCCATGTATCTAACCAGTCTTCTAACACGCTACACTCCGTCACGTTCTCTAAGATCACAAAA
>JAOTRN010000009.1:14481685-14495417 GCA_028566695.1 Bagroides melapterus
CTAGTTAGCATTTTACCGAGAACACACGGGTCTGAACGTGTCACGGATTGATGACGTAAAACTCCGGACGAGTCTTTTTGTGTGTTCGTGTTTTAAATCGACTGACTCTGCCATCACTTATTAAGGCTCTGTTTTTATTTCTGTACAAGCACAATAATTACAAAAACTATATGCTTTTATAAAAATAAAGAAATTCTAGGTTACATACCTGCAGATGCTTCCTCACGTTCGACATTGAAGCCTTTGAAGTCGAAAGCATTTTAACAGCTGGAAAACAAATTTTGCACTGAACTGTTATATTAGCGCCCTTATTGAATTTCAGGATGAAATTATTTTTAAATTTCCAGCAATGAAATGCATTTTCGAGGGCAAATGTGGATTAACGTAATTGGCAGACGTGGTGCGCCGCAAATTCAAACTAAAGAACCAGTCAAAAGCATACCTAATCAGAGAACCAATCAGAACTGCACCACATGCATTTAGGGAGCGCAACAATTTATTATTATTCAACATATCCTAGGTTTTTAAAGAAATTGTTCCTGATGTAACCCTATTTGTAATCTTTAACATTTTCATAAGTAACTGTAATTTAATTACACATTTTTTTCTCAGTAACTGTAACGAATTACTGTTACATTTATTTTGTAATTAAATTACGTAATACTGTTACATGTAACTAGTTACTCCCCAACACTGATTGTCCATACTTGCTTATTCCAGAAATACCCGGGGATATCACAGGGATCAGCTGGGGCCTATCCCATCCAGCTACGGGAAAAGGCAGGGTACACCCTGGACAGGTCGCCAGTCCATCAAAGGGCCACGCTCACTCCTATGGGCATATTAGCATAAAGAGATTTGACTTAGATATGATTTAAAATGTCATAAATCTACTCAAATATATTTAGTCAAACATAGTCCATAATAACGGGAAGGAATCAACGTGTTTGTTGTCCTTCATCTGCTCTCTGTTCGAGGTTGCGAAAGCAGTTCATCTGATTCACATATTTTAATTTGGCACAGGTTTTACTCTGCATGCCCTTCCTCATGCATCCCTCCTATTTTATCCAGGATTGGGATCTGAGAGTTAACCCCTCAATGTCTGGGTTGGTCCCCTGCACAGGAATTGAACCCAGGCCACAGCAGCGAGAGCACAGGATCCTGCTGCTGGACCACCAAAGACACCATTGGGTAGGAATCAATATAATTTCCAAAATTATTTAGAAATAAAAAAAGAAAATGATTACATAAGTACGGACCCCTTTGATGCTGAAAAACCACGAAACGTTGCATAATTAGTTTCATGGAGTACACTTGTATGCAATTAAAGTGTCATGGGATATAAATACACCTACTAGAGAACATATCTAAATAAACAGCAAGCCAAGGAACCATCAAACCAATTCCAGGAAAAAGTATCAGGGTATGATTGTAAAAATAATATCCCAAACTTTGAATATCTATCAAGGTACCCTTAAATTGATTATTTAAAAAGATGGAAAGAATATCATTTCACAATGAGAAGAGAAGAGTCCGTCTACCAAAGGTCAGCGTCCAGACGTATGGCACCAGTCAGAGAAGCAACTAAGAGGCCAAGAGTAAAGGTGTTAGAGAGATCTACACCTCAGATTGGAAAAGCTGTTTATGGAACATAATGCAGACTCTTCTCAATGATGGAAGTATGCAAAAAGAAAGCCGTTATTGAAAAATAGTCATATGAAATCTCATTTTCGAGCCTCAGCAAATATGTGGAAAATAGTCCTCTGGTTTATATAAAAAAAAAAAAAGAAAAAAATCTGACCCAAATGTTACTTTTTGGCCTTATTATAAAGCGCTTCATTTGGCGTAACACATCGCTCTCACTGCTCATAACCCTTCTCATATTGGAAACAGGGAGTTACTGGCAGTCGGGTTTACCGCAGATGAGTGGTATCATTGGCTGGAAATAGCAGAACATCCGTTTGTCAACTACATGGATCACAAGAACCTAGTCCATCTTAAAACCAATCATAGCTAGGTGGGCTGTTCGGCTCATGGTTTCATTTCACCATCTCCTATCATCCTGGATCCAACAACACCACGGCAGATGCATCTCTCACATACACACAGCAACTACTAGAGACAAAACCACAGAACCCATCATTCCAGAGTCTTGTTTTGTTGGTGATATTAATGAGCAAGTCATAGCACAATCACAAGGAAATTAACCACCGTCACTTCAGGGTCCCAAAAATAACACAAGTGTTTCTGAAGTCTATTGACTTGTGTTCATTCCTCACAAGCTACTGGTCATCGTGGGGTGTATAAGACTTGCCAGTGCTGATTTACCTCCAGAGGACGATTGGTTGATGTCACCACCCACTTCCATAACAAACTCTGTCACATGACCAGCCAAATGATCTATTTCCCAGATCACAGATCACCTGATACACCCATTAATTAAACCAGACTTTTCTTCACTCATTGTGAAGTCATAGAGACCCTTGAGGTAAATGTAGACATAGCTCATGTTAGCAAAAAAAAAAATTAAAAATTGATCTTTTTTTGCTCATGTGCATGATCCAGTAATTCTAAAGTTCACTCCATGATTTTGATCAAATCCTTTATTTTGTTGAAGATCTACAATAACACAAAGCAGTAGAGAAGTGGATCTCTTGCATATTGTTCATTTTGAGAACATTTATGACACTGTCGAATGTATGTTATTGTCCATAATGTTCTATGCTCTTATTAATCCTCAAACAGGATTTTCCTTATATAGACATGTTAGTTTGGCTGCGTTATGCACTACCACCAGAATCGGTTGTAAATGTCTTCCAGCTGCCAAATATGTTGCTTTTCATTCAAAAACCAAAAGACAAATCAGTATTAATCTGCTTTTCTAGCCTGATCTTAACAGTCAATTTGTGGTTTGGCAAAATATCTGGTGTATGCAGTACAGTTCAAGATTAGACCTTTATTTTGTCATATATATACTATACATTACAGCATAGCAAAATTCTAGTGTCAGAGCACAGCATCAGCCATGATACAGCACCACTGGAGCAGAGAAGGTTAAGGGCCTTGCTCAGGGGCCCAGCAGTGGCAGTTTGGCATGGGGCTTGAAACCTGATCTTCAAAAACAACAACCCAGAGCTTTAACCATTGAGTTACCACTTAAGCTGTTGTAAATAACGACCCCCTCAATGATCCTCTATTGCATTAATATAAGGCAATTGCATAAACATTATAGAGTCCGTTTCCATACAATTGTGTAAAGGTTCAGTGTTTAGTCACACTATTGTACATTTACTTACATCTTTATCTACTGTGCAGGTCACCCTTTTGCTAAATCTACTTTAAGAGGAAACCATCAAACTCTCAAATTTACACAACAGTTTTGAGTGTACTGTATAGAATTCTGATTTTAAAATATTTTTCTGCCTGTCATATTGGACCACATCCTAGGTCAGTACATTTCAACACCATTGACACATGGACTGCACATTAATTTAGCACTATCAGGCCACAAAAGTGGATAGTCTGAAGCACCGTATCCCCGCTGGCGAGCAATAAAATATCTTGCATGTTGTCTGTTGCAGGCTCTGTCAGCTAAACTTAGGCGCTTACCATGTTTTTTATAAATGTAACCTCACACAAAGTAGCAATTTGAGGAAAGCATTGTTAAAACAAGCCTGCACACACAGACAAGGTGCAGACGTTTGAGTTTTGTTTAGCAGATTTTTAAATATACAAGTGACATGAACTGAAGTGCAGCCTATTATCATCATCTGACACCGGCGTTCCTCTACCTGCTTATGATGTGAAAGGTCGCCGGCATTTGTTGCGCATGGATGAAGAAAGCAACGCACTACCATGCTTCAGTAATGGGGCGTCACAGAGAATTTTACTTGCCTTGAAACCTAGGCATAATTGGTGGGCATAGGAAAGTTTAGGTGCATGCGGGCTTTCTGTTTACGTCTGACTTTAGTCAAAAGGAGCAGATCACAGGGTGGCAGAGGAGGCTCTAGGAATTAGCCTGGAATTAGGTTCCCTAAATGCCAATGTTAAATCAAAAATAAGGCCAAAAGCAAAACCTAGAACCAAAACATCTTGTGTCTTATGGCCTTATGGCCTCATGGAACCAACTCAGAAAATGTAAGGTGTCTTAACCCGAGGCAACGAAACCAGTGTTTAAAAGTCTTGTATTTGTGTTCTTATTCTGATGTGATGGAAAGGGCAGCATTCTCATTTTGATGTAATGTTTCCCTGTCTGTGTGTCTCTTTTGGGCAGACTGCTGACATACCACCATGACCTAAGTGACAAACGCACAGGCATAGTTTTAAAAGTGTTTTAGCAGAGATTGCACAGTGAGAGAGAGAGAGAGAGAGAGAGAGAGAGAGAGAGAGAGACAGACAGATGGACAGACATTGAGGCTGTGATTGATATAGCCAGACAGACAGAAAGACAGAGACAGACAGAGAGGCAGACAGAGTGTGAATATGAGAGAGAGAGAGAGAGAGAGAGAGAGAGAGAGAGAGAGAGAGAGAGACAGGCAGAATGTGAATGAGAGAGAGACAGATAGACAGACAGACAGACAGACAGAGAGGCAGACAGAGAGAGTGTGAATGAGAAAGGGACTGTGAAAGTATGAATGTGAATAAAAGAGACAATCAGACAGACTGACAGACAGAGTGTGAATATGAGAGAGAGAAAGAGAGAGAGAGAGAGAGAGAGAGAGTATGAATGAGCGAGACAGATAGACTGACAGACAGACAGACAGACAGAGTGTGAATATGAGAGAGAGACAGACAGACAGACAGACAGACAGAGTGAGAATATGAATGAGCGAGACAGATAGACTGACAGACGGACAGACAGACAGAGTGTGAATATGAGAGAGAGAGAGAGAGACAGACAGACAGACAGACAGAGTGAGAATATGAATGAGCGAGACAGATAGACTGACAGACAGAGTGAGAATATGAATGAGCGAGACAGATAGACTGACAGACAGACAGACAGAGAGAGAGACTGCGAATGAGAGAGAGACTGTGAGAGTATGAATGTGAATAAAAGAGACAAGCAGACAGACAGACAGACAGACAGAGGGCGGATGAGAGAGAGAAGGGGGGTGTTTGAGGTGTCTATATTTCATCCGACTACATGAGACCATGACTTCATTGTCAACGTGGATGACAATGACATTTTCAGACCTGTCAGTACAATGCTATTTTTCAAACACAAATGCTTTGAGGCTTTGACCTGGTTTTCGACTCGCCGTATGTATGATTTCACCGATCTGTTTCAGTTTGCATGACGTTGTAGAGGATTTATAAACAATTAGACCACATTCATGTGTGAAAGTCATTATGCCCTGCATACGCTCAGACTTCTTAGCCACAGAGTTACATGTGACTCTGTTGAGTTTTTTTTTTCTGTTGGTTTATTTGTTGGATTAACAGATGATCACATTGCACTTAAAACTGTACCACATGCTTGCAGCATAATTTAAGGATTGCAAATTTAAAGCAGTTTACACTTGTATTTGTGAATGGTCAAGATATAGGCTAGGATTGAGTTTAGTTCTGTTAATTTAGTTGCATCGAATCTTACAATAAAATTTGTACAAAATCAATCAGTCCTGACTTTTCAACACATTTCTGATATTATTATTATTATTATTATTATTATTATTATTATTATTATTATTATTTAAGTATTTCTTGCTTTATAGAACAATAAATTCTATTTATTCACATTTATAGATCTTTATTTATCTGAATTTTCCCCAGTTTATATAAATATGCAGGCTATACACCTCATTTGTCTACTTAAAGTGTTAGATTCAGATTCAGTCTGAATGAAAGTCTGAATTTGTTTTAAAAACAAATGATGAGAGAAGAGTTTTAGACATGCTATATTCTGGTCAGATGTCCTCATTCCTCTCACAGGATTTATTTGCTTTTGGTCAAAATGGACTCTTTGGCCTTGGTCAGGCCCAATTTTGCACTTGGGAGTGGCAGAACAGGAAAGGATTAAACCTTTTTCATTGACCAAATTCTGGTCCTGAATTGAATGTTTCCTTATAAATCAAATAAAACCATCATCTCTGCTTACAGAGAAATGACAGAATTTTGATATATTCCTGCTCAGAAACTGCATATGAAAGAAAACCCAAAACATCTGATACAAATTCAGTTTTGTTTAAAAATAATAAGACCTATTATTATAATTCCCAGATGGACAATTTAACAATTCAACATCTAAACATAGCAGTCAAACAGTATTTTAAAGGACATGTTTGAGACAATCAGGAAACGGGAAATAAATTCTGTTTCCAGTAAAATTTAACAGAGAGAGAGAGAGAGAGAGAGAGAGAGAGAGAGAGAGAGAGAGAGAGAGAGTGTTCATAAAGAGATTATTAATCAGACAGAACAGAGCGCATGGCCACCAATAGCCACTAGAGGGCACTGTTCAATAAGCTTCCGCATCACTCTGTACACAGAATGCCCTTTAACTTAGAATGAGCTACTTCTAACGCGATTGTAAAGGATTGTTTCCGAAATCAGGTCCAAAACTACTATGATTAAAGTTTTCTTTAGATTATGTAAGTATATGGAGAGTAAATAACATGAGACGTTCACTAACAATTAAAATATATATTTCAGGCGAAATAAATCACTGTGTAAAGGCATGTCAGACATATTCTCTTGAATGCCAATTAGCCACTGTGTAAAAGAGATCTGTTAATGTATCTAATCCAAAATGTAATCTAATCTACAGATTCATAGGGATCAATGAATTGAATCTTGTTAAACTGTATCATTACAAAGGAAACATGATTGTACACCCATACTAACAGGGAGAGACCCAGACTAAGCATGAACTTTGAATCTGGACCCAATTTCAACATAGACAAAGATTTCATCTGATAATAAAAATCATCTAAGCACTTTCAAATATGAAAAAAGCCATACTGTAGCCTACAACAAGGTTTTCAGATCTTAATTTATTACACAACCTTAATCTATTGTCAGTCGGTATATTCAGCTGGAACGTAGCTGAATAGGTTTTTTAAAGTGTGAAGGAGAGCAACATAATTGTGTCATTGGTCTAGGAACAGACACACACTCTTTTGCACCTGCTCAAAGACTTTACAGTTGAGTTAATAAGAAAATGTACATACCATACCATTCATAGATCCATTCTAAAGTCATTCATACAAAGGAATGTCTGTTAATTATGATGATAAATCCATAATGGTAGAGCAAGTTACTCTTTGAAGGCATGGTCTCTGTGAGACTTGAATGATTTCATCATTTCATAAGAGCTATCAAGTCAAGGTGTATTGCATGGTGTACCGGGATATATTTATATAACAAGATGATAATATTACTCCTTACACATGGCTGAATACACTAGAGAGTTCATTTTATTGTATAATACTATCGTATCATTAGAGGGATCTTTTCCTACAATATATCCGTTCATATCTACTACACATGCACTTGCTCACTTGAAAGGAATATTATGGATGTTGAGTCATATGACTGTATCGCCTTTTTCCAAATCTCTGTAGACCAGTGTCTCTGTAGACCAGAGAGACAGACAGACAGACAGACATGCAGTGAGATTGTGAATAGAAGAAAGACTCTGTGTGTGTGTGTGTGTGTGTGTGTGAGAGAGAGAGAGAGAGAGAGAGAGAGAGAGAGAGAGAGAGAGAGAGAGAGAAAGAGAGAGAGAGAGAGAGAGAGAGAGAGACAGAAAGACAGACAGACAGACAGGATACTGTGAATAAAAGAGAGAGATATAGACAGACAGACAGAGATACAGACAGACAGACAGTTAGATTGTGAATAGAAGAAAGAGAGAGAGAGACAAACAGACAGAGAGCAAGACAGAGAGACAGATGGTGAGATTGTGAATAAAAGAGAGAGACAGACAGACAGACAGTAGTCATACAGTGGGATTGTGAATAGAAGAGAGAGAGAGAGAGAGAGAGAGAGAGAGAGATTGTGAATAGAAGAGAGAGAGACATAACTGTAATGATGAGATTCTTTTTCTATACTACATGGCTTTTCATTGCTTGATCATATAGAATAGGTTTTTCTCTGTTACTGACAGTAGGCTCACATACAGATGAATGGGTTTTCTTTACCACATATCTTACACAGGGTCACAGAGAAACTCTAGACTTTGCAGGGGATTCAGGAACAACAGACTATATAACCAGAGATTTGATAGCCATATTCTGACAAACAGACTGTTGTTCAACCTGATTAACATAACTTAAAGGCCCTCTGTGTCTAATGCTCGTCAGAGGTTTACCTGCTCTGAACATAAACACTAGACGTAAACCTGTAACACATACAGTGACTGATTTTCTGGAGTTTTCTTCAGAGCTGACAGAGTAGAAGTGTCTCCTTCTGGGTTTACCTGAACAGTGTAAAGGTCACAGCTCTGTGTCAGCAGTGGGAACAGGCTACCACTGGTAGACTAGTAAAAAAAAGTGTCTCATGATCCTCACAGTGGGAAAGCACTTAGTGCTAAGCAATTTGCCACATAAATGCAGGATGCAGACATGTATTTCTTATAGATTACTAAAGCATTATGACTCGCATGCATTTGAAATGAGGATAGCTTGTTTCAGAGACTGGCTGCAGCATGGATTGTTTAATCGCTCTGTGTAAGTGAAGGAACGATGATTTATAGTGGAAAAAACATCTCCAACCACGAAAATATGCCGGCGGGGTGTTGCCACAGGCCCCGTAGCTATTCATACTGGGGTGATATGGAAAGCATCTTCAGTGTCAGTATCGTGTATTACCAGGAGATTATCAGGTAATTGCCACTACTGAGCACCAACACAGAGCTACCGCTAACAGAAAATTCATAATGCTAGCAATACTAATGATAAACAGCCAACTAGCACAAAAGAATCCTGTAACATTTTACTAGAAATTTTTAGCATTGTTCGAAACAGTTTAGAAAAGCTGTAGGAGCTAGCTCCATGTGGTGTAAATGTGGTTTAATATATTTACAGGATGAGAGGGGAAAAAAGGAAAGCTAGGTGTATGTCACCTGACTTTACTAGAAGGTGTGCATGTGATTCTCCCAGCCTCTAGGGTGAAATAGAGATAATAACCCATACCACATTAACCATGGTCTTAAATTATAGATCCACCTAAACCCCAGGGCCATACCACTCTCACTGAAGGACATGGGAATCTTGTTAAACACGTCTCAAAATCAGAATTTCTTTACTCTTATTTATTTATTTTTTGGGGCATTCAAAGTCATGTAGTTTGAAATAAAATAATAAATCATACAATATTCTGGAAGTTGTTTGACTGGGTCACCGAAAAATGTCCAAACACAACGGCCAAGTAGCCTTTTTTGAACTTCAGGAAGAATTTACCAACACCACTACAAGAGTATTCTGTCTGGAGCAGACAACCACAGTTTGGACAAAATTAAATTGTGGCACCGAGCCTTCCAAAGCACAGTATCTTGCTGTTGTGGTGAAAAACCCATAAACAATGCTACAATAACTTGACACAAGGTCTTTTTTAAAAATATGCATATTTTAGCCTGGATATTTTGTATATTGGAGGTCCTGTAAAACCACACCTTTTTTTTTTGTTCGTTTTTTTTTTTGGTGTTTTTTATCTGCATATTATCGCATAATGCCTTCCTGCTTCAGTGGATAATCTTGCTTGAATACATTCGTCTAGCACTTCCTTTATGATCTGCTATGATAAAAAAAAAACTGCACTATACTCACACTACAACATGAACAGTCTCTATCTTTCAAGACGATGTTTGTCTGAATAATTAATTATAATAACTTTAATCCCACCACCTAGTATGTCCCAGAAGCCTGGTTCCTTCCTCATGTCAACTTAAGGAGATTTTTCTTACCACTCACATCTTCTGCTTGCTCGTTAGGGATCTAGCTCAAAATCTGAATTTCTGACTTAATATAATCAAATATATTTGAGTATCCAGGATATAGATTTACATTTACACTGGGTTGTACGGAAGTCTTAAGAGGCCATGCATATTTTTTCTTACTTGTTTTGTTGTGACAACGACTTAATTTTCCTCATGATTTCTGCATAAGAACATGTTCTAGAGGCAGTGAAAGCTCCATAGCGCAATATCGCAGCATCACGGATGATCGCATGGGCTTTTACTTTGATCAGGGACTCATGTGATTGATAACTTTTACATAAATGTCCAACACTTAAGAAGGAGATCGTGATGTCTGCATCTTTATCATCGAAGAATATAGTGACCCTACTGCTGTTAATCCAGCCGCTGTTTCTGAAAGCACAGTTAAACTAACCGCAATTGTATGAGCGGCTTTTAGATACGTAGCGTTAATAGCGCTGAAAGAGGAAAGCAATCGCCCGTAAGCACTTACCTCACAGAACAATAAATTAATACAAAACGATTATTTAATAAATGTGCGACAAGACGAATACTAAACAATCGACAGTATTTATGAGAATAAAGACTCATTGTTTTAATAATCCATTACATATTTACAATAGGGTACAAGCAGAGCTCATGAGAAAATTAAATCACGACAAAACAACTTTCGTTATGTCAATATAACGAGAAAAATGAAGTCGTTATCACGGCAAAACAAGAAAAGAAAATATAACAATGCATGGTCTCTTAGGATTTACGTAGGATTGTGATGACTTTTCTAGAAAAATGTTTTAGTATATGTCATTGTGCAGCTAAACATTTCCATTGTTTCTCTTTTTGTCTGCTGCCATCTACTGGTTGTACTTGAATAAGTGCATAATTTAACATTAAATAAAATAGAATCTGTTGACTCAGTGACAGAGAAAGCCATTTCTGTTGTCTTTCAGAGGCTAGGTATTTTCTTTTGTCATGTCTAATCCTTGGGTGAGATTCTATATCCAAATGCAATTTATGCCAACCAGTGTTGCATGAATATGTTAGGTTGTATGAAGGAATACAACTTGTTTGGTATATTCACTATTGTAATTTCTTGGTCAAATGAACGTGTGAGAGACCTGAAATCCCACTCAAGGCTCCTGAGTTCAATTGGTCTAGTATTTTACAATTGTTTGCTCTATTTATCAGAATCATAGGATTTCTGTTTGCATGTTTCTGTCTGTTTTGTATTTTAAATATGTTAATAGTAACTCTGGAAAAAGAAGGTTAACTATTTGCTAATGAGCTAGACAAAAGGATCAGGGGTGGATGGCAAAGTTGGGCAAGCTTTCAGAAAGGAAAAAACATCAATATAAGGTTTCATTTGTGGCACTTGCAGTGAACGGTGAAAGGTCTCAAAGCAGTCTTTTGTACAACTCAGGAAACCAACAGTCATAAGAAAAATATACAGAATTGCAAACAGTGGCACTGGAGGATAAGTCTGACAATGCAGTAGATTCAGTCAGAGATGTCATGTGATTGCACAGGATGAAACATCTCTTAGATCTGATCTTTATTTGGGCTGCTATTTTTTCAATCAGTAGCCTCCATCCAGTACGTCATTACTAGCTGATTTTTAGCCCTTATTTCCGACTCATTTTCAGTCGCAGCGACTTGGTTCAGTGACGTGATTTTCACAGCCTGCAAGCAAACAATGTGTGATTTTCTCAGTGATGAATCACAAAGTGTGAAACCCTCTACGACTAGCTGCAAGAACAACAGCCAATCAGTGTCAGAGAGGAAATCAAATTCATCTGCTGACATGCACTGCAGATGCCTGAAACTAGTTCTATCATCCATCTGTTTGTGTGGGCAGGTGAGGGCAACATGTAAACATAATCATATTGATTCTATAAGAAATGATTTGGCATGGCACATCCAAAGGGTTGTAAGTAATAGCAAAAATAAAAACAAAGACAACATAATTCCTGTCAGTACACATGATGAAACACTATGGTCTAGAATTAAAGGTACAATTTATGCTTAAGGGAAAGTTTTAATTTAAGGGAAGTTGAATCCAAATTGAATGAACAGCATTTTTATATTTCCCCATTTTTTAGGGACCAAAAGTAACTGGACAAACTAACAACCAGCATTGGAATGGTCAGTTTTAATACTTTGATGCAGATCCTTTGCATTCAATGACTGCCTGAAGCCTGGAATCTGTACACATCACCAGATGATGGTTTTCTTCCCTGGTGATGCTCTGCTGTGGAATTAATGCAGCTGTTTTCATCCCTTGCTTGGTCTTCGGGTGTTTTTTCTTTGGTTTTGATTTAGCAAGTGAAATGCATTCTTATTTGTATTCATGTCGGGTGATTGACTTGGCCATTGCAGAGCATTCTGCTTCTTTGCCATAAAAAATTACTTTTGGTGTATGCTTAATGTCATTGTCCATCTGCACTGCAAACGATTTCCAATGATGAATGATTTTTTGAGTATTTGTCTATGTATATGTGAGCAGGTAACAAAGCCTTATACACAGTACTTCTGAATTACTGCTGCTGCTTTTGTTGTCAGTAACATCATCAATACACACAAGGAACCAATTCCATTGGCAGCCATACATGGCCACGCCATATGCTTTGGCTCATGAGCATTTCTTTTCCTTCACTGTACTCTTTTTTCCTTCATCATTCCAGTACAAGTTGATATTTATGTCACATCTATGACATTGTAGAACATTTTTGGCAAACTCTAATCTGGTCTTCCTGTTTTTGGCTTGTGGTAAATCCTCTGTATTTTCTCTGGTGAAGTCTTCTCTTGATTGTTGACTGTTACAAATACAACTGCTTTCTGTTCTTGATCAGTCCAAATGTGACAATATTTCACTAGGGAAAAAATAATTATTTTGTCATTCACTATACGTCCATGGTCGTCCAAAATATTTTGCTAGACAGCTAAATATTTGCCATCACTCCACATAGCTCAGATCGAAGGCAGAAAATACCATGAAAATAACAATTTTATTCGTTGTAAAACTTGTACATTCATTGTATTATTTTTTATCATTCTTTATTGATCTTTCCCTCCCCCATTATTTACAAAAAAATATATAAAAATCATATGGGCATTATAATAAAACGCCATTAAAGGATAACATGTTGACTCCCAGGAGCACAGTAAATGCATTCCAGTTGTATAATAGTTTCTGATTTTCCATTAGTCCATTAGTTTATTAGAAACATCATATTAATATTAGGTAGAACCCAAACTTTGCCTTCAAAATAGCTTCAATTCTTTATGTCATGGATTCCACAAGGTGTTGGAAACATTCCCTTTGAAATTCTGGTCCCAGTTAACATGAACGCATCACGTATTTGCTGCAAAATTGTAAGCTACACATGATGCAAGTCACCCATTCTACCAACCCAAAGGTGCTCTGCTAGATTAAGATCTGGTGACTAGGGCGGCGCTGAACATGGTCAGCAACAATGCCTAGATAGGCTTAGCCAATCAAGCAAATATAACTTCCTCTAGATGGGAAACATGTACCAAGAACACATTCCCCACACCATATTATGAATATGAATTTTTGATTTGTTCCTTTGTCTGTTTTTTTTTTTTTGTTTCAGTCTTCAGCTGTCCAGTTTAGGTGAACCTTCTGTAACTACAGACTCCTGTTGTGGGCAAACAGGAATGGAAACCAACATGGTCTTCTGTTGTTGGAGTAAGCTATATGTGTGTGTGTGTGTGTGTGTGTGTGTGTGTGTGTGTGTAAAATCTATATCTATCTATAAAATCTATCTATAAAATGTATATATATATACGTATATA
>JAOTRN010000009.1:14514267-14539008 GCA_028566695.1 Bagroides melapterus
AAAGAAAGAATGAAAGGAAGATATAGAAAGATAAAGAGAAAAAAGAAAAAGAAAGAAAGAAAGAAAGAAAGAAAGAAATAACCTTGGCCCATTTCTGTCCCTAGAGTGTATTAACTGGTCATGTTAAGGGGTTAACATTCTAAGCCACTGGTTCAATTCAATTTATTTGTATAACTCTTTTAACAACTGACATCTTTACCGAAGCATAGAAACAAAATTTACAGTTTAAAAAAAAGGTACTATTTATCTCTAACGTTTATTCATACTCTTCTTTAAAATTGACAGGAAGAAGTATTTTAAATCAGATGCAAAGGTTTTAAGGTTAGAATGGAATGAAGGAGATTGAGGCAGCCGACAGAGTACGTGTTTTAGACAACGCTGGTCTTTATGTGTTCGAGTTACACAGTTTCTGAAATTCTACTGCATGCACCTTTTTTCCCGAAAGTAGAGCCATTATCTCAACAGGTGCCAAGTTGTTCCGAGTTAAAAGTGTGGACGTATAACGCGACCGCCGCATCCGGCTTGCTCATCAGGGCTAGATGTTAGAGATAAATAATGTCTTAATTTTAAACTGTAAGTTCCTTTTTCATTCTGTTTCTATATTTCTGTAAAGCTGCTTTGACATTGTGAATTGTTAAAAGTGCTATAAAAATCTATTTGAATTTGAATATATTCACTAAATATACTGCATCTATATTGTCAAAGGTTATTGTTGAAATTCATTTCTCCATCATGTTCCGATGTTGTTTTTGATTTGAACCTACTGAGAGAGGAACTTTAACTGACATTGAAAATGACTGCCAGCTTTTTCCAGAGCCTCCCTGGAAACATCAGAGAATTATTTTTAAATATATAGTATGAAATATTCTTTTTTAAAGTAAATTCAATTATATCTTCTGTTGCTGATAAAGCCTAGCTAGAAATACATCTTATTGTAGTTAATATTGTATTCTTCATTAGTCTGGGACAAACCTGGTGCAGTATTATTATTATGATTATTATTATGATGATTATTATCACCATCACTGTCTAAAACAGAACAATTAAGCTGAATAACACAACATTGTTTGAATTCTATAAAATATCTACCCTAACACTGGGTTGCCTAAGAGCCTGGGACATTTTAGACAAATATAAATAGTAAAAATGATAAAAATTAAAATGATATAATAATGTATTAATAATAAATAGCTTTCACATACAAATTGAGTTATGAATGTGATTGAGATGCTGCCAAGCTTCCTCATGAGGAACCGAAAATATAATTAGTTCACCGTATATTTCCTAGAGGTGTTGTAATGCACTTATTATTATTCAGGAGGGAAAAAAGTAAACAGTAAACATGTGGATGTCTGTTCTGTGAGCAGGTGTGTTCAAAATGTTTCTCTTGGTAGCTTTCCTGGTATAAGCAATATCCTCATAACAATATAAATATCTTTCAATGTCTTTTTATCAGTTATAATTCATAACAGCTGATCAGACTACTAATCTGATAGATTATATAATGATTCTATATAACGGCTGTCCTTTTTATTGGTTGTGTGTACAAATGGAACCAAATTTATTTATTTAAATCATATCAATATCTTAATGTTAATTATAGGAACTATTTATTATGGTGCATGTTTTCAGATCGTGAGCATTTCCATTCCAGTTTTAACATCTTATAGATTTATGGATATTAGTATTGTAAATTAGTGTGGTAAGTACTTATATATTAATACTGTAATGTAATATCACATTAATAGAAGGCTCTGAGGACAGCTGTTAGTGCAGGACGAGGTAGAGAGGACGTCTGCAGACAGATGACAGAGAGTGTAGGAGACACATCCCAGCCTCCGTACAAAAGCCGTCAGTGGACTTCTAAGAGGAATTTAAATTTATTTATTTATTTTGTGGAATAAAGAAAGAAAATGTGACCTAATCTTTAAAATCCTCTCTCAACAGTACAAGCAGTAGTCTTTCATCCTAACGGTGAAATTCTTTATTATTTTTTTTTTTTTTTTAAATTGATTCTTCATTTCTGTTAATTTCTTACCCCATCGATTTTTCTTCAAAGAATTAAACACACTTGAACGACTCACCTTTAAAAAAATTTCTTCCTTCCTTTTTTTTTGCCTCTGTGTGAGTTTAAGGAGAGATGCACATGTGAGTGAGGGAGTTTCCAGCAGGTGTACATAACTCACGTGGTTTCTTGACAGCGTAAAATACTTTCTTTCTTCTTTTTTTTTTTTTGGCACCTGTAATATCTTTCATGCTTAATCCAGAATATATCTTCTTGTTTTGTACTGAGCCCTTATTTCAGCAGAAGTCCTAAAACAAAAAAAAAGTGTCCTTTTTTTCCTGATCAAATATAGAATGCAGATATCATAATACACTTTAAGAAAGTTTATAATTCTAACACATTTCTAGAGTAAAGACATGGACAATGACAAGATTATCCTGGAATTAAAATGCAGAACGGAGAAGAATAACAGGAATTGAACCTAAGATTGAAAAAACAAACAAATTCCTCATATTTATTGTTGCACACAATTTACACTCGGCTATTTTACAATGTATAAAAATAAAATTAAATTAAATTAAAATCCTTTTTTATTAGGAAAATAATTCTCTTGTCTTGCATTAAGAAACATTTGGAAGTAAACATTTGGCAGGTTTGTTACTAAACTGTCAGGGTCATGTGAGTAGTTTTATTCCCGGAAATAATTTGAGTGATTATGAAATATTACAAATAATTACAAAAATAATTAAAGGAGGAAAACTGAACAATTGCATTGTAACATGTGACATTTTAAGAAGTCGCACCACAAACTTTCAGCATTATAGTGTTTAATAAATTAATCTAGCTTTTTTTTTAATGTTGGATTTTTGCTTCATGTTCTGTGAAATATAATAATATTGAATGGATGGTTTTTTTGTTTTGTTTTGTTTTTGTTTTTGTTTTTTTAATGAAGGACGATTTGTAGAGGAAGAACAAAAAGAAATGATTCTGTAAGGGAATTTATAACCGTGTCATTTGATAGAACAGCTTCAACAATTTCTTTAAATTAAGTGAGAAATGTGTGAAATATACCAGTTTAATTATTAGAGGGTTCAGTCTTTTTCTTTAAGCACATTAAAGAATCTGAATAAAATATGGCTTCATTTGTTTATAAATATCATTTCAAAAATATAGATTATACTTCATCTTTTGTTAGATATAGTTCCTTTCATATAACAATCCGGGAAATATAGAAGATTGATGAGGTAAAGTCAGCGAAGTCAAGATGCAGGATTATGTAGGATTTCTGTTTTTTCTGTTAAACAAATAAAGAGTTAAATTAGGCTCAATTATTTATTACACAGTTTACAAATTACTACATGTAATGTTTCAAATTATAATCGACTTAAGTACAAAACAAGTATGGTGTATTATGTATTTATTTTATTTATTTATTTAGTTGATTACAAATAATTGAAAGGTATGATGAGGACTAAATCAGTGTCCCTGCACTTGTGGTGTGTTCGCGGTGGAGATGGTGAGCGTAAAGCCCAAGCGTGTCTGTGTGCGTGTGGGCGGGAGCGTGTGTATGTGAACCTGGTCACGCTCGGTTGATTCCAGGGGTCGTAGGTCAATGCTAGTTAATAAGAAGTGCCGTCTGGGGTCCCAAAGGTCGTCCCTTAGGGGCTGACCCTCTTGTTAGAGACACTTAGTGCGCTCGCAGTCTTTACCTTGTCAAATCAAACGAGCACCACAAAGTTTCAGTGGGTTCTGAACGGCCCCCTGAGTCACACTTTTGCTCTAGAGGTCATAACCTTTCATTCTCAACCAGCGGTTAGTAATAGAAAGCTCCTTTAGGCACATGTAATAGGTCAAAGTTCAGACTACTTCAAAAGCACTGGGTGGGGATCTGTCACGAGAGCAGCTAGAGGAGCAATGACGTGACAATTGGATTGAAAAACTTTGTGTGTGTGTGTGTTTGTGTGTGTGTGTGTGAGAGAGAGAGAGAGAGAGAGAGAGAGAGAGAACGAATGCGAGAGAGAGACACACTATAAAAATTTGAGATTATACAAAAAAAAACAATACAAACAAGACAGTTTCAGATTCAACTTTATTTTATCGAATTTTAAAGAAAATTGCGTACGTTTTTTTGTTTGTTTGTTTGTTTTAAGGCCCTAGTCAAGTGTCTAAAATCTGGCTTAGCGGCCATCTTGTGTTATATATTGCCTGAGTGTGGGAGAGAGTGGCTTGGTTATGAGTCACTGCATGCAGTCCCTTGTCCGCTGCAGCTTGCTGTACTACAGTTAATAGAATAGCATGTAGTAGAAGAACACCCAAGTGAAGGTTTCGTTAGCCACGCTGCCTCTGAGATGGTTATTTTAGAAACTCCACAGTGGACGACGAAGTGCATTAGCTCTTCTGGACTCCTTTTCATTCTTCTCTTTACGATATCCCTAACCAACGTACGCACTTCTTTTTGCAGTACATCGATACAGTTCGTGCATTTTGTTTACAGATGTGTGAGACGTTGTTGAAACTCTTTCGGTGACTCTTACCCAAGCCGCTTTGCACGTCGTTCAAATATCCAATCAAAAATATCTATGTATGTTTTACCTGCCTCCTAGAAATAAGGCTGCGGATTGGTTCGAGGCTGTGGCGAGATGTGACGTAGGGAAGTACCCCTTAAGAGGCTGAATTTCTTCTTCTGTCGAAAACAAGAGGATAAAATGTTACGGTTCTCACGCTCTAGAACACGCAGTTATCCGCAGAAAGCTCGAACCCGCTCGCTCTATCTGTTCTGTTGTGCAGCAGCACAGACGAAATCAGCTCCCCAGACACTGCCTTTCGAATATGTGGCAGTGTTGATTTGGGAGTCTGTGTGTGTGTGTGTGTGTGTGTGTGTGTGTGTGTGCGGACAGACACGAAGCAGCCCTTTGAAACAAAGGCAGTCAAAAAGGCAAAGGGTGAGCCAGGTCTTAAACTGTACCACATAAAATAAAAAGAGCAGCCGTGTTAGAGTGCATCTAAACAGGCAGGAAGCTACTTCAGGAAAGAGAGCAAAGGTTTCCCCCACCTTTTCATTAGTCTCTATCCGATTCAGGCTCACCAGATCTTGCTCATGAACAAAAAATAAAGTGAAATGACATATCAGATTAATCCGTTGAAACGCAGATCAAGTGTTTTACCGTTCAATGTCTTTCCTCAAGAGAACGAGAGCTAGTAAGATGGGAGGGGGCGAAATCTTCAAGCACCAGCCCAAGTCCAGCCCAGGTTTTGGTGTGAGACAGGAAAATAAAAAGGCAGGAAGTTTCGCCTTTTTTTTTTTTTTTTTCTCCCTGCTTTTTAAACTGTATTCTTTTTATTATTTCTTTCTTTTCTTTTCTTTTCTTTTCTTTTTTATTCTTTTCTTTTCTTTTCTTTTCTTTTTTAACAATACCTTTACAGTAATGTACCTCAAATGAAAAATGGTAAATGGAAGTTATGGTGAAAGAGGGAAAGGCAGAAAGACAGTAAAAAAAGAAAAGAAAAAGATTAAATGTGAAAATAAAATATGCAGATAAAGCAAAAATAAGCTGGACTGTTCGTCTGTGCTCTCCTAAGGTGTGGTTCTAGTTTTTTTTTTTTTTTTTTCTTGGCCTATTTTCCCTATGATTGGAGCAGGGTGGGATTTGAGTAGGTGGGGTAGATGGATGGAGGCATAGGGGACTAAACAAGAAAGAAAAATATTGTGAGGGAGGGCATATGAGGAAATCAGTGTAGCAGGGGCGGAGACTAGCATTTCTGTCTCCAGTTCAATTTCTGCCAATTCCCAGGACATTCAAGGTACTTTGCCGACGGTCTCTAAGGAGAATCGAGAGAGTTGAGAGTTTGTGAAAATCGTCAGACTAGATTTTGTGACAGTATTTAATCTGAAGGCATGACGGGGGACTTCATTTTCTTGTTTATTTATATGTCTGGATATATAAATCTCGTCGGGATTATGCGATCTGAAATCCAGAGTGGTGCGTGAGTGCATGCGAGGTCTGCACACTGGGGGAGGAGTGGATTGTATGTCACGCTCACTCACTCCCTCTCTCCCGCTTTCTCTATCTCTTTTACTCCTACCACCCTGTATTTGCTGCTTTTTCCCTCCCACTCTCTCTCTCTCTCTCTCTCTCTCTCTCTCTCGCTCTCTCTCTCCCCCCCCCCCTCCCTCTCAAGTGCAAGACCATGTGGGGCGTATGATGAGAAAGAGGCTCACCCCACTGAGTCTCATATTTCAACATTAGTCAGCTCTCTCTCTCTCTCTCTCTCTCTCTCTCTCTCTATCTCTTTCTTTCTCACTCTTCTGTCCACTCTTTCTCTCTCTGGCTCTCTTTCCTATGCTCCCTTCATTTCCTCCTCACACTCCTCTCTTTAAGACATGGGAGAAATTGCTGGAGCTAAGCTGAAAAAGCGTGGCAGGGAAGAAGGGAAAGGGAAGGAAAAAGGAGGCAGAAAAAAAAACCTTTCGGCTGCTTTTTCTGCTGCAAGGGCCTCCCCACCAGCGGGCCTAGCCAGAAAGGGAGGGCTTCTGCTCTCCTAATAGGATTTAACCCTCTGTCTACAGCCGCTGCACTGCAGCCGAACCAAAACCTGCCAACAAGTCACACTCTCCAGCGCATTGCTTGAGGTTTCATGCACCAGTTTTCGTCACTGGAGATTATTTTTTGTTTTGTTTTGGTTATCAGTTCTTCGTTTTTAAGCCTCGCGATGAATACGAGTTCTAGCTTTTTTTTATTTTCTTTTTCTTTTTTTGAGAGGACTTTGGAACATGGGATCTCTTTGGACATAGAGATCTATACAGTAGGTAGGTCTGTATCTAGTCTTCCACCATTTTTACGTACAAGGCTGGGCTCCATGAGGCCCGTGTTGCTTTGCCAGGTGCAAATTTTGGTCCTGCCTCAGTGCCAACTTCCTCTGTCTCATTCTTTCATTTATTTTCCCCTCACTCTCTGTCTCTCTTTCGCAGTTCTGACAGGGGTAGTGGTGTACGGGAGCTGTGTCTGGGAGAGATGCCAATTACTCACAAAAGACTGAACCAGAAGAGAAAAAAAATTCGGGCCACCGGACCAAAAGCAGAGCACAGATTTTTCTTTTTTTTGCTGTGAAAATGTTACACAGACACGTGAGAGGGAGTGCGGAAGGGAAACGTTGCTCCGTTTTCTGTAGCGGATTCTTCATGCACAATCTCTCCCAGAACTAAAAACCCTCTCTGGAACACATGCTTGGAGGGAGTACTGTATACTTCCAGAAGCTGGTCGTGCTGATGGTTCAGAAGCCCAAGAGGGAAGAGAGAAAGGCACATCTGAGAAACGCCAAGAGGGGAGGGAAAGGAGGAAAGAAGAAAAAACGGAAGGAGGAGGAGGGGAGGACCTTTTCCAGCCTGTTAAATGTTCCCCAGGCCCAGCCAAGGCGAAGGCAGGCACTGCATGCTGATTTGCATTCAGCGGACATGCTAATTGTGTGTTTTCTAACATACTCCATTCATTCGGACGAGGCTCTAGTCTACAGACGGGCTTCATACACGCCTCCCAGACACCCGCGTGGCCTCCTATTGTTGCTGAGGCCGCTTTAACCGAGCCGAACAACTCCAGGCCCGGGCCAAGGCACAATGTGGAGCACGGGGGTAGCCTGGATCTCTAGGCTGTTGTGGAGAGAGGACAGAACGGGGAAACATTTAGCTAGAGCTCCCTTCTCAGATTCGGAGTTCCTCTATCATTTCTTTCTCCAGCCACAACGAAGAAGATATTGCGGGGGGAAAAAAACCTTTCTGAGAAGGAAAAGAGGCCTGTAGGAATTCGAACCTGAGTATCCGAAACACTTTTAGAGGCTTGAGGGTTAGATTTCTGTAAGTTCCGTTGAGATTTTTTGTTTGTGATTAGTTTCTACATGTGTGCGTGCGTGTGTGTGTGTGTGTTTCTGTGCATGCATGAATTTTTCTCTTCTGTTTTTCACTGGCTTTATAATTCTAACGAATTTTCAACAGGTCCGGTGGTATTTGTTCCTCTTCATGGTATGACAGGTGTTCTTTATACCAGCATTAACCTCATCGTTATTGCAGCCGTAATATTTTGCATTCTAGCAACATATTTAGGTTTTCTATATTTTGTAAGAATAATTTAGCATGTGAGCTAGTGAGAGTTTTTTTTAATCTTTAATTTCTCCCTGTTTCTCAGACAGTTCATGTGAGCAAAACTTCTGTTTAGTCTTCAGGCTCATATATATCGTGCATTAAGGACAATCGTCAGATGTTCTTGAGGCCTTTAAAACAAACAATTCTGCACACTAGTGATTTTTGCAGGATTATTTTCCAAAATGGCGGCGTAATTGATTTAAAATGGATTCTGCTCCTCACAAATATTTTCTTCAGGAGAATTCAGAATTAGTCTGTAGTGTAATACGACTCCTACGACTTACTAACACTGAGCACCCATTACCTTGTACAATACCATTGGGATTTATTTTGGATTTTTTTTTTTTTAACATTTTGAAAATTACATTTCAGAATTTTTCAATTTGCTCGCGTTTATAATGGCTTTCTGCATTTTCTGCGGAGATTTCTATGCAATTTTAGGAATTTGATCATAATTAATTGGAAGCATGAAATATACATTAAATATATAATGTTATTTTACATCGCTGTGTAAAAAAAAAAGAGTCTTGGCTCTTTGTTACTTTCTTTTTCTACTGGGATATACTGGAAGAGCAGAAACAGACGGAATTATTTTGATTACATCCCATCAAGTCTCTTTATCTTGGTAAATATTTGAGGTGTGTGTATGAGAGAGAGAGAGAGAGAGAGAGAGGGAGGAGAGAAAGGGGAAGCGACCCTAAAACTTGACATAGACTTTATTTATTCCTGATTCGTGCCATGCCACCAGTGAAGTCCCACAAACCCACACGTCATTTTAGGATGATTTCTAAAACTGGTAACATAACATTACCCACGTATATCCTGGGTTTTAAACAAACTGCAGAAACACAGTTCTTATTCCTGATGAGACAAGGCTAGAGCCTCAGTGGAAACCAGCTCCGCCATTTTGATTTCATTTTACAGAAGTACAAACGTCACTCTGAGCTTTTGTACTTTGCATCACATCCGTTTAACAAGTTTGCATATTTTTTCACTGATGAGGCACACGTTGTCGCATCGATCGCACACGCACGCACACTCGTACGTTCGCACGTTCACACCCATCGATATTTATTTCTTTTAATAAAAACATATTCCTTGGTGACACATGATATATGCCTTTTTTAATATACAAAGCCATACTCCCAAAAAATGATAAATCTGAGATATCTCTGATGATGCTAATTACTTATATCGAAGAATGTCATAAAGCCGCCGATATTTACATTTTCAGGGGAACGTTATTAGATTTTAAACAATACAAAATAGAATAAAAGGTACAACACGTGTTATCTGTGTACAGTAAAGGATCAGCATGTTTCTCGTTTTCTCTCAGCATCACAGTCATTCCGTCTCACTCAGTCAGACTCTTTCCTCCACACAGAACCATTCACGTGAACGATGTGAAGCGTTTTCTTTTGAACGCCTCAGCTCCGAAAACAGCACGTGCACCTGAATCTGGTGCCAGGGCCGTTTCACACATTTAGCATAATATATTCAATGAAATCTGTTTTGAAGTCCACGTCCCGTGCAAAGATTGCATGTTTAATTGCCGAGGGTTCGATTTCTGAGTGTTTGTGTGCATGTATGAGGGTTAACCAGAAATCAGTGTACACACACGTGATTTGTTTTGCGAACGATGACCGAATGATATTAGACTAAAACGAATTTTCGGACGGATTGGATTGTTTTCATTTCAACAAGTAATCCGGTTGCCCCTTGTAGGCATCTTTCATCCAGTTTAAATCGAGGACAATAGCAAAAAAAAAAGAAATCATATCTCTCCTATTTCCTGTGTAGATACGTATATATATATTTATTATATATATTATATATGTTATATATATATAAAATACATCGTTATACGGCTACAAAATTAAGCCTTTTATTTTAAGGAGTTCACAAGCGGTGACTGAGACTAAGTGAGTCTTTGTGTTTTGCTCTTTTCAGGTGTGTCTAAAGCTCGATCCCGTCCTACACACTCAGACGAGGCTTTCTGCACAGGTGAGAGCTACTTTGCTTTAAAATCAACAAGCAATTTTTATTTATTTTAATTTTTTCTGCAGAATAAGAAGAAACGTTTGCTCCTTCTTTACTTTTTTTGCCAAATTTCTTTTAAAAAATATTTAAAGGGATTCAAAATCGTACAGTAAAAGGCCGTGAGTAAATCTGATGTTATTTATCTCCTCACATACACCGAGTTGTCCGTTTTGAGGACGATTCAACACACTTTAGCAATTTTCCTACTAAACCAAGGAACAAACCAAACAAGTGATTTGTTTGAGCAACGGAATCAACGAACCATGACGAACTTCACGAGAAGGAAAACACAATTTTAAGCACGCTTTCAGGAACATTTGATGCGCAGCACGATTAAAACACAACTTTTCATTTGCTTCTTTCAGATGTATTAAAGAGTCTTTTTCTGCATGTGGCAAATGTTTTTAGAATTTTGTGCAGAAAAACTTTACACAATCCGTTCGGGTTCGGACAACGCAACCTGACTGGAAGTATTAACCAAATTAACGTTGTGTTACTCAGTCATTCGATAAAGAAAACTACAATTACTTGAACAAAAATATCTACAGTTTTAAACGTTGTATTAAAACACAAGACAAAGATAATGAATATATGGATCTGTGTGCTTCCAATTTTGATCCGTTGTTACTTATCTTACTTTTTTTCTGCTTTGAGGACACTTGACAGCTTGAAATCCTGCAGATAATCATGTCATAAATCCATAAGCATAGGCTTGACTCTTCATGGTAAATCAGCTAACTGTTGATTATACACATTATATTAATATCACTGCTCAAACACTGCATTGTATCATTACACACTTAAACGACGGATATAAATAATGGGATCATTTTATAGCTTTAATAGCTAAAATGCTAAAAAAAAAAAAAAAAAAAAAGCTCTGAGGATTATTTTTAAATTAGATTAAATATACGAATTAAAAAAAATTCTTACAAGACACAAACTGGTGCCTAGGAACTAATGGATCTACTAAAATCTGTAAAAACACACACACACACAAATCAATCTTTTACTGTAACAGGTTTGTGCCATGTTTTTCCTTAGTCTGTCTTTTTTCCTCAGTCCACTCAAATATATTCTGTAATGAAAATATGATTGATGAAAAAAATTGTTTTAAATAGTGTAGGTATTTTTTTGTTGTACAGGAACGCTCACTTAACCTTCACTACAGTACATACTGATTGTTTAAAACTGAATGTTTAAAAGAATATAAACAGATTCCTTTCTCTCTCGTCCGTTTCTATGCCTAAAGCGTTGGAAAAATGAACGAGCTTCTGGAGAGTCTCAGCGAACATTTTGAACATTATCCAGCGTCATACAGGCGATTGTGAGAGTGTCGCAGTTTGGGAGACGAAGGACTAGACACGGGGCGTGCAAGATAGAACAACGGAGTGAAAATGTGTTAGATTAGCCTTTTCTTATTTTCTTATTCGTCCAGCTTAATTTTAGTCGTCTGACCCGCATGTGAACAAGCAGCTTTTCAGTGTGCCCTGGACTCTTTTTGGCTCCACCCTCTACGCCTTGACCTTGGATCAACGCCATAAACTGTTGTTTTCCACTTGTGCCGAAGTACTGGCAAGGGTATGTCGTACTTCTGAAACCCTCGTTCCTTGTCTACCCTGCCCTTTGTCACCCCTTTCCCCTGCCCCCAGATGCTTGGCTGGAAACACAACCTGCTTGTGCATAAGGCACTGAGGATGTGGCTCTGCTACCCCATCACTGCCGTCCGATATCTCCTCTGGAATTCTGCACATGCCAGGCATTCGGTTACTCAGCCAGATGGTGGAAACATCTTAAACACACCTCTAATATCTGCTCATACCTCTAGAGAAATGCGTCTAAAGACGTGCGGGGCATTGAAATATTTTCAAGGATGATTATACACATTTTAACTCATTATTTTCATTCGTCATACTGAAAGCTGTTTCCGTGTAGGACCGCTAGCAAGCGAAAGGGTTTCACAAGTTGTAGAATGTACAACTGAACCGTTTAAAAGAAAAACAACTCCTAACTCGTTTCTCCACATTGTTTGCTTTGGGCTGCAGCCTACTTCCGCTTGGCACATTTAACCATCCATATTGTGTTTATGAATTATAAGCCACATTACATAAGTGCCCACTACACACACATTTCCACACCACCTCCTATACTACCAACGCGAAGCTCACAGGACCTCTAGAGTGTCCTTCTGCCATGGGCCTGCGCCCGGGTAGAGTTCCGAGGAGCAGATGGCGTCTCTGCATGGCATGGGACATCACAGCGTGATGCAGCTGAATATATAGGGGGGGAAACTGTCCAAGCAAATGTTAAATGCAAAACAGGATTCGGTAAGCTTACTGTTTCTTTCTTTTATTTATTTTTTTTTTGTTTTGTAAAATACCATGTTCGGGGTCTTTTTTTTCTCTTAATATACTCTTTGTGTAGATTGTATTTATTTGCTCAGTGGAGAAGAGCAGACCTGGGTAAGCTAGAAATAGTCTCAGTCCTTCAGTCCTCTGGTTTTGCTGTGGAGCTTTAAACAGTCAAAAGTATTTGAATAGTGCTCTATTAATAGCCTAGCAACAGATGCATTTCTGTCTTCCAATGGCAGAGGGGCAGAGTTAAGGCATGTGGTTTGAGAATGTGTCAGCCTGACAGATCATCTCAGTCAGTCACTGTAGCTCGTCTGCATCACACCGTGCCCATTGCTGCTTCAGCACTCTTTATCTCCAATAGTCCATTCAGAATAGGACAGGACGAACGTTTTTTTTTCAGTATTTTGAACTTATTTTTTTTAAATAGCATCCAAAAGACTCAGTAGTAGTCTGTCAGTCATTCATACATACATGCACAGCCTTATATAGCCAAACACTGTACATTCGAATGAGATTAAAAATTGAAATTCATGGCGAAACCTTTCGAAATTAGAATTTGGTCCTTGGATGTTGGCAAGTCTTAACTTACTTAACTCAAAACAGGATGCAGCTGGTCTCCTGTGTGAATGGAGGAGACTGAGTCAGGGACGATTAGTGGAGGAACGCCTGATAACTTTATTTTTGACCTGTCACTAAGGTGCTTTTTTATATTACGTTATCCAAACCTTTACTATAGAAATTATAGCTGAATTTGGATGTTCACATCCAGCTATGGAAATTTCGACTGCGGAGAACAATGAGCCCTCAATCGTGACAGATCACTGTGGAAACAAGCCCTATTATGTATTGTACATTACTATTATGACATAATATACACTGTCTGTGGTATGCATCGGCTCCAGACAGTCCGTGTCGAGAGAGAATTTTATTTTTCATTAAGGTTTGCGACTGTGTTGGGGAAATCTCATCCAGAACTCTCACTGATGTCTGACTGAAGTTCTTCCCAGCAAGTTTTCTTGCGTACTTCTTCAACTTTCAGCTTTCCCCGTTAGGGGTCGTCACAGCGAATCATCCGTTTCCACCTAACCTTGCTTGCATTACTTGTCTTTATGTAAATTTTTTGGAATTCCGTCTAATTCTTGTTGATGAATCAATACCTGTGACACGATTCAGGTTCGTTTTGACTACCGATTAAAGGTAGTTTTGGTGAAATGAAATTAAAAATTGAACAACAATGTTGAGCTTTACAAGCCGACAAATATAGGACATCTGCAAGGCTAGCGCAAAACCAACTATTTTGAGTTCACAAGCTCGGACACTTTCTGCGGTTTCGTTTCGGCGGCGTACGACTTTGTCAGGTAGCGCGTTTTTTCCTTCGGATTCACCAAGCCGGCATGTGAAGACACAGAGAGCGAAGCCTCTGCACGCCGTGCGTTTGCTCAAACGTCATATTATTCACGTAACCCTGACTAACTTCGCATGAAGTACGCTGAGGAGTAGATCTCTCCCATCTCTATTAGTTCAGTTGGTGCCACAAATTATTATTATTATTTAAATCTCATTTATACCCTTGTTTTCTGTTCAGTGGAAACAAGAAGCAAAGCAATCGATTTTGCTTTTTCCTTTTTTTCTAATTTTAATCTGTGACCTTTATCTTTGTTCATTCTCAGTGCTTTGAACTGAGCTGACAGAATGCATGTAGGAGTGTTGTGGTGTAAAAAAAAAAAAAAAAACTAAATTCCTGCCTATCGTTTCATTTCTGGACATTCACTCCTGCCCTTGTTTTGTTTTGACCCACCCAATGGTCAAATGTGAAAACATGAGGTCATCACATCAACTTTTTTTCAGCAAGTAAACAAGGTGGGTAAAAAAAAAAAAAAAAAAAAAGGTTTCTGGGAAAATTTTCTATAATTCGTTTATTCGCAAACAGAAAAATGAGATGAAAATGAGATTTAAATGAATTGAAGTAAAAATATTCCGTAAATAAATAAATAAATAAATAAACGATTATCATAAAATGTACAATTTAAACAAAATATGTGTCACAGATATTGGCACCCCTGCATTTTGTTCTTTGGGCAAAATCTCTGTAAAATCAAAATGGTATTTCTAATGTAAAATTGGAGAATGCAGATGAAGGAAGCTGAGCAGCAGTTTTAGGCCAGATCCTTCAGTTTTAGGTCATTTCTTGCAGAACCTCAACACACAGTTTTTCAGTGGGATTTAGACAAGGTCACTGGGAAAGCCACATCAAAACCATGATTCTCTGATCATTTAGCCATTTCTGTGTTGAACTAGACACATATTTTAAAGCTGTGAGCTTTGTGAATGTCATGCTATGATACTTCCTCATTCTCACAGTACATAGGGGCAAAATAGGTCTGTGAACTCTTCTGGCTAGATCATTACAGCTCCGGTTGTTTTAAACTTCTTAATTATCTTAATTATGCCTGTGGGCATTTAATGGCATGTAGAGATTTTATAGCCACTGCCAGATTCATGAAGGCCAACCCACTTTCCTTGTTCCGTTTGTGCATTGCTTGACCCTTTCCCCTCTTGATTTCCTTCTTAGGAATTCAGGCTGTGTCATCTCATATATATATATATATACCCCAGCGTGACAGGAAGTTGCAGATGACCGCTGAAGAGACTCTACACACTCAAGTGACCTCTAAAAAATGTAAACTATACATTTTGTTTATAAATATAAAATCGAGCGGCTCTAATAACATAGGTTTGCCAAGACACATCCTTTTGTTCATGTGTGACTCTATGTGTTTTTGTAAGCGGAATATTTTTTCTTAAATTGATAACCTTTTTGTGAGATTATGTCTTGTGTTAACCACACAAAAAATTGTTTTGTTTTTTTTTCTCGGGCAAGGGTGTCAGTAATTCTATAGCTCCATTAAATCAATAATAGTTTAAAATAATGTCAGGATTGCGTTTACGTGTTCATGTATGCTTGTTCCTGCTTCCTGTGTGCTAGAGCTTATCTGTAATAGTGAGTCTCTGTTTAGGTATGTTCGAGTCATTAGTTACATTAAATGTGCTGTATCAACTGCAGAGGTGATTGAGAGGTCATGGTGTCTGTCTCAGACCACCACAACGTCTGCTCATCCAGGCTGGCTGCAACACTTGTGTAATAGGAGCTTCTAGCATGTATAAATAGTTGTTTCAAGCTTGTGCCCATTAACCTGGGGCCATATGAACCTTGAGCTCCTTATTTAGCCTTAGCCTTGCTCATATGACTGCACGGATTTCTCCTGTTCACACCCAGAGCCGTTCAGCGAACGCTGGTGACATGAAAAGAAGCCTGTGGTGTTATCATTCACATGTTAAGACACAGGTGGACGTTTCGTAGTTACATGATTCATGTGCTGTTGCAGGATTGTGACAATGCATACTGTTTGAATTCATACATAGCTTGAATTTAATCGTACACCAACGTATACCACAGTTGCTGCAGTTAGATTCCTTTTTCTTTTCTTCTTTTCTTTTCTTTTTTTTTCAAACCCATGCAGCATATTAACTTTAACACGACTCACCCAAGTTGGGGCAAGTAATATTTTCTTCTGCACCCTTGTTTTTCATAGTGTAGGAGGCAAGCAAAAACGAATTCTATCATGTAATACCGGGGGAGAATTCACACATATTTTTGAAAGCATGATGAAATTTTTCGTTCCTAGAATTTCAGTAACAAAGAATGACCTTCCTCATGCCGCAGCTCGTGGTGCACCAGTTCAACGTGGTGCGCTGTCAGATTCACACTTAATGTGTGGAGTTTGTCGCTGGATGCAACACAAATCTAATAAAGACAATTTTTCATATTTCTACTCGATTTCTTCTTCTTTTTTTCTTTTTACAATGGCTGATTTTGAAGAAACATCAGCATATCACAGTGTGCTTCCAGTTTACAAGACTGCAGTTCTATTGTGAATCACCAGTGAACCGTCGTGTCTGTCACGTGACCCAGCAGATTTGCGATTGGTCGGAGCATCACATAGCAACAGAAGAGACTGCAATTCTTCCAATAAGAAGCGTTTCATTAACTTTATGAACATGGACCTAGATCAACTAATGGATTTAATGAGTCTTGGGTTGTTTTTTTTTTCCCCATGCTACAGATGGAGGCGAGAAATGTTGAGGCACACTGGAAGGAGGCACCAATAAACAAACTGGAGCCCCTAAGAAAAAGATGATTTGCTTGGTCCAGGTATCGTATGTTTACGTGAGTAAAATTCAGCCTGTTTTTTTAAATATCAATTTCTGTGTAACTACATGTATTTTTGTAATGCTGTTCATTTGTTGTTCTTGTCGTGATTCTGTACACTTGAATGTAACCTTGTTTGCAGCCTGAGCCGGACCAGCTGACCGCTCTGTTCAAACTGTCCTTTGGGGTGAGGTAGTAGGTTGTATAGTTTTAGGGTCATACCCTTGCTGTGAGATAACTATACAACTTACTGTCTTTCCTGAAGTGGCTATAATATCATCGTCATGATGTGAAGTGACAGTTACGGTTATGGCATGTTGCTCACTGCTACAGCTGGCATCTTCCCTCGGATATGTTTAGCGTTAAGCGTGGCAGTTTCATGAACAGAACAAAACACTAATTATCCTTCTTCGTGTATTTCTTTCCCTGCAGCTGCAGACTGCAGATCTGACTTGTTCAATGCGAGGAATGCTTTGAATTTACCAGATGAGATGTTTCACTAGTTTCAGGAAGCGAATGTCTGGATGTACATGTTGCAGTGCTATTCATAAATATTTGCTTGGATTGTGTTGGTCAATGCTTTCACTGTACCAATACCATTTTTACTTTATATACACACTGTCAATAAATAGTAATGTTCTGATAATTACTGTGAAGTCCATGCTAATATAAATGACAAGATGCTTCCATTCTCATGCTCGCATGAGATTAAGAAGTCAGCAAGTACTTTAATGTAAAGGCTACTGTCATCCACCCAAGGGTGTCTTCCACCCTTCTGCAGGTTTGCCCCAAGGGCATTTTCTGGTGTTCGTACAGGATGAGGTAGTAGGTTGTGTGGTTTCTGGGTAGTCATTTTGCCCCATCAGGAGATAACTATACAACCTACTGCCTTCCCTGGAGGGCAGCAATTCAACACCTAACCACCTGTAGGGTGCAGCACTCACCCTTCATTGTTTCAATAAATGTTGTGACTTGTATGTGTAACACTTTATAGCATGTTGTTGTTTATATACACCATATGCACAGTGTCACACAAGCATGAACGTTTTTTTTTTTTTTTTGATGGTTTCTTTAGTGTAGCAGAATTATCCTATATGTAAAAGTCTAAATGATTGAGTGAAGAAACATGATAAGTACAATTAAATGATACAATTAAAAACATTATAAGATCACTGGACAGAATCAGGTGACCTCGTTTTTAGATCAAGATGCCACGAGTAAAAGAGCTAAGCCACTTTTTTTGAAAGAGCATTCATTTTTGTGGTGCACTGACAGCAGGAGCTTCAGTCGCTAAGTCTGCTCAGCTGGCTGTGTTTCAATAGGACCAGAGATTAAAGTGACATCATAATTTAGGACTATGGGAAAGACAGTAAACAGGGTTGTAAAATTGAAAATGAAAGCACATATTCAATACTTGAGCTGTAGCGAGATGCGTAAGGAAAAACAGAAGAGCAACTGTTCTTCAGGTGACTGAGCATGTCAACACAATGAGATCAGACTATTAGCTACATAGAGAGAGAGATATTATAGTAGGGATGCCGTGCAAAGCACACTTTAGAGATCACTTGTGCTGAAACCACAGGACCCGGTTTAAAGCGATGTGGAAAAAAGTGATATGTATGGCGCAAACTACAGTCCTGATGAACTGAGCAGGTCCAAAGGCTTTGTTATATTTTGTGATGAATATTTTACATTCATGGTTTTAGGTAGACTTGTTCCATTAGTTTGAAGGGTCACTGTAAATCAGTTCAGTTATATATCTGACCGCTGATACAGTTATATATCTGAGTTATATCATCTTTTTCCTGTGATGAAACATTTCTTTCCTGATGCGAGTGCTCTCTACCAGGATGACGGTGGTACTCAGTGACAGGGCAGGAAGGATCAGTGAATGGTTTGATGAGTACAAAAATCATAAAAAGTCATTGAACTCAACCCACTTGAACCTGGAAGATTTGGACTGATGTCTTTAATAACACTATCATCAAAACCCCCAGTTAAAGAACACCAGCCATGTTACTTCTGTTAACTGGTGTCTCTTATTACACTTTACTACTTGGGGTTAATCACGTAATGTGCCATCAGTCAGACTATGATTAAGTGTAGGGGAAAAGAAGACAGAAAATCGTAATATATTTGATTATATACATCCACAAAATGAGAAATAGAAGCTAAGAATAAGAATAGCATGTGCTTTCTTGTTATAACATGTTATTACCATTACACAACGCTCATTTTATATTAAGGAAATAATCCATTTGTACAGAAGCATATAATAGTCGAAGGAATATCATATTACTCTAGAGCTAGATGTAGGTGCCCCAGAAGACCGACATGAATTGAACTACACAGTAAAACATGATAGCCTGATTAAGTTAAATTAAGTTCAGTTAAAACTTGTCTTGACTACTTGAGCTGAAGCCAAGATTATCTTTAAGCTGTGTTTACTGGATTTCTTAAGGCAGCAGGTAAACTTTTGTTTAAAAGTTAAATGTCTTACAGCATGGGTTTGTAATTACACCTTGTGTGCTCACACTGTTAATAAGCATATTAATAACATGGTTTATTAATATGGCACTAAAATTCTTAAACCAGCCTTGATGACCTGTGTGGGAAATTCAAAATCCGCAGTTTACAGCTATATTCTCCAAGCTAAACCAACAAGCAAGCATCAATTCATGTGAGGGAAGCTATTGATCTAAACATAGTTGTTTTAATTCTGTGTGTTTTGCTGTGTGACTGTAAGAAGCAAGAGATCTACTGAAATTTTCCTGAGCGCTCACTCAGAACAAGAGCCCAAAGAAAGTGAGAAATGGTGCCACCTGCTGTTCAGTACGATACAGCAACTTGGGCATCTAAGACAGTACAAAGAGATATTAATTGAAGAAAAGTACGGTTTCTGTGTCAGTGCTTTTCTGTCAGTGGTCATCGCAAATGGTTGCCAATGAAGCAAAAAGGTGCGTGGCTTAGCTATTAAAGTACAGAAGCTGAAAGAAGGTCAACTTCCACACAGCGAAGACCAGGCGAGCTCCGACTTTGGTAAACCCCGATCCGCTGTAGCATCAGATTCCTGTTTTTGGCTAACATAAGTGAAACCCTCACCAAACCCCATCATATTTTGCCGCCCACCCCCCACACCCGACACACACACACACCACACCACCCCCACCACTCCATTCTGTATTGTTTACACATTCTGTTCTGTTAATTTATATATCTACACGTAACATAATTGCACATTATTTTCCAATCCTATATATTCTATATATTATTATTTCTATAATATGCATTATATTTTTAACTTTTCTAAGTTCCTTATATTAAAATGGGGTTATTTGCAAAGTCTAAGGAGGAGCAGTCGGGTTTTTTCATTTCACCGCAATTTAGATTTACTGTATATAACTGTATAATGAACGGATCTTGAATTGAATCGTGAATCTTGACATGCATTTCAGCTCAGCACGGTTGTACGGTGGTTATTTGAGTTACTGCAGACGTCCTGTTTGCTTAATCCAGGCTGGCTGTTCTGAAACCGATCTGCTTGATTTTATGCATCGGGCTACTGCCAGACAGTCCAAGATGAAATGAAAACTACGGACTGTGCATATCAGTAAACTACATTTAAGCACTAAAAAAGAATGAATAGAAATAATAGAAAATGTGGTAACAATGTGCAATATATTTATATGTTACATGTAGCTGTATTATGTGCGACAATGTTACATGTAGTAACAGAATGGAAAGTGAAATATTAACGTGCAGGTGAGTCATATGTAGTAACAGTAAATTGCAGTGTGCAAAACTTCAGTGAAGTCTTGATGGACTCCTTAGAGATATGTAAGATGGACATGTCCATGTTGAGGAGTCTGGTGGCCTGAGGGAAGAAGCTCCTCCTGAGACTCTCAGTTCTAGCCAACAGACTGTGGAAGCAGTTGCCTGATTGCAAGCAGTGAATATAAAATAGATTTATACATATGCAAAGTCAGTCATTACCTCTTTTCAATAGATTTACAGCCACAAATCTCTTTTCAATACAAACCAGGGCCTATAATTCAGTTTCCGGTATGTTGTATGTTATAGGTGTACATTTACATTTACGGCATTTAGCCAGAGCGACGTACAAAAGTGCTTTTTTTTTTCTAGGTCTCTATCAACGAATACATTAACAGTGGTTCACTTGGTTACAGACTTAGGATACCATCAACCTAAAACTGTGTTCAGGGTTTTAGTATATGATATATATTTAATTTTACATTTCTAATTAATCAATACACATATTACGTCCATTCATGTAGTGATAGAGGTGACATCAAGCAATGTAATGGTAAATCTTACAGTTGAGTAAGCAATGGTGAATGATTTGAAATCTCATTTGAAATAGTTACTGCAAGCTCTTTTGCATTGCAAAAGCAATATGCAGAAGCACATGAAGTTCACACTTTATGTCATGAAATCGTCCAGTCTTTTTTTTAAAGCATGCAGTCTCCCTGCCCCTGGGGAGATGGACTGAGAGACACAGACAGCGAGGGAGAGAACAGATTCCGGGGTGTATTGCGACACAGTGCTGGTGTCCTCATGTTCAGCACCCTCAGGGAAATTGGCGAAGGTTCTGCTTTACTCTAAGTCAGGAGTAGCTCGAGCACAGGCAGTGAGCCAAAGGACTTCAACCCATCATGTGCTGAAAAGAACAGGGCCAGGAACAAACCAGCTGCTTATAGCCCCTTTGAGCCCTGTACTCCACCCAGGATATGGAGAACAAACATGTCTACATGTCTACAAAGCATTCGAGAAGTTTTTAGTTAATTAATGCCGTCAAAATTATATATTAAAAAAATTTTATATACAGATTGGATTAAAGCCTTGTATGTTTTACAATAGGGGGAAAAACAAATGCTTTCTGTAGACATAATTCATCTGAGAGTATGAAACAGCGCCATCTGTTGGTACATACTGACTTGCCCCCCCAAAAAAATACATTCTGAATGTTCGTATTTCCAAAAGTAACAAAAACAAACTTCCTGTTTATTGCCATATCATTTCACATGTGTTGCGTCACCACTGTATAGTGCAATTAGCAAAATCTCACCATCTGGTGAGAGTGAGCATGGGTTTGTTTTGGAGCCTGCTTCGTCTCAAAGTTTCTTAATTATAGCATCTTGGGGAGTTTTCCCCTCGCCAATGGCTTCCACATCAGGGATTTTGACATCGATTTCTGTTTAGAGAAAGACTTCTGTGTCATAAAATATGTAGGAGGATTAAAAAAGAAAACGCATAAGTATGAAGAAAGGGAAAATAGGTTGCATGATAGCATGAAGATGTTTTAAGATATGAAGTGGTCACTAAACTCAGTCAGTGTCCAAAAATTACATTTAAACCCACACAAACCAAACATTAAACTAAAGAAAATTTCACATATATATATTTTTAAACAGCTAGAGTATCTCTGCAATCTTCCTAAACATACATTTCTGGAACATAATCTTCCTAAACATACATCTATATGCATTAATTTACAGTTATAGTTGTATATAGTGTTGCAGTATCTTAATATAATGATAGACAATTTAACCTATTAGTTCTAACTGCAGGGTACATTTGTGAGTTTATGTGTGTGAGGTGGTTTTGCCATATGGGATTTGATAGGGATGACATATTAGGGCCACAGGAATCTGGGACATTTATGGCCACAGACTCACCCAAACTGGACAGTTGATTGGATTAGAAACAAAAACCACCTGGTCTTTCCACAGCCTAATCCAACTGTGCCCATGATGGCCTCTTGTTGCTCAGTCAGTGGTTTTCTTCACCATTCAGAATAAACTCTAGAAATGTTTGTGTGAAATTCCAAGGAAATACTCAAATACTCAATCCAGCCCATCTGGTACTCGTATCTATGTCACAATCCCAGTCACAGAAATCGAACTTTTTCCCCATTCTTATGTTTAATGAACCATTAACTGAAGCTCTAGACTTGTATCTGCATGATTATTTTTTATTTTGCTTTGTGCTGCTGCCACATGATTGGCTTCTTTCCATTAATAAAACTAATTACATTAACACATGAATCATCATTTACCATGTATATCAGTCATATTTTAAAGAAGAAAGTCTTACCATTTTGACGAGAATGACTGAAAGCAATTAAGATGTTAATGCCAGAATTAGCGCTGCTTCATACAGAGAGGCCTACAAACATGGCAGCCGAAGGCTGTCATCACAAACTCTGTCACGTTCAGGTTTACCTTCCTTCTGCTCACATACACCTGGACTGACTTCCACAGTCACACCAACAGTATAATAGGAGGCACTTTCCACCAATACTGTGAAGTTTATACACTCAATGTTTATTACCTGTTGATTCCATTGAAGCATTCTCTTGTGATAGTGTTTCTGGTTACTTGGTTTATGTCTTTGTCTTTTGCCCTGGTTACTCTAATTGTACAATGCCTTCTTACTTCTTGTATCCTGACTTTTATTTTGCCTAATAAATCACATTTAAATAACAGGGCTTCCAAATATTGTCTCCAAATTCGTTATCATCATATTCTAATAATGTAGGAACACAGTAAGCACAGTAGACAAGTAACATTAAGTCATTTATTTCCTATGGCAAGTTCCTATATCGATAACATTGTGAAGAATATATTCAATATTTTAAAAAAAACAAACAAGAAAAACAAACAAACAAAAAAAAAATCTATTCCAAAAGAAAAGGTTCCAATATGAATAAATGGAGTTGAAATTACAATTTAAAACAAAACACTTTCTTTCTTTCTTTTTTCTTTCTTTCTTTCTTTCTCTTGTTTTTCAATTGTGCCACAAGGCAGAATTTAAACACATTCAATCTTGAGGCATTTCATGCATCTATTCATGAACCCATTACATCCACTACAGATTTCCTCCTCTCCGGTGTATTTTAAGACTGTCCCAATTTACCTCTTGAAAATGATTAAATTATGAGATCTGTACATGATTCAAACTAACTTTATGCTTCTTTTGTTACAGTAGTACATATTCTTATGCATTAGTCATAAAATTATTATAAGAAAAAACAGTAAAACTACTTAAAGCATATTTAATGTACGCTAATATTTCGGATGTTGATTATTTTGTGGACTCTGATGATCACATCCCTTACATAATGATAACTCAATACACCTTAAACACTGATGTGCCAATATACCCAGTGTGTATGAATACACTAATGTACTGTAGATCACGTAACGGTAAAAACAAATTTTTTGAATCGTGTTTTAGTTCATAGGTGATTAAACGACACTATATTTGTATTTCACTCCACCCTCCACGTCCGGTAATTGAGACAAATCTCGGCATTTGTCTCTTAGGGGGCGTTGTGCGCTCGCGCCTCATCCCGCATTCCTATTGGCCCAGACCATAGGTGTGTCTGTGGGATGTGCTCAAGCGTTTCCATGGCTACGGCGCGAGTTGCCTTTCGTGACGCGACTTCCGTGAGTTTGTTCGGGGCGCTCGGCAGGCGGCGGGGAGTGGAGAGTTTGACAGCGGCGGACAAACAAGGACGCGTGGAAGGAGACACACGTTTGCCTTGTCCTCCGTTCCTCCGTTCCTCCGCACGGAGCTCGTTTTTATTAGCCTGCCGAGATCTCTCGCAATATGGACGCACCGCAACTCCAGGTATACATCTTTAAATTCAGAGCTGTGCACTCGTTTTATTTACAGTGCTGTAGTGTAGTGTAGTGTAGTGTAGTGTAGTGTAGTGTAGTGTAGTAGAAGTAGGCCTGTAGTGACAAGAGCTGCGTACTAACACACTACTCTACTAAACGATATGTCAAAACAAACCAGTATGGGAAGTATTAATGAATCAACATGTCTTGTTTTCACGCCACAAACATATATTTTTTTGTTGTTGATGTCGACATTTGATTTATACTTCCTCAAAAGTTCTCTTTGCAACAGAGAATGCAAACTTATAAGTCCTCTAACCTGCATCACTGCAATCTCCTGAAAAGCTGTAAAGAAA
>JAOTRN010000009.1:14546384-14568368 GCA_028566695.1 Bagroides melapterus
CTTGAGTAAGCAATGAATGTATAGTTCTATACATTTATAATCTGTGTAAAAAGATGTACCAGTGTGTGGAGGGTGGAGCAGAAATACAAAGTGATAACAGACAGTGAAGTATTAGTATTAGTGAGACATCAGGGTCCTAGCGGTGTAGTGTAGAGTTCAGTAGGTGTATGGTTGTGGGGGAAAAATAAACTCATCCTGAACCTGCTGGATCTCTAGGATGTTTAAGATTTCCTATTTCATACAAACTGGATAAAGCAGTACACTGAACAGTAATAGTTGTTAGATTCTGTTGCTGCAATCATAGGCCATGAATCAATGATGTGCCAGTATACCGTATGTCAGGAGTACTCAATAGGCGGACTCCGGTCCACATCCGGACCCAGACATGGGTAAATCTGGACTGACACCAGAACCAACATGTTAATTTAATCATAATCCAAATGAGTGTTCAATGGAGTGCGCAATTGTGATTCCGCGCTATATACATACCTTTGAGGCTTCTACTCTTTTTGGCTGCTTCATCTATGTCCAATCACAGCAGCTGTAACAGACTACTCACTCGCTCACTCACACAATCAAGGCAGCCAGATTTATTTAACGGTCATGTGCTCTGGGCCAGGCAGGTGATCAGGAAGTCACATCATTTGCGAGCAGTGCAAATATCGATAACTGACTTTTTTTTTTTTTGCTGAAAGTGAAAATAGCGTGCTCAAAGCTGGCCGTTGATAAGAAAAGAAAAGTTGTTTGAAAACCGCGAGAGACGGTCGCAATCATCAAAAGTGGTAACGTGAAACGCCATTATGACACCAAGCATGCACACTTTGAACAAAATTACCCTCAGAACACAGAGGTAAGGACCACAAACATAAACCAGCTGAAATCATCCTATGCTAAGCTACAACTAGTGTAATAGTTAGGAGCGGGCAACAGAAGCCTCACTAAGAGTAGCATGGGTCCGGACCTCGGACTGAATGGAAACTTGGTAAATGGACCTTTTAGGTTTATATTTGACTACCCCTGCTGTATGTTATTAGGACATTGTCTGTACTGCTATAAATTCTAACATATAGTGTATATATAAAGTGGTTATCATTGTGAACCAGTTCCTCATTGATCATTAATCTGTCATTGTGGTGCTTTAAAAGTATCCACAACTACCATGGTGGTTGTTTCGCTCACACATCCTTGCACCAGTGCATACATCAAGCATCATCTGAGACACTGTGGGTCTTTCCAATCCATGTGTCAAGCAGAAGTACAGCGGTGTTTAAGAGAAAATTACAAATAACACAGATGTTAAAATATTGTGTTTTATTTTGTACTTTGAGACCAGATCAGCTTGGTGATTTCTTTTGTGGAAGATTTCAGTTTAACCTTAGGTTTTGGGTTTAACCCTTTTTTACCAGTACACTAGCAGATTGGAAATCGACTGATCAGAGAATTATTTGAATCGATATAAACAAATGACTTATTTTCTTGCTGCAAGTCTGATATAAAATTATTCAGGACACTTTTGTCTATCAGTGTGAGATGTTTGTACCTCATATATAAGGTATAACCTTACACAGAATTTTAGATGCACCTCACAGAGCAGAAATGAGTTCGATATCATCATTTACTTTGAATATGTAAATATATCTGTGGTAAAAAGAGAGAGCAGTTTTTGTTTAAACTTAACTTAGTTAACTTAACTTAGTTAACTTTTGTTAACTTTTCTACAGATAGACTGCCCCTAGGTTCGGTCATTTCTTAATCTCCTTAAACCCTGAGTGTCTATTTTCATATGAACCATTAACCACCACTGAGGAGTGTCACATGACAAAGATATTCAATGTCGCCAACGACACAGCTTTTTTTAAAATGTTAAGTCACATTGGAGTAAAAAACCTTATCATCCAGTGTTTATGAGGTGCTGGATATGTTTTTACATCACAATCATTGCCACTTAAATACAATAAGTAATATATCAGGGGAGTGAATGACTTTTAAAAAAAAAAACATGCCATGGATCAGGGGACTTCTTCCTTTTAAAATAAAACATTGTGCCGCATGACAAAGCAGTTCCTTAAACTTTGTACTCACATGACCAGTGGGCTGGAAAAAAGATCTGAACTGTCACCTTAACAGAGTTTGCTGTTGACATTGAACAAAGGTTTTAAACTGGTGCCTGTATTGTATTCTCTGCTTTTTAGATCATCAGAGACCCTGCTCATACACATTTAGTTGTCCTTTAGCTTGAATCCCTGTTCACGCAGTGGAAGAGTTGAATAGAACTAGCACTTGTATGGAAATGTTTGGCTCTTGGGCAGACTTTAGAATGCTGAAATGGTCATTGATTTAAAATGACCATTAGGACCAGTACAACAGTAAGCACTGTTTGGGAGAAACCCAGCTTTAATCCAGAGAATAAATAGGAAGGACCTGGATTCATGGTTGCATTGCTAACGTCTCACAGCATTGGAATTATGCCATGTGCTTTATTCTGTAATGTACAATTAAGATGTGTGGGAAACTTTTACATGGTGAAGATATTGTGATGTATTTATCCAGAAATGTTTTCACTAACAAACTCTTAAATGTTTCTGAATATATATATAATTACTTTTTATAAATGCATTCAAACTGATTAAACCTAATTTTGTTTTGGTTTTGGGTGGATATACTGTGAGCCTTTGTGTAGACCGATATGATATCAGTGTCTAAAGTCCAATTAAGATAATACGTTTAAAATAATACACTTCATACCTCACTAAGAGAGACTGAATAAAATACTGCGCCATGTATCAAGGAGGCATTGTGGCTTTGACTTATAATGTAACTAGGGTACCTTAACACGTTATTATCGCGTTAACGCATTTATTAATTAGCGCTGACAATTACTTTATCGCAAATTAATTCAGTTTTTTTAATATTATTTTGAAAGTCTGTTGCTCACTGGCTCTGTATACACATAAGGACAAACCCTAGGTTAGAGGAGGGGTGGGATGTTGATCAGTACTGGCTTGGGATAGGTGTCATCAACCAATGAGAGCATTTGGTGGTGGGGCTACCAGAACAGAAAAGAACTAGCGGGACGTTAAAGATAAAGGTTTAGAAAGATACCAAACTCTTAAATGAACATTTTCATTTTAAATCTCTTCCACACAGTGAAGTTGATAGAACCACAGTTATTTGTAACGACTGCAAAGTTGAATTTTCTCACCGGAGAACTTAAACATTAATGTTTAATTTTTACAAGAAATATTTTAACTGCTAGTACAGTTTGTAAAGGGAAAACTGCTGTAAAAAAACACACCTTATTTGTTTTGAGTGTTTGCAAACCAAATGTTATTGTACTTTTGATCATATAGCAGTACTTTTAATCATTGCCCAGCACCAAATGTAACTGAATTAAACATCAGTCTCCTTGCAGCTCTCTGTTATGTATAATGTGTTGAAGAGCAGTCAGCATGTATCTTTACACATTATGTGCAGTAGAAAGAAATATGAATACCAGGATTCATATCTCATGTTTCTGGCCAGCTGTTGAAGACGCCCTTGTTGTGTTGTTGTCGAGTTGAGCTGATGACATTGTGCCTCCCTGGTTCACAGGGTCATGTCCCACTCAGTCGCTTTGCCCCGAGACAAACAAAGCTCTGTTGTCACAGCAAGTGATCCTCAGTCTCCTCCTCTAGTTTCTCTGTATTTTCATTCTTTAGTTTCTAAACCTCTTTCCTTTTGTTTTATTCTGTTTGACTTTTCTCATTTTTTGGAAGTAAAAAAATGTAAAAAAAAAAAAAAAAAATCAATAAGCAGGCAGTTTATTTGACATGACTTAAGTCTAAATTTCCATTTTTTTTAACATATACTGTAAATTTCTTCCCTCTACATGGCCTGCCTTGCTCTGAACCTTCTAATGGCCTACTACTCCTCACATAAACACTTTTGTTGGCACTTTTTATTGGTGTAGCACATTCTAAAGCATAGTGTACATATACCTCAGCAGCTTGTAAATAGAGTGGCAGCCAGATGTAAATCAAGTTCAGTGTTAAATGCAACGTGGCTTATCCTGACCCATACAGACCAATGCATTCTTCTTTAAGCGCACATTAACTATTGAAAACCCCGGATCTCGACAGACACAACCCAGACACTTGGGTAAGGATATTGAGTGCTCGCATCCCGAGTTGAATACAGATAAGGAGGGAAATTACAGACAAATCTCATCTCCTGACAAGTTTAAACTGGTCATCGGTTTTAAACGTTGCCCAAATTAATGACCGCTTATTTATGTTATTGCAGATTTGCTAAGGAGTCTGAGTGAACGCTTTGATAAATAAGATTTGTTTCATTCTAACCGAGGTCACGCTGAAGAAATCTTCTAAGCCCCTTTCTATACCCCTTTCTGTACGCGATAATACATTTGATTTAAATCTGCAGCAGTCCTGGAATCTGTTTAGTTTCATAACCTGTCTCTGTGTGCAGGCTGATGTGTGAGTTGGCCTCAGACCCGGTCCACCATCGACATGGTAGACATGGAGAGTCCTTACAGTCCTCCGTCTCCTCTGGAGGACTCTGTGCTGAACATCCCTCTCTACAGGGACTTTATTGGCACAGAGGACCTGCAAGACATCTCAGAGTCCATCAATGAAGAGGCACTCAGCAACCTAGATATGTCCGAGTACCACTCATCCGGCCTGTGCTCCAGCTCCGAGAGCTCCACAGTGCCAGGTAGGAATCTGTTTCATACTGAACAACTGGATAACATTCTCATATATTAGTACTCAAATAAAGAACAATTGTACCTGCAGTACAAGATATGTCTTTTGAATATGATTATACATGTTGCTGTTTTGAACAAATTTGAAATTGAGGCCTTCCCGATATTTCTTCTCTTTATTTATTTTATTTATTCAGCTAAATGTTAAACAATAGCATTATCTTTGCACTCGCTTGCATGCTTGACCTTTGTCCTTGCTCCTAATCGTAATCGGAGCTTGACTAAAACTTGAGCAGTTACTTGTGATGAACATAGGAACACAGAAAATTAAATATTTCCTGTATTTCAGTGCTTTGTAGCCTAAAAAAAATTGCAGCATCTACAGTTCAGCGTTGACAAGAATCCTCTCCATGTATAAATTTGCATACAAAAGAACTTCAGCTGCATGAGGCGAGAGAAGTGTTTGAATATCTTGAGTAAATATCACTCAATACGTCTCTCCTGAACACTCGTAATGGAAAAAAATAATAAGGTTTGAGTTTGGGATATAATGCACGTTTGCGCTGATAGGCATGCCTGTGACAAGCTGTAAAGACGGGTATGCAAAGGACACAAAAAATTAATAACTCACAGGTTACAAGGCAAACATTTAACTAAGAAGCAGGGTGTGTGTGTGTGTGTGTGTGTGTGTGGGTGGCACCCAGCTAATCTGAGAGACGGCTATAAAATTAGAAAAGGGAAGAGGAAAAAATTATAATCTTGTTAACGTATTATATTTATGAAAGTATTACAGTAGAATTTACTGTATTGTTTTTTTTTGTTTTTTTTAAATGCTCCGTTCTGTTCAAGTGCTACACGATTATTATTGGTGATTAATTTCAAACATCAGGCTCAAACTCAACAGGCTAGGAGAGTTTTTCAGGATGTGCAAAATATTTCTGTTTTTTTCTTACATTACAGAGTATCATGTGAAATCTTAAGCCATTTTCATTCAAGTCTGTGTCTCCTTTAACAAATACAGCCATTTTATTATATGCAAGACTGCTCTGTAAGAACTGAGGCGTTATTGTCATTGTTCATCAGCTGTGACACGGTAAAAAATAAAGCCTGCCACTGTAGCTTAGATATTTACATAGATAATTTAATAATACAGGAATTACAGGAATTTTCACTACCGAGGGTCATTTTAACAATTACATCTAAATTCATATAACATCCAGATGAGTTGTGTGAGTTATTTTAAATAGGATTATATGATATGAAACTCATTTTGGTTAAAATGGTCACATTCTGCAGTGATATTCACACTGGGTATGTTTTCTGGGATCCGAGTGCGATTGTTCTTCCTGCATCTTACATCATCAGAAAGAGAATGCACAGAGAACAAAACTTTTTTTTGTATGATTTTGGTGCTATTATGCACAGTAAGTCACCTGAAGTCTTCTGTGTCTCATGGCGTTACCCTGACACTCACGTTTCACATGTGCTGTGAGAACTAACAATGTCTTCAGCCTCTAAAACACACATGCAGGTTATTTAACTTCCCGAACGAGTGCATGGGAATCTGGAACTACCTCCTAAAAAGTTGTGAAGTCGCCAGTAGTCATTCCATATTTGCATAAAGTCCAACTTTTTGCGATTGTGTCAGACGACCAGACACGCCCACATTTAGTCACCAGCTGTCACTCATGTCACCAGAAGTCTCCAGCTCTCATTGAAAACGGACAGCAGCAGAACATTTCAAAATACGAAAAGATGGAAAGTCTCTTGAGTGTATTATTTGTCACTAGCAGAGTAAAATGACCACTTGTAGCTGAATGTCTAATAAAATATCTCACATGTCGTGACTGTATCTACTTCTTCATTTGATATTTGTGTGTGCACTTGTGTGTCAATAGATGCTCTGACCCCAGCTTCCAGTCCATCTTCAGGCATGTGTGGCACCGTAGCAGGACAGGAGGAGTTCAGCTCTGCTTCTCTAAACCTGGAGTGTCGCGTGTGTGCAGACCGAGCCTCGGGATATCACTACGGCGTTCACGCCTGTGAGGGCTGCAAGGTGAGTCTTGTTTTGCAGGAAGCACTTCTGTTCTTACTCTGACATTCAAACCTCATTTATAACCTTACTTTCATATCTCATTTTTTTTATACAACTGAGCAATTGAGGGTTAAGGACCTTGCGGTAACTTGGTGGAGCAGGGATTCGAACTCATAACCTTCCGATTGGTAGACCAACACCCTAACCACTAGACTACCACGTCCCATTTCGAATTGCTTTAGAGAAGTGAATGCCCCTCGTTGTACACTTATGAGGATTACATGAGTGTTGTGTGCAGTTCACCCCCAGAGAAAACAGAACATACACACTGTCTGGTCTCTTGTATCCACACACACATGCGTTTACACAAAGGCTTTTACACAGGCGTTTACACACAACACCACACACTGTTTCAGCTGGACAGTCATGTCCATAGCCCGTGATTAGCCCAATACAACCACGTGCATGCTGTCTCTCTGCTGGACTTGCGCCCTCAAACGTTTTGTCCTCAAATCATCCAGCACGCACCCTTGCACATGCACAAATGCACGCACACACACACACACATCCACAGTTCTGGCTGTCCCTGTAGACATACTGCTCTCACTATCATCTCACTTTCGTAACTTTGTGCAAGTATCTTGGGACAGAGTGGCTAAACAGAAGTGAAGAAATCTCTGGTTAATGGCCTTCATCTGCCTGCCAGTTAGCCTCCCTTTGAGTGTCCACACTGCTGGCACTGGTTATTGGTGACTAACTGTTTATCCAGATTGTGTAAGTTAGATTGTGTGACCTGATGACTGGATGTGCACTTGTCTGGTATACAGATATATAGCAGTTTAATCATGTGCTGTCTGGGTTTGAAGCCCAGGTGGGGCTTTGTATGGTCTTGTAATTTATTGGTGGTTTGAAATCGAAATGCTGTAAGTTGTAAGTCTCAATGCTAGAAGTTGCTTTTAGTACACAGTTATACTGTACGTTCATGTCTGGGATTTATTTCCCATTCAGTAGGTGTTTCCTAAGGACAAGAGTTTTAGCTTCCTAAATGGAACCATGTATAAAACGTTGCTGAGTTCCTCAAGGGTTCTTTGCGTGATTAAAACTTGTTTTCTAACAGGATTTTACTTGGAAGCTTTTCTAAAATGCTGTATGCTTCTAGATAGAGCCTTTAAATGCTGTCCCAAGAGGGGAAGCCAAAAAATATTTTAGGAGGAACCTAATCTAGTCTGCATAATCGAATTAATTTGAGGAATTCGTACATAATATTTTTGTTGTTTTATTGTGGTGCTTAGAATTATTAAAAATCTCAGTTTAACAAGGTACTATACTAAATAGAAGAAAGTAATTTGGATGAAAATTAAAATGGATAATAATAATGATGATGATGATGATGATATTATTATTATTATTATTATTATTATTATTATTATTATTATTAATAATAATAATAATAATAATAATAATAATAATAATAATATCTTTTTAAGGGGTTAAAAAAATAAATAACAGTTTGAAACACTCTGTAAATCTTGACAATCTTTACATTTACCGTGTTTTGGATGCCTGATATCAAATCCAGTGAACTCTGTCCATGAATTCCTGTTCTCTACAGGGTTTCTTCAGGCGCACGATCCGCCTCAAGCTGGAATACGACAAGTGCGAACGTCACTGCAAAATCCAAAAGAAGAACCGGAACAAGTGCCAATACTGCCGCTTTCAAAAGTGCCTAGCTGTGGGCATGTCCCACAACGGTCAGTGCTATACCATTAACACACAAACACACACACACACTGTACTTGTAGATGTCACACTTAACACAATGAAGCCCTGGTGTTCTCACTAGTGTTGACTGCTGAAGTCTGTCTAGTCAGAAGGTGATTAATATTCTATCCATCTTTTTGTTTTTTCTATCCCTGTCTTGTTATGCGTTTATATAATTTGTGTTTTAACATAGCTAAGAACAACTAATGCAATGCTCATATAAGGATTTTTTTTTACAGTAGTGTTAATTAATTAATAAGAAGAAAAGTTTTTAGAACAGAGGATTTTTCTGCAAGTTGCTCAGAAGCATATGAAGTTTTATTGAGAGAGAGAGAGAGAATAATACAGCTATACAGGGACAAAACATACTGTATCGTGTCATTGTTTAATAAATAAAACATACAAGACGTACTGTTATCAGAAAACAGTCGGCTAAATGCAGGCAGTACACCGTCCCGTCTTTGCATATTTACTTAGTATAGCAGGTGCTGTTGTATTTTATTCCTTACATTAAAATTTGTGTCTTTGTAGATAAGTAATAGCTCCATGGTTTCCACTGAATCTTATAGTTACCAACTCATAACATGGAATATGGAATATGGAAATATCTATGCCATAATCAGGTAATTCTTTATTGATTGTTCGATGGTACCTGTACCGTAGTAGGGATACTCTGTAGGTTATGTTGTGGTGACATTATTTCCTGCCCTCTGCAGATCTTAACAGGAAAACCCCAGCAACAATAGGGACAATGGAGGAGCTTCAAAGTGTGATTTCCTTCTGCTCACATCTGGGTTTATGTACGGAAAAAACATAAGGCATGTGACTGACTGAGCTTTCCAGGTCTTCCACTATGTGGGATCAGACACTACTGATGAAGATTGCAGTACTGTACAAAGGTCTGATCCGGTGTTTCTATTTAGTTGAACGTGGAGAGACCAGTCATACAAACCAGAACAATCAAAGAATTTTTTGCCTGATGTTTGGCTCCAATAACATATAAACGTCCTATTTATTTGAGCTTAATGAGTTTATTTATATGAATAATTTTCTACATAGTATATAACGTAACCAAAGTGATTTTTCAGACTTGTCCTTATCCTTGCACTTGTCCTTTTTTAGAACTCCTGTCTGTGTAATTCTTCATGGTGTAATTCTTCATGTCGTCAAAAAAGAAATAAGAAAAAATATGGGCTCATGAGCTCACAGATTAAATGTGTCATATCGGACCACAGTGTCTAGCAAAGAGCGATACAAAGGAGGCACATTTTGGCCTGTGAGCCAGAATTGTCTTAGTCCGATGATCCAAGCCTGTAAACTATCCTGTCTCTTCCAGTGACATGGTCTGTCACATGACCAGCTTGTCCAACACTAAACATGATATGCTCAGTACATAATTTATTAAAAGATTATTTAGCATGCAGAATGACACTACTGTCTTGTGCTGCAGCCAATAAAAAGACATTTTATTACTATATCACATGAAATTCTGGTCTCCTGCTACCAGAGAAACAACATTCATTATGTGAACTTAGTAATGTGCACCACGTCCAAGCACATTCATTTTTTCAGAGCGTCTCTTCGGTAGATCAGATAACAGTTTTCAGATAAGCCTTCTCTTCTTGTGTTTTATTATTCTCTACCAGCTTGTGTGGGTTAATCATTAAAGTTAAAGGAAAACCATAGTCTATGGTTCCTCTTATAATTTTTAAAAGAATTTTAAGTCTAAAAACAAACGGTTTATTAATTTTCACCGTTACAGATCCGCACTTGTACTTCCCCGTGTTGACATGCCCGGCACTCCGAGGACGTGTGCTTTGAATGTCGTGCTCCCGAGTCCTTGACCTAAAAAGCTTTTCGTGCACTCAGCTCCCCCTCTTTTTATGTACACGTCCAGCGTGGCATGCTGACCCTCAACCCCCGCTGTACAAGGCTTCAATGGTGCCACACTAAAAATAGCAGCAAGGGTGAAGGGAGTCAAAGTGACATCATGGAACAGCGTCAAAACAGACTGTGAGGGTTCAGGAAACATGCGGGGTCAAATTCGCCATCTGGATGTGCAGTGATTTGAACTTGCTGAATAATATATAGACACCAACATCCTATAGACATCATTGCCTTATATAAATTCTAATTGCTATTAGTATTTTTTAACTGGCAAGTAATATTTAGGGGGTTAATATTACATAAAACTGGAAATCCAAGATGCTTTAAAATGATATGGGAAATTGAAATTGTACACCAAAGATATGACTTGGTAGGTTTGCACATAATCATCATTTTGTATGGAAAGTTTTGTCATGTTCAGATGTGATCTTGTCATACAATCTCCTTCTGTTTGAACAGATGTTTTAAATTGAGTAAGGGTGTATAAATCCCATATAACTCGTATATCTAGCAGAACTTCAGTGGTCATAGAATGGAAATAACACCTGGCTCGGTTTGGCTCTAAGCTACATTTCCACAGTCCACTTGATCCTATGTGACTGTGCAGTTTTTTTTAACTAAACATCTAATTTTTGGACAGCACAGACCAAGTTTAAGCTCCATGTAAGATGTTGATAGAAAATTGGTGGTACTATATTTATATAAATTATACGCTCTACTGTAATAAATTATTCTTTCTGGACTATGTGAAAAGTCAATATGTGGTGTAATGGTGCTAGACTGGCTGGAGGCTCAATCCTCTGAGGGTCAGCGTATCAAATGTGATAATGCTGGTTTACGTCTGCAACATCTTCTGGTGCTTCTACAGCAACAACAGCTCCAGTTATTTAGCTATAATGAAGTACAAGATACTGTGTGTTAGTGATGCGCGGATCGCGGTTATACCCAAGTCATTAATGATAAAAATATTAAATAGATATGCTAAATATGAACGTGTTTTAAAAGCATTTTTCATCAGGCAGACAGCCACTTATTTGCAGACACTCATTAAAAAATGTGCATCATGTGGGGTCCATTTATTTAATTAATTAAATTAATTCTTTAGTAATTGTAATGTGGCAATCAGGTGCGGGTCAGGTGCGGATGTCTTAATCAGAGGAAATTATGGCGCGGGTGAGTGGCTGTTAGGCTACTTTGCTATATTGAAGGCAGCTTTTATTAAAAATTTAAATTAATTGAAAGAGCTGAAATGTTTATTAAAAAGGTTATGCCAATGGAAGGTCCTCAGAAGGATAGTAAGGCAGAAAAAGTGTCTGTTTGTTTGTGTGTGGTTGCGTATATCAAAAAAAAAATAGGTCTGTGAATAGGTCGCTGAAGTTTTCGCTGATTTTACTGCACCTTTTTTTTCAAAATGTGTGATGCAAAGTTTTTGTGCTTGTTTTTTTTACAGACAACTACTTAAATTGTCAAAAATTACAAGCACATGATTCTTCTTTTAAACTAATATCATGGAGTTTCCTTGATTTTGTGTTTATTTCTGCAATGACAAAATGGTGAAATCCTGACGAGACTGAGTAACAGCCAATCACTGAGCTAATCTGATACTATTTAGAGATTTTGTAAAGTATCTAGTTGAATGTTAAAACGGCGTCTCCAGATGTGCTCAGTGTGAACCTGCTCTCATCCATGTTGAGCACAGGGCGCCAGTGGTGAATCTACCAATCCTGGTGTTCTCTGGCAAATGTCATACGGCCTGCACTGTGTTGGGCTGTGAGCACAGGCCCCACTTGTGGACGTTGGGCCCTCATACCACCCTCATGGAGTCTGTTTCTGACAGTTTGAGCAGAAACATGCACATTAGTGGCCGGCTAGAGGTCATTTTGTAGGGCTCTGGCAGTGCTTCTCCTGTTCCTCCTTGCACAAAGAAGCAGATAGCGGTCCTACTGCTGGGTTGTTGTCCTCCTACGCCCCCCTCCATGTCTCCTGGTGTACTTGCCTGTCTCCTGGTATCTCCTCCATGCTCTTGACACTGTGCTGGGAGACACAGCAAACCTTCTTGCCACAGTGCGCACTGATGTGCCATGCTGGATGACCTGCACTACCTGAGCAACTTCTGTGGGTTGTGGACACCACCTCATGCTACCTCTAGTGGTGAGGGCCCCGGCAATATGTAAACGTGAACAAACATCAGCCAGAATGTGTGAGGACAGGGAAATGGTCTGTGGGTACCACCTGCAGAACCATTACTTTATAAGGGTTGTCTTGCTAATTAGCTGTCATTTCCACCTTTTGTCTGTTCCATTTGCACAACAGCAGGTGAAATTGATTCAAAGTGTTGTTTCCTAACTGGACAGGTTGATATCCCAGAGGGATGACGGACTTGGACTTACGTTGGAACGATTGTGTTCCCGTAATTTTTTTGAGCAGTGTATATCGCACATTACTGAACAATTTACAATTACATTAATCTGAGTTCAGATGTTTTTCATAAATGATAGAGCAGCTCTTCTGACTAGCAAAGTGAATAATGTACTTGGGCAGCCTCAGCTGAAAGATGGAGCCAGTCAGTAAAGTTATAATTCCTCATGAAATGATTCTGAAATGTCAGCCAAAATCTTAACAGCAGCCAAATGCTGGGTCATGATGAACTCCTCATCACATGATATCATGCAATGATTTTCATCATTGGATTGAATCATGGATAGACATTTGCGTTACGCCACTTCATGGGGTCTATTACTAAGGCACCAGACGTACAGAGCTTTGCAAACAGTGTGTTCGGCTTTGTAATCATTTACTCTCAAGTCTGTTTCAAATCTATTAAGTGAAACTGTGTGTATTTTTGGTTATGGTGCTTTCATCCTAATATGTAAGAAAACATTCATAACATAAAATATTGATATACTTAGTCATACTATATCTTCAATCATACCTCACACACATATAATGTATATCTCCAAGTAGGGATGTTGACATCAACAGTCAATAACCAACCAGTGTATTATAACATTTAACATGTTCCTGACCTTGGTCACTGTGCTGTTGTTGTTTTTTTGTTTTGTTTTTTTTTTCCACACAGCTATCCGCTTTGGCCGGATGCCCCAGTCTGAGAAGCTGAAGCTGAAAGCAGAGATATTAACTGGGGAGAAGGAGATTGAGAATCCTCAGCTAGCTGACCAGAAAACTCTGGCCAAACAAATCTATGAGGCTTATCTGAAGAACTTCAGCATGAACAAATCTAAAGCACGGACCATCCTGACCGGCAAAACAAACACACCAGTAAGATTAGCCTACTGCTGTTGTTGTGCGTCTCTCTCTCTCTCTCTCTCTCTCTCTCTCTCTCTCTGTTCATTCCCTCAGTTTTTTTATGACTTTCCTATCCATAAAATAAAATCCCTGTAATCATGACCCTGAGTCCAATGAATGATCTAAAATAAATCTAAAACTTATTTATCTAACCATCCACTCCTATACACATAACAGTATAAACTACCAACTCGTTCATCCCAGTCCCCTTGCACATGTCTTCTGTCTGTCTCCAGTGAAAGAAATCATGTCTCAGTCATGTCTTAGTTCTTCTTCATGAATGTATAGTTTTCTTTGGTCTTAAATTGCTTTAAAGTGCAGCTGTAGCTTATACTACACTGGCAAAAAAAATCGTATGCAGCTTCATACTTTGCATGCTAAAAAATATTGTGTTCACTTTTATTTTTCACTTTCGCATGCATGCTAAATATGATTTTCCATGGTATTTTACATCAGATCAGATCAGATCAAATGATTATACAGATTAAATGCCCCTATAGTTGGTTTGGGAATCAAGTGTAGATTTCTGTTACTGCCTCAAGTTGACATCTAGCAGCAAGTGTGAAAGTTTCAGTGAAACTTAAATCCCTTGTCTTAAATCCCATCCTGTGAAGAAGGGAAGCACTGTTCCAGGTGAAAAAAAACTTATCTAAATGGCCTCAGCACTGTTTGTGCTACATTATGTACAATGCTTACCTGTTATTTGAGGAACCATGAGGTTTACATTTAGCAGACCTCTTATCCAGAGCAACTTGCATCTTTTTTATACAGCTAAGCAACTGAGGGTTAAAATGACTTGCGCATGGGCCCACGAGCGGCAGTTGGTTGCCCGGGGATTCTGGGAACTCACAACCTTTTGATCTGTAGTTCAACACCTTAACCACTGAGCTACCACATCTCACTCCATAAGGCCTCTTCAAGACTTGAAGTATATAGATGATTCTCATCTCACTTGCCAGAAAGGAGGGATAAAATAGTACTTTTACAGACATTAAAGTAAAATATGATGTAATTTCTATTCCAGCCCTTTGTAATCCATGACATGGAGACTCTGCACCTGGCTGAGCAGACTCTAGTAGCAAAGATGGTTGGCACTGCAGGAGGTCTACTTGATAAGGATGCAGAAGTGCGGATCTTCCACTGCTGCCAGTGCACGTCGGTGGAGACTGTTACAGAACTCACAGAGTTTGCCAAGTCTGTTCCAGGCTTCTGCAACCTCGACCTGAATGACCAGGTTGGTCAGACCTTTTTGCTATTCGGAAGCCAGTAGAATGTCTTTCCTGTGAATTCAGGGTATTAAGATGCCTCTGCATTTTCAGCAGTCCATGTTTAAATGATTCTGCTACTTATCTACTGGTGCTCCCTCTAATCCAACTGGCCTATTAGGCCATATTTCCATCATGTTCTTCCTTCCACTCTTTAAATAGTGTATTCAAAATTTAGTGTATTTTCTTAGCATGTGCCAACATGTCTTCTTTCTATTTTTTAGGTGACACTGTTAAAGTATGGTGTGTACGAGGCACTTTTTGCCATGCTGGCCTCATGTATGAATAAAGATGGTTTACTGGTTGCCTATGGCAGTGGCTTCATCACAAGAGAGTTCCTCAAGAGCCTGCGACGACCATTTAGTGACATGATGGAGCCCAAGTTCCAGTTCGCCATGAAGTTCAATGCACTTGGACTGGATGACAGTGACCTCGCCCTCTTTGTGGCAGCCATCATCTGTTGTGGAGGTAAGCAGCATAAGTTGATTAACAGAACACCTTCTTTGTAGTCACAGTTAGGTTTCATGTCTTTATCCTGTTTAGCATGGGCCACAAACTTTGAACAAATTTTGTACTGGGATTGACCAGGATCTTTTTTCACTCAGATCGTCCAGGCCTAATGAATGTCCCATATATCGAGCGGATGCAGGAGAGCATCGTCCATGTGCTGCAGCTCCACCTGCAGAGCAACCACCCAGACAATACCTTTCTCTTCCCTAAACTGCTGCAGAAACTTGCTGACCTACGTCAGCTGGTCACAGAGCATGCCCAGTTGGTGCAGGAGATCAAGAAAACGGAGGACACGTCACTGCATCCTTTGCTCCAGGAAATCTACAGAGACATGTACTAAGGGAGACACATGTGCTACTAAATTATGCGGTGCATGGTGACGGCACAAGAGAACAAGGGAGCGGGTTTAGCCCTAAACCTTTTCTAATGACCGTGGACTTGTCTGACAATGTTCATTTGGTAAAGAAAATGAGGAAATGTTCTCAGGGGACGTAGGAATCTGTCCTTGTTAAAGACACAGTGTATCTGAAGGGCTGCCAATAAACCACTATGCACAAGAGACAGTGATGTCCAGAAAATAGATGCCAGCCAGCTGTACAGGGATGGAAGGGATGGAAATCAGGTCGAAGGGTTTTCTTTAGAAAGGACTGGTGTCAGGATAGTCCTTATTCACACTGCACTAAAGTTTCATTGTACTTTTCTCTGGTTTATTATCCATTCTAAAAAAATTTAAACTAATCATCTTGAACTCTGTCTTTGGTTAGAGACTGTGAAAACAAGCCTACAAATCAGAATTGTTGATACAGCAATATGTCATTTAATAAGGGTGAAGACTTGGTGAAGCCTTCGTACTTACAAAACATGCCGAAGGAGGGGTATTATAATTTTTGCTTCTTCAGCAAGAATTGGAAGATCTGTATTGCATAAATGTCCAAAAGATTGTGATGTTAACAGCAAGAATTTCATCCCAACATGTTCACATCAGGTTTTAAAAAGTACAGGGATTGTAAATGCACTTTCTAAAGTCATCATAACATCATTAATATATACACAACATTCAGAAACCCCTTATAGTGGTGTCATGAGTGTTAGCATTTCTTTCTGGGGGTTGTACGAATCAGGCTGTTCAGTAAGAGTGATGAGTTAGGTTCAGATTGTGCCTCTGTAATAGAAAAGGTAGACCTGATACTGTGTCAGAAGTATTACAAGGATGATTTTAATATGTTGCCTCTGATACATGTCCAAGGCAGGTTTGTTAACACTTTGTTAGTTTGCTCAAGTAGCTTGCCTGATGTCAGTTCCATGTTTGTCATTGCATCAATGACAGCCAGATGCTGATTTTGGCATGCAGTGAAGCAAAGAAAAGTTATTACACTCCTTTTTTGTAAGCTAAACTTGTTATTTCACAAGTCTCTACATTTTGCTACAAAAAACTAAAGAAATTCAAAAATGATGACTTTGCTTCTTGCAGGTTTTGTCATCATTACCACTAGATTATTGATCACCTTTAGACTCTGCTATGTTTCCTTGGATGAAACATTAGCTGTCCTTTTTTTTTGTTCACGTACCCAATTTTATTTACGATTTTATGCATCTACACATCTATCCAAGTTCAAAAATCTAATATATGCATATTGTATTCTATATGTTTTGAAACAAAACTCATTTTCACCTTTTTCCAAACAGATAGACTTTGTGAACATAGAACTTTAAAGTTTAAAGTAGGTCTTTTAGGTGCATTGGTTGTTGCAATTTCTTATTGCAGGATCCTATTTCAGTTTGGTGAGATCTAGTGTCCATCCTTGGTTTAGCTACAGCTCCTCTGTATTAGTGAAAGGGTTCTTGGGGCATTGTGAAATTCTTCCTGAATAGGCTTGAGAATTTATGTTGCTCCAGTATTGCTCTCAGAGCCCTGCAGCTTCAAGTGGTAATCTTGGCTAGGGAGAGTCTGTAGTTTAAATAAACGAAAAATAAAACACAAAGCAGCTGAACTACATTTAGCATATAATACATGAAAATTCAAGAATTCTTTGAATACATACTAAAGAAACTTAGCAGGTTTAAGTTTGAATGATGTTTTGTGGGTTGACATGGTGCAGGACAAATAATAAGGAATCATTGAGCATCATGTTCAAAGGCTGTTGGCAGATTAACCAATGTTTTTTTTTTTTTAAAAAAAAAAGATTTATGCGGTTCTTTGCTTAATCAAGTAATAAATAGGCCTGTGTGGAGTGATAACACTGTATGACCAAATGTTTGTGGACACCTGACCATCACACCCATATGTGCTTGATGAACATCTCATTCCCTCATTGCTGTTATAATAAGCTCCACTCTTTTTTGGAAGACTTTCCACCAGATACTGGAGCAGGACTTTGGGGATTTGTGATCATTTAGCTACAAGAGCATTAGTGATAACAGACACTGATGTGAGGAGGTCTAGGGTGAAGTACATTTTAGTTCATCCCAAAGGGGTTCAGTAGGGTTGAGGTCAGGGCTCTGTGAAGGAGTTCTCCTACTCTAACCGTGGCAAATCCTGTCCTCACAGAGCTTGCTTTGTTCACAGGGGCATCGTCATGCTGGAACAGATTTGACCTTCATAGTTCCAGTGAAGGGAAACTGTAACATTACAACATACAAGAACATTCTAGACTATTGTGTGCTTCCAACTTTGTTGCAACAGTTTGGGAAAGTATTGCATATGTGAATGATGGCCCGGTGTCCACAAACCTTTAGTTATATAGTGTACATTAGAGATGGGCTTACTTACTGAGATCAGGTGTAGGCTAAAATTGTAAAAGCATATTAATACGTCAGTACAATACAACTACTATACAGTACAATGGGATTGAAGGAAGGTTCAGTTGCCCTGGTTTAAATTTTAAGAGGTTTTAGAAACATATCTAAGGGTCGAGTCTATATTTAATGAGCAAATAGCTTACATTAGTGTCAGAAGAGGACAGAATGGGACAGACATCATCAATAACTGCAATACACACAATTCACATATACTTTAGAAACTGTAATATGACACTATAATTGTTGCAATATTACCGTTTCCATGAAACAAAGGCAGCAAAGTCAAAGCCAGTGCTGCTGTGTTAATTCCTTCTGACTTTTTTTTCCCCCTCCAATTCTGAATTTAGCTTATGGCATGGAACTACATTATGCATGTTTAGACTTTGTGCTTCTGAATGTCAGCCTCCATATATGTGAAAGATTACATTGACTTTGATAGATTAACTTTCACCTACTTCAACCCCCACTTCAACCCCCTTAATTATAATCAGGTATCAGGGGTATATTCTACTCTACCTGTCTGTTATCTTTATAGCATGTGATTAACATGGATACGGTCTTAAACAAAATGGAAAAAAAAAAGAAATAGCAAGAAATCAATTATTGGTATCTGAAAACGTTGTCAGAAACAGACAGCTCTTCATTTCATACATGTTCATGTTCACAAATAGTCACAGTGGCCATATTTCCTTTTCCAGGGACCTAAATGCACTTTTTACTTGTGTATTATATGATAAATATTTTGAAATTGCATTCATATCACTAACATGGGTAGTGTTGGCAGCAAATCCATTTATAGTTGTTTTTAAATGGTGTACTATTTTTATACTAAAGCAAGACTCTCAGTTAATATATCAAATAATGTAAAATAGTTGGGTTTGAATTGAAACAAGTTTTATGGTTGACCCAGCTTGCAGACTGTACTGCCATAAAGAGACGTGTATATTTGAATATATTTCCGTTCTTTCTGCCTAGATTATTTGGAGACAGAACCCCTTGTTTTGGAGTGTGAATTCTTAGCCCATATGCCAGATTTTAGCCTCAGGTAGAACTTGGCATGCAATCTTGAGAGTTATAATTTTCAATTACTGACTTCCTGACATCTGTCAAGCTAGAAAGCTATCATGTACTGTCCATGGGGCTTCCTGTGGTCAGTGTAATTAAGTTGGAAAGAATAGTTAATTTGTTGTGTAACTCTGCATAACTGTGGTTTGTATGTATGTATGTATGTATTGATTTCCATTCATGATTTCTGTGTTATAATTAATAACTGTTCACTAAAGCTCATTAAAGCACGTTAATTTTAGTAACATGAACACTCATTCAGCAATGACACAATCCTGCACTTCCGGTGTTTAAGTGTGATACTGAAAAAGGATTGTCTTAAGACGAATTGTGAATCCAAGTTCAAATATACTTACCATGATCAGAGACTTCCATCATGTGATTATTTATTAGAATTGCTGTACTGGGATACAAACATGCTGTCTTGTTAGCTTGGGTGTGTGTTATTTATACTTTAGGGATTACAGATATGTCAGACACGTGGATGAAGGGAATTCGATTTGACTGCCTTTGTTTAACCTCAGCCAAGAGTCAGTACCTGTGCCTTAGCTACAGACTTTCTAAACCTAGAGTATTTAAGTTTTGCTGTAGTTTTGTTCATGCCTCCCCCAGCAGTTAGAAGTGAAAGGATATTGGATTCAGGGTGTAATTGATTTACTTTTTTTTTTTTTTTTTTTTAACAATTGCACACATGTAGATTCAACTTTGTTTTGGTTTAGAATGTGTAGTATTTTATTTGGAAGGGATTTCAACAATACTGTATCAGGGAAAATTGCAGAATTTACACTTAGGTAAGAGCTAGATTTAGATTTCACTTAAAAGGAAACACGTATCCAGATGTAAACATCTTTTTCATTTTTGGCTTCTTTTCAGCAGATTAATAGTATGTACATAACAAAACCCATGCAATCTGTAAACATTAAAAAATATATTTGTAAAATACAAATATGGCTTTCCTGTTTTTTTGTCAAATCAGTCTGAAGGAAAATAGATTAAAAAAAGTGTCAGAATGAAATATCTGCCAATAGATGTTTGTAAGATATAAAGCTAAGGTACAAATCAATGTACTTGTTGAGTTTGTCCACTACTTATTCCTCCATGTAGCTGAAAAAGAGGTACTTGTGGTTCTTTCTATATTTAAGAATCTGGTGGGAACGTCATGTTCAAGTCTCATGGAGAATTTCCAATGCTCAAATGTGGGCAGTCAGAAGAGATGGATGATTGGATGTTAATACAACACCTGAGCCCACTAACACACACTGGCACCAAACCCAGTCTTCCCTCCATATAAACTGCAACCTGTCATTGACTGATTAATTGGCAAGGAGCATTGATTAATCTTGCAAGGAGAAGAATAGGGCTCAGATACCCATCCCAGGTGGAGTTCTCCATCTGAGGCTTGGGAATTATATCTTACTTAATCCATAATACCTTATTGCCTGCTTCGTTATGTGGTTGGCTCTTTAGAGCTTTACACAAATCGAACGGAACAATAGGCCATAGCCATTATTGGGTCATACAAGCCATGTCCCCATGTCATTGTACATAGTATGTGAAGAGCAGCATTTACATTAACAGCATTTGGCAGACCCCCTTATCCAGATCGACTTACATTTTATCTAATTTTTTTTATACAACTAAGGGTTAAGGGCCAAAGGTTAAGCATTAGCAGCTTGGTCATACTCAAAATCTTCCAATCAGTGGCCGAACACCTTAGCCACTATGCTACTACTGCTAGACTGCTAGCAACTGTTTCTTCACATCCTCAGCCAGAGTGATGGTTTATTAACACGTGGCATTCATCTAGTTTATTTACTGTTGTAGGAAGTGGGAAGGGAAGGAGTTTATACAGGAGTACAAAGTTTATACTTTTTGTCGGATACCTGTGTTGGTAGGCAGAATTGCAGATTATTTAAGAGAGAGAGAGCACTGTCCCTGGCATGTAGCTTTGTTGTCTGCTACTAAATGAGCTGCCAGCTGCAACTCTTTGGGGGTAGTCATTGCCCCATGACCAAAGGTGACTGGGTCTGGCCTCACTTTGAGTATATATTTGTTGTTGTTGTTATAAAGCTATCGATGGTGTTGCTGGCCATGGTGCTGATTTGGGTGTGGTGTTAACCCTAACTAGGCACCTGGCATCTGTCTGTTATATATGTCTATATTATAAATGTTTTTTTCTTTTTTTGCCATGTGACAGCTTCTTTTTAATGTAAGCCTATATATATCTCACAGTTATGCATATAAGTATATAATTGTTAATAGTTAGTATTAGGTTTCATGCCTGAAGCATTTGACTTCTTGCTTAGTGTGCTATGCTTTTGCCCACATGTGAACCAGAAATTAGCCTTTAGCTTTTTCCTACAACTTGGTTCTTCTTTTAATGGATATTTAGCACTGTAGTATTTGTATCGCTGCTAACTCCGCTGCTAACGCCAATCATATGGCAGCAGTGCAGTGCATAAAATCGTGCAGATACAATGGCAAGATTTTTAGTGCCAGACAGGCTGGTTTGAGCATTGTGTATCTGGAATGCTGAGCTCTGGGGATCTTTCAGCCACAACAGCCTCTAGAGTTTACTTAGAATGGTGCATAACTAAAACATCTAGTAAGTAGACATTTTGCTGATAGTAACCGCTTGTTGACGTGAGAGATCAACA